>OY986061.1:8337691-8787691 GCA_963920205.1 Stenodema calcarata | reverse complement strand
TATTAAAATTATTTATAAATATAAATATATTAATTTAATTATAATTATAATTAATTTAATTATAATTATATTCTATAATTATATTATAGTTCTTAGACGCCTTGCTTTTGCAATGTCAGGCAGCCTGAAATGGCTCATTACTTTACTTTTGTACCAGCACCAAGTACTCATCATCACCACTACTATCTGTATATCTAATTCTCAGAAGCCTTGCAAAAAGCTCCCGCCAACAGCATTGAAAGAAGCGTAAAGCTCCCTGCCGGTGTAACAGAGGAAACATATTAGGTGAAACCGAGGGGAACTAAGGGTGAGAGGGGGTTGTGGGAAGGAGACAGGGAACAGGAAAACATTGACGGTGGAGGTTAGGGGTAGGAGGATCAGGTTTCTATATGCACACTCAACAGCGAGGTGCGAAGCACCGAGCATCCTATATATATGTGGCTGGCGGGCAAAATGGATATCATTCCTTTTTGCGGCTGACGTTTTTTGGCGGGCCAGTTTTTACAACGGAGTTGTTTTTGGGGGGATATATTGGTCTAGTCGAAGGTTCATTTCATCACAACTGAATACCTCTTTTTTTATTCAAATCAAAACTTTTTCACAGTTTTTGACTGGAATATCAGTCGTCAAAGAGCCTTTCATATCAAAATGAATAGGTATAGGTCCTCGTTCAGAATAATAAGGTATTTCATTTAAGAAAGTTTAACGAAAGTAAAATGATTAAGACAGAAAAAGATTTTAATAAATATGTCATGTTTATTAAAATATTTGTCTTTCATAAACGTTTTTCTTTCACAAAGATCTACTAAGTAAGTACGTAAATTCATTTTAGTAACTTATTTTTCATAATGACTACCAGTAGATCATAAATTTCATGATCTACTGGTAGTCATTATGAAAAATAAGTTACTAAAATGGATTTAATATGGATGTAATGGATTTAATATGGATTTAATTGTGAATATGAATATGAGTCGTCGAAGAACCTTTTAGATCGAAATGATTGGGTAGATTCGAATTGAAATCAATATTTTTCGAATTTTTTCGTCCTGTTCGATTCGAATATTGGTCTTGTCGAAGAGTATTCTACATCGAAATGAAACTCTGCTCTTTACAATGGTAAGCCACGACGGTGACACGAAGTATGTAATGGAATCTATAGGCTTACATGTACTTTTTTTTTTTTTTAAAGAAATGTACATGTAAGCCTATAGATTCCATTACATACTATAGGCTTACATGTACATTTCTACGGTTGAAAAGGGTTGTAGTATAGGAACGCGGTAGTGTTCTGCCCCGTCCAGCAAACAAACGTAGAGATTTCCAAATGCACTCAAGAGTGGGACCAAAAGATTGGCATCCGGCCGTTCTCAATGACCTGTGCTCAGGGGAAGCCAAAACCGGACATAGGTACAAAACATACGTATAACTTCTCGATGAATGTTGTCTTGACCGTCCACTACCCCCCCCCCCCTCCCACCGTGCATACAGAAGGCATTTTCATCTCTTCATAGAACGTCTAAATGCGCGGGGGTGGGTGCCTCTTTCGACTTCCTGTTGACCAACGAAATCCTTTCCGGGAGGGCCCTTTTCTCGAGTGGGGTCTCCTCCAACGGTATTAGGATGTGAGATATCTCTATGTGAGTGATATCCCCGAGAGTACAAAAGCCGTAGCTTCCCCTCGGGGTTTCAGACGGATTATGAACTATGAATGGAGAACCTCTTCAAGGAGAACTTTTGTGTTGGAGTCCTCAGGCCTTCACCTAGTGTTCCTCATTCACTAATACCACTGAGAAGCCTACTACACTGTCGGGCCCGCCCACAACATTCTAACTCCACGGCCATACCTCAACCCATCGATACCTGACGACAAAGTCGACAAAAGTACACACATACCCATATCGCCAGCCAATAAGTGAAACCTCTTGAGTGACAAAAAGTCGTTTTTGGAACCATTGGATTCAGAAAAACTAGCCAAATCGATCCAACCAAACTCGTAACTGTCCGGAAATTCCACAAATCTTTAAGCTTCTGTAGCTCCACCACGTATGTGATGATTCAACTACGAGTATACCTATTGACTAGTGTTGACTTGTAACTAGCAGCATCCCAGGTCACAAAGCAAGTGATTCCTCATAAATTTTGGCATGAACCATGCTTTAGCCTTGAGCTAACTGGCAAAAAGAGTCACTTATTTTGGACACAACGATGTGTCACGAAATTTTAGCTTGGAACATGATTCTCGATTTATCACGCATTTATTTCACACATGTTCTTTGTAAGTATGATAAATTAATCCAGTAATACGGTGTTAAAAATGGGTAGTAAACAATGGGTGTAAATGTTTTGTTGTCACTTGCTAGATGGATAACAAAATATTATTTTATTCAATATTTAATATTTAGTTCATCATTTTGAACAGAGACACCACAATACCATTTTTCAAACAAAACTAAGAGATTTAAAACTAACTATTTAAGAGATAAAAATCACTTTCTATAAACTAGATTGTCATGCTAAAACTATTTTCAATAAAAATTAAAAAAAATATATATAAAAATAATTTTAAAGAATAAAAAAATTTGAAAGGATTAGGCAGGTACCTATCCACATGTTCTGTGATCACTTTTGGGTTGCGTACGATTCTTGTACTTGTTTGGAGGTGGTCCAATACGACAAAATCGATTGCTCTCCAGAACAGATTTGCACCAGTGCCTGTCAGTCAATCCGTCCTCGACTCCTTGCCACAACTGTAAGTGGCCTAACTCAGCTAAACCTCAGCTACTCCTATTTGTAAATAGCGGCGTTGAGCGGTTTAGTTTGAATTATACCGTGTCGCACTGGCACGGCCATGTGAAATCCGTCCAACGCGTTCAACTCCCGTTCAATAATTTCCTTGTGGAGGGACATCGTCCACACTTCACCTTATATCAATAATATAGCCTACATAAGCCTACATGTAGTTGATCTTCCTCTCGTTGTAATACGTCAGCTTCTCCGACGGTTTCTATCGTCAAATCAAAATCCAAACAAAACGCGTCGACGACGCCAGCAATTCTCCTTCGGCAATTCCGTTTTACGGGTCGAGGTCAAAAGGTGCATTCCGTTCTCACTTGTACCGCCAAGTTGACTCATATCCGTGACATCTTTAGTGGCAACAACTCTCCCAGACGCCCAATTGATACTAAGTCGGGCATTCGGAACTAGTTTTCGACCCAATTTCCACTTCCACGTTACCCCTGTACAGGAAAATGCACACGAAGTGTACAAATTAATCATCGAAAATTCGAGAGATTTTGAAAAATTAGACATTGCAAGTGCTTCTAATTTTTTCCAATACGAGATTTTTTAACTTATTTTTTCTTTTTTAAAAATTGTTTAGTAAAACGGCAGTCTCATCTCAAATTAACAACAAAATTGACATTGTAAGACATTAGTAAGACATTAGTCGTAATTTTGAGTATGACACGAGAAGCGAGAGAACAAATTAAATATGATTATAAATGCATATGTGACGAAATAATGGACTACATCAATGATTAACGTAAGAATTTCACCAACCAATTGGAATTCTACTCCAATACTCCGTTATAATTCTACCAATACTTTTAAATTACTCGAATGGTGTCACCAGTAGCTGTTATCTATTTGAAAGGAGAGGATAGAGCTTTCCAGGAGGTCCCATTAGTCGAATTGTAAACTTTAAACTTCATCAGGATCAAGTGCCTTCCTGGGGAGAACGCTTTTTTCTGGTTATCTCTTGTTTAATTAGCAAATTTTCAAAGAAAAGGAAGCTATTGTTCTCGGTCCAAAATTTTAATAAGTAGGTACTCGGATTTCCGAAAACTTTTCATACCAAAATTCTGCCTTCTGCACTTTTCTGCCTGAATTCAAAATTACCCGAGAATTGCGGGAGGTTTTTTTTAAATATACTTTTGTCCCGATGGTAGTGCGATTTGTTGGAAAAATATCTTATTACATTCCATGATTGGATTGGCCTTAAACATCTTTCATTCGTTGTTCCATGACAAGGACACCATGCAACCAGGGGCGAATCCAGGATTCACATTTGATGGGTGGGTTGAAGGGGGGGGGGGGGTCTGCTATTTATTCTTGTTCCTAAATTTCAGTCAAGTAAATAATTTGATGCCCACAGTAATTCTCTGTTGCCTGGGGTTGTACTTGTAATCCTTAAGATTTCCCCAGGTTCTTATCAATACAGGAATTATTATGAATTAGTACATGTACTTTTATGTATAATGCATCCGTGCCCACCCCCTAGATCCGCCACTGCGTGTGCCAAGCACATACACCCAGTCACATGCACCCTGGCGTTTTTCGACTAGTTTGGGTGTCACCGAATCCACACTTGAAGATCAACTGGTTTGGATGAATTCGAAAAGAACAATAACTCTGTTGGTATAGGTAATTGTTTTTTTTTTTTTTCTGAAGGCTAAAAAGCCGTCGCCACGAAGCTGCTTACACCAGCGAAACCGGACACTCCGAGTCACAACTAACAAAGCTCTGTAGCTCTCACATCAGCGATTTCTGTAGGCCTTCAGTTCACAACGCAACATCCGAAGAATCGTTGAGTATTTCGTTGAGGGAAACTTAATTTGATGATTTTGGTGACAATAAATCAATGAAATTGTCTAATAAGACAAAAATCGTTTTACCGTTGAAGAAAGCGTAGGGTCGATCGGTACAATCCAGTAACTTTCGTCATTCAGTTCTCGATATTCCTAATTTTACTCTTAACTTTACGACGTTTCAATCGGTTTTACGCCTTTTCCAGCGCCCTTTCTAAAATAGTATGAAGCAATTCGTTCTTCCTTTAAGTTCCTTTTGATAAATTACACCAGCAGGCGAAAGCATTTCCATTTGGCAAAAATTTTGTTCTTATCACAAACATCCATCGTTACAAGTTGCTTGGGGTTGTCTTAAATCTTAGAGCCCGTTTAGAATTGGCCACTAGTAGCCCTTACTGTACGTCGACAACGGTGCACAGACGTCTAGACCATGATATGAACTTTTCTCTAGAACGACCTATAAAACCAGTGTTATGCCACCTCACCATCCGTGGTATGGAAGAGAGATTCACGACTAGCCAATGTATTATACCATTCAACCTACTCATAAACATAATAATAATATAATTATGTTTATTAATATGTTGAACGGTATAATACATTGGCTAGTCGTGAATCTCTCTTCTAAATTCTTTCAAACAATTATCTTCTTTATTTCGATGATTCAGAAAATTTCTTTGTTGTATCATTATTGGAAATATCATTAGAAATAAAGGAGAGAAGTGTTTGATAAAATTCGCTCTTCGCGAAACATCCAGTCTAGTGGTTAGGTCCAGGTTATTGGCACACATATGAGGGTCATCCAATAAGTTTCCGTCATTTACTGTACGAGAATCAAAAGAGGTCGAAAGCCTTCGGTTTGAATTCATCAACAGGAATCAGCAACATAAGTATCGTTTTGGTTCATTTTGCAACAACTCGTCTGGATGGGTCGATTTGATAACCACGCGTCTTACGATATACTTCGCAAATGAAAACAGGCGGTTCAAATTTCAGTGGAAAGTGAATTTTCCTGCCCTCTAGGGGCGTTAATAATCACTTATTTGTTGATAAATTAGGCCGTGAGCACCTCTGGGCGATCTTGAAAATTCACTAATCAAAATCTGTACAAATTTCTTCGAAGAAGAAAAAACCTACTTAAGCCTTTTCATTCGAAATTTCGGTACTATGACGTTTTGAAAATTCCCACCCCTATCTTGCAGTACTTCATATTTACTCATATTTACTTGTTATGAAAAGACTTAATCCAAAGAAGTGAACGAATGGACGATTTTTTTATTTATTTTTTTTCTTTTTTCGATTTTTTGGTTCTGCGTACTTCGAAACCTATACCCACCAATTTTTATCGGCCAACCGCATCATTATCGTCTTTTAGAACATCACACGATACTAAACCTGCAATACACAAACAAACATGTTTTATCATAATTGTGCTCGATATTTCCACTAACAAACCTCGTATTTACACCTTATGAAAACACCACTTCGTTCAAATTTTGGTATGTACTTGCGTGTTGTTGTCATTTTCCTCAAATTCACATAAGAGTTGATGACATTTTTTCATTTGAAAAAAAAAATAATAATAATAATTAATTAATTGTTGAGATTATAAACTAAAACTTGAACTGTGAAAACCAAAGTTAATTTGGTTTTATGCCAATTTCCTCATTTTAATGACACTTTAATTATGATTTACCTCTTTCTTCGCGAACTCCATTTGTTAATCCCAAAATGACGAGGAAGATGATGGCAACCAACTCCATTTTCGTGCAGTAAAAATCCAACGTTCACACAACACACATTGCGCGGTCAAATTTGAATTTCCAATCACTGTATCGCGCACAATCGACGCTCGTGGGCTTTTTTACAAGAACGAATTTTGAGTTTGACAAATCGGCACTTTTTATCGTCGTTTGTTTCGTAACAGAAAATTGAAACGAGCGAAAAAATCGGCGCGAACGGAAACACGACAGACGCGACCTGCGCAGTGTCAAAACACTGAATGACGAGACGCGCAGGTGGATGGCCGGTTCGTTTTCCCCACTCCAGTTGCCCCCTCCGATCTTTGATCCGTGTGTTGCACCCTCGTCCACACTCCCACCATTCCGCCGTACACCGTCATCTTTCTTCTTTCATCCTTGGAGAAGACGGTCCTCTTGAGAAGATGCAAGAAGAATGGGTCCCCCCTCCCACCGTTTTCGTCCTTCGTCCTTCTTCTTGCTGTCTTCCCATTCAGAGAGTCTTCAGCGGTGCCTCCTGCTGCGTCTCATCCGTTCAGTTTTACGTTTTGGTTTACCATCTTCGATTTGAACCATTGGAATCGCCCAAGAAAAACAAAAAAATCCCCCCCCCCTCTAAAAGTTATGGTTTACGTTTCAGGATACGTAGATTCAGAAAATCGAATTAAAAATAATCCGTCCGTCCACCGTAACGCCGTCCGGGCCACTTTGGCCAGTTAGCAAAATTTGGTTTACAGTAGCATACACGTCCAGAGGCCAATATACTCGTACCTCTGTGCGAGGACTTATACCACTGACAAGCATTTTCCTTGTTATTTTCAGCAGGCAGCAGCAGATTTCATTATAATGCTTAGACATGGTTCAAAATGTTGCTTCATTCTTCTCTGTTTTCAAGTATAACACACACTAGAGAGAAGCTCAATAATTATTGTGCCCAATTATTGTGCCCAATCCGAATTTTCACGTTTAAGATTTTGCAGGATAAAAGTGATGACATACATGAAGAAACCAAAACGTTTCAGAAGATATATTGCTACAAGTATATTGCTGAATATTCCAGAATGAAGGCAATAAATGGAATAAATACGAGGCGTCCTGGAATCAGTTTGTCACATCGAGCAGCAATCAGAGATTGGCAACAGGCTCGTAAAGTGGAACAATTCCTTGGAACGTCAGCCTCCTCCCCCAAATCGTAGTGAAGTCGCAGCTCCTACGTTATTCCTAACAGTATGTTGGATGTACAAACTATTTCACATATATTATTCCTTGTAATTATTCATATGGGATATACAACTTCTGTGGGTACAGGAGTAGCCAGTGTTGGGCTCATGGGCGGCGGTGACGTGAAGGAGATGTTGAGCAGACCTGCGATTCTCTCTGCCATGTCGCTTCCAATGTAATAGAAATTGTTCAAATTTCGGATCTAGAAAGAGGAAACAAAACGATCTCGTCAAAATTAGTCGCTAATTTCCAAAAGCTGATGAATTCAATTTTGTGAAAATGGATCCGATAGATTAAGAGTGGCCTATTTCACGAGTCTAAAGCTGTTGAAAACTACGAAAATCTGGAAAGAAAAGTTGAGTACGGTTGCAAAACCTGTCGAAATATTGAGCTCCTGGTGCATAGCTAGTGCTGAAATATTTCCGGATCCAAATTTGGCCCACCAACCATATTGTACTGTGCTGGTTCTCGTTTTGTCGTATTCTTTACCGTTCATTATAATTAATGATAATTCATATAATAAATCTACAATTTAGGTAGTGTTCAAGGGTTATCTGTACAAAAAAGATACCTATTATAACCATAATAAAGATAATCATTGTGTCAAGAATTTGCAGAACTTTTGGTAACAAGTTCTTCTGATACTGCTAAGATTGTTTAGTTTGGTAGGGTCCATTTTAGAGGCAGTGGGGTTCTATTGTAGAACTGCATTCTCAAACCATAAATATCTTGACATTGGAGTCATTTAAAATTAAAATAACTTGTTAACTACACTTCTGACGTCTTACAGGTACTTATAGGCACTGTATTTATAACCTGAAGGTAAGGGGGAATGTTGGCGATAGAAGCCGCGATATTGTTGACGATGGCGGTGCGGTCCTCGTTGGTGAGGATTTGTGACCAGATGATGGAGGCTTCTGCGAAGTTATTCTGAGCAGTTGTGTTGTAGCTGAAACAACGAAGTGATGGTGGTTAACAGTAGCAAAAACCATAATTGATTGTATTGAGAGGATTGTTGGAGGAATTTTACAGTAGGAGTTCATGAACTGGGTCGCTGGAAGAGCGGTACTTGAATGTCAGTATGAGTGCTCTACGAATGGTTTCCAGCTTCATGATAGAGCTCTTCAGGCGTAATTAACATTAGATTCAGTTAATAAATTGATTAAAGTCACTCAGTCCAAAAACAAAATGGCGTAGATTAGCGCGGCAGTGAGGAGCCAAGCACCAGAGAAAACCAACATGCTATTTCAGAAGGTTATACACAGTTGTGCTGATATTTTCAGTTCAGTTCATAACCCTCGCTCTCTCTGAGTCTACCTTTCGACGAGGCCGGTGACAGGGAATGGCGTCCTTCTGAATTGTTTATTCCCTCCCAAAGGACCGTTGAAGCTGTTAGGTGAATAGTTGGGTTCGCCTCCCATGTTCCCGTCAGAACGAGCGAGTCCGTCTCTTTGACGGTTTGCCACACGGACGGCGGGCGAGTTGACGGGCAGGAGGTCGTAATTGGCGCCCAGGCGGTGCATTTGGGCGTCGGAGTAGGCAAAGAGACGGCCCTGGTCATTGGACAAGAAGTGAGTGTTAGTTATCCACATATATTGTTGTATGAAGCATTGAGATAATATCTCAATGCTTATTGTTATTATTCCTTAATGCTTATCTCAATGCTTTATTATCTCAATGCTTATTGTTATTATTCCTTAATGCTTCATTAAGATATTATCTTAATGAAGCATTAAGGAATAATTTGAGAGATCTTATGATAAGCCTCCGGAAATACAGACTAACCACTTTTCACTCCTCCCACTCCTTCTTACTCCCTCTTCTTCCACTCCTCTCTATTCCTGTTACCTGTACAAAACTTGTACCATGCTTCAAACTACCTGAAGTACTTTGTCGACGCTCGGCTCGATTCCGGGGACGAGGCTCGCCGGATTGAAGGCAAGCTGTTCGATTTGAGCATAGTAATTCTTCGGGTTCTCATTGAGGACAATGACTCCCAAAGGCATCCTGAGAATCAAGCGGACGGGCCATTCCTGGAAAATTGAACGGCGAAATTACCAACGGCTCATGTAATCCAAATCCATTTACATACAAACTCCATGAGAAGATAATTTGATGTCTGTAATAGAACGTGTAGCCTGTAACAGGTTGGTCTAGCCAATTCCTTTAATACCACATTGCAATACTGTCAACAAATTATATTAAATATAATTTTGATGGTTCTGAGGAAATCGACCTTTATAATATAAACAGGAATTGTTAACGTGAGACAATGTGGCAGTCTACAGTGAAAAACACGTAAACTGACAGCAGTGAGGTCAGGAATTCACAGGCTTTTGGCTCCCCTGAACAGAAGGAGTTTCACGTGTTTTTCACTGTAGACTGCCACATTGTCTCACGTTAACAATTCCTGTTGGTATTACAGTAATCCTCAAAACTGATTTTGCTACTAGAAATGTATCAAACTCAAAATTGTCAAAAACTGACCTATGACTTGATGCTATTCAAACGACGGTATTATTAATATTCTCTTTTTTTCAATATTTCTACAGGGCGATTTCCATGTTGTACTCAATAAATTAATAAATAGGACCAAGAACAAGAATTGGGTTGCAGCTTGGGAGGTAGAGGGTGGTTTGAATAGGTGTTTTACTTCGCAAATTCGCTTGTTTTGATCATTATGCACGACTAGAACCTATTTAGGCATTTGGCCCATATTTGTTAATTTTCATTGAAATACTACTCAGTAGTTGTTGACCTGAACGTGCCTTAGTTGGGTCGAAAGGGTTCCAAGGGAATTGAGTTAACTGCTGTTGGGTCAAAATTTGAGCGCTCAAGTTCCACGATGGAAAGTTACCCAGAGCGATGTTGTTGTAGAGGTCTCTGGTGTGGAAGTCAGGGTCAGTTCCAGCCAGCTGAGCTGCAACTGAGTCGGGTATATTGATGTTCCCTTGATTCGTCTGCAAATGAAAATTAGCTTCAACGTTTTAAATGACAATTATCAAATTTTCAGACATAGTAGTGCAGTTGGAGTGTGAATAAAGTAAACGTACGTTCCAGATGAATTTGGCGAAGACGTACGAGCCGTTGGCGTGGCTAAGGACGAAAACGTCGGTCGAATAGCCGTTCATCGTTCGGTAACTGAGGGGGATCCCTCTGTCTGAGAAGATATTCAGCAGCATATTTGCAGTCTCAGGCGAATTGGCTATGAAATCCCAAAACATCGTTGGATCCTGTTGGTGAGATTCAAAATTTGAAGTTCTCATTCAATGAGAACTTCGGGTCGACTTATAACATCCAGAAGGGCGTATCATCGAATGGTTTACTGATCGTAGAGGAAGAAATCATACTGTTGGGTCAAACTACTTCTCGATGGTTCAACTACCAAACAATTTTTCTAATTGTGAGGTTCCCTGAATTCAATACAAGGGGTCTGATCGACAACCCATACACGTAGCAATTCTTCAAAAAACACTTGTTATTATAATACCACTATAAAATCCAGTTGAGCCCACTCACATATAGGTTGGTCACCGGGTTCCTCAAAGCGGCGTGCATCAAACTCGTGAACCGGAGCGGATCTCTCAACCAGAATGAGGGGAAATTCGATCCGACCATATCCCAATTCCCTTGGCCTGTGTAGAATTTCAACGAAAATCCTCTCAAGTCCCTGTGAAATCAATATAATTTTGTTTACAATTGCGTCAAAATTTGTTACAATTCAACAGACGAATAGTGACAGGTACTTCGAGGTTCCAGAGCCTATTCCCCCCAATTCTAATGCCTATCTAGTCGAACCTCCTTGTACTTGTAGTAGCTGTGAACCACATTGTCCCATACAGGAAATTCCCACTACTCTGCATGGACCAGAAGTGGATCTCAGCAACAGCCAATAGGTCGAACGCATGGTCTTTATCAGGCAGTGTCTGCAATTTTGCAAGGCTTATGTCCTTTCGTGTTTCCAATATGAATCCTAAATATCTCCCGGCAGGCTTGATCTGGACCTCTGCACCTTTAACTCTTATTGGTAGAATGGTAGGTTTACAGACAACTAGGGGTAAAGACAACATCCTCTGTCTTGGCGTCCGCTAGCGTTAGGCCATTCATCCACCTCGTGATCTGTCCCATAATTCGGGAAGGTGGATTTGAAGCAACTCAGTTATCCTTGCCAGGATCACTGCAGCTACATCATCTACATATCCACAACGTATACATCTTTTCCAGCCGAATCCACAAATTAAGACAGCCAGCTGATAGGAAGTATGGAGGTACGCAAATGCTAAAATTGCTCTGCAAATCCACAGTTCAGCCTCTGCAGATGGAGACTCATTTCTTGGAACGTATATAGGCTGCAAGTCACGATACAATGTAGGGATTGGAAGAGTTAATTTTTCAAGAATAGAAAAATGTGTCAAATTTAATAGCCAAAACTCTCGATTTGGTGAATTTGTCTACCAAAATGTACACAGAGCTTTCATGTCCCATCAGTTACTGTAGTAGATTCCTGTTACTGACACCAGTGCCTAATTTTCAAACTATTGAACAGTTCAAATTATTATCACTGCACCCATTATTATCGCTCTTGTCGTAAACCTACTAACCTCACGGTATCCGGCGAACCCGTTTGACCGCTGAAACGACACATTCGAGCCGCCAGAGGCGTTCTTTGACCCACGTTGGTAAATATCGAGGCTTGAGTGTAGTTCGAGAAGTCGTTCGTGTTGATGAAGTACCCGAAAGCGCCTGATTAAAATGAAAATGAGCGATGATGACGTATATGATATGAGTTACGTATAAGAGAAAAATAAGTCGAATAATCATTTACCTGCTCCTTTGGCGCAAACGACTCGCTCCGGGATCCGCTCGCGGTCGAAATGTTGAATTTCATCAAGGAAAGTGTAGTCTTCCAACACAATCGGCCCGACTTCACCGGCCGTCTCGACATTCAGCGTGTCATAGACAGGAGCTCCGTTGCTGGTCGTATAGTTTGCGCTCATCTACATTTTTCAATTTACCACTTATTTGTCCTGAATTTAAATGTAAATTTCAATGCCTGCGTCAATTTAACTTGAATCTCCCCGCCAGAGTACAAGAACCTCGTCAAGAGTATTATATACTATATACTTATACTAATATCGTTACTACCCTGCCGAAAGCGCCAATCTGCATTTTTGGTCAATTCTGTTTTATTACGTCTCCAGATACACGAAATGAATTTCTTTATTTTTCTAAAAATCCCCTGGGAATTCGCTGTCTACTCTGGCATGGTGTGCCCAACTCAGGGTAAGTACCCAAAAAGCTAAAACAAAAAATTACTAAAAACAAATTTTAAAAAAATGGCACTTTTGGAGTGGTGGTACTTAATGATATTAAAAAAATTCTATTTGAAAGCAACGCCTTCTATATACATACCTGGAGAAATGCAGCTGTTCGGTTTTCTCACATTTATCGACATTACTTCTCTTAACGACCTTCAAAGCAACAGTTTCATTCTGACACTTACCGTATTATTTTGTGCAAATTGCTGCAGTTGAAGGGACGCAGGGTTGTTTGGTCCATAACTCATGTCATCTACATGAACAAATAGAACATAAGAATAATACAAGGAGAATAATAAATTAATGTAAATATGGCGACGAGAGAATTCGTGGTAGGCAACTGAGGAACTGGTGTGTGTTATATTCTGCCGGCGTCACTGGCTTCTTCATCTTGTTCCTCTTTTATTTGAAGTTGGAAATCATCGTGGCCAGTTTGTAGCTCTGACCAGTTCCTGCGAATTGTACTGATTCCCTGCTTTAAAATTGACTTCCCTGCAATTTTCACTTCTAAAATAAGCTGCATGATCTTGTACTTTTCTCCGCTGATAATATAATATATTATCCAAAATATTACAACTTTCTTGTCTTTATTGGTTTAATAATTATTAAAATTATTTCAGGGTTTTTAGCCATTCTTCTAAAAACTTCTATGTTTGTAACTTTGTCAGCATCAAGCCCCGATCAAGCATTTTACGATAGCACCAAATTTCTCCTTTCTTGAGAGTCCACGGAATCCATACCATACAAAACTGTTGGAAAAATTTAACATTTCAGCATTGTTATGTCTAGATCTTGATTCTAATGAGAAGTCACGATTCTGAAAAAGTTTCCTCAATTCAAAGAAATTAGGTCTCGCAATTTCAAAGAAAGGAAGAAATGTGTCCAACTTTTTATATTATACCTACCTTGTTTGTGAAAAAAATTAGTATTCCTAATGGTTGACCTAATGGTCGTTCCGATCAAGTGACCTTAAAATCCCTACGTGTACTCAAACGGGGAAGCCTCAAGATTGTTATTAATTTACCATTTTTTTCTGTGACTTCATTTCTTAGTCAAAAGGAATTAACGCGTAGAAGGTACCTGTGACGTTAGTGGCCAGCTGGAGAACGAGGAATTGAGCGTCGGTCTCGCCAGTGAAAGATGCGACGAAAACCGATATAATCAAAGCCGCCAATCCAACATGCAAATCTTTCGAACACATGTTCGGAGATGAGCCACTACCGACGAGTGTTGAGGAGTGTTGTGTTTTTTTATTTTGTTTTTTGGTTTCTTCTGTGGTTGTGTTATCAACGAGAAAGCGATGAGAAAACGGGACTTATCTCCGCCAATAAGTTCTCACGAAGGGGCGATTGCGAACGTCAGATAACTCGAGGGTTTTTCAATCTCGCTAAAGGGGTCTTTGATAAACATCCGTCGAGGAAATGTCAAAAGAAGATATGACTTGAGGACCTACGGAAGTTAACGTTTCAGTACGATTCCACAGGGGGTTGAAGTGGTGGCATGTTGACGACATGCTGTATCACACATCAGACCTACTCTGTTTTGATTAAAGGGACCTCAAACAGTTATATCTATTGTCATTCGAAGGGTCGTTTTGAGAACTTGATGACCCAACTACAACAGTTACTGTGAGTTGTACAACTCACCAACATTTCAACCCAAACGACCAACAAAACGAGGATTTGAAAACAACTGGGAACTATCGATATGTTTACTAAACAATTTCTTTGGTACTCCTCCTCATGTTGGATACGGTAAGGAAAAGCCTGATGGAAATTGAAATTTGGTCAATAGTAAAATCCACAACAGTATATGCGTTATAGGGAACAGCCAATAATGAGTTACCTAACGAAAACTAAGCTGATTTAAACTGGTTTAAGCTGATTTCTGGATCCAGACTGAGCAGAATTGATTTGAAAGGAAAACTCATATTTGAAAACTCCTATTTGAAGCGTCAAGAAAATTAAATTTTCTTGAGTATAAATTTTATACTCACAGTGATGGAGAAGAATTTGCCAAGATGATAAACCCACTATAGACCCAGCGTTGTATATAATAATTAAATTCAACGCTGGGACTATAGTGGGTTATGTAGTAGTTCTATAGTAGATTCTGCCGAAAATGTCACGTAAGAAGCAATTATTGCTTCTTACATGATATTTTCTGCAGAATCTCAAAGTATATTAATTTGCCACTATACTGAGACACTATATTCCGTAGGGTCTCACAGTACACTATTCTGCTACTATACTGAGATGTCTTGTTTGTTACAAAGATTTGCAGATCCATCGTCACATTTGTCATCATCTTGTTGCAACACGATTGAATTCAGCCAAGTACTTTATTTATGATTCAATCCAGTTACTTGGAACTTCAGGTTTAGTTACTTCAGGTTTCAGTAAACGGAAGAAATACGAATTTTAATTTATCTCATGATGGACGAGCTACATTTTTCAGAGGTAAAATTACAGTAGAGTTCCTATGTGTGCGGTTGTAGTTGACGCTTAAGAACCACCCGATGATTGGGCGTTCGGCTGTGGAGTGAAATCGGACAAGTTCAGAAGAGCGGCTACTCTGCTCCCCCAATCGGGCGAGACTTGATAGAAGTTGTTCAATGCACGTTCCTGCCACAAAAGAGAGAATATATTCAAAATGCATATTTCGTGATACGGTAGAAGTACACGCAGATGTATTCTGTTCAATTTCTCTTAACCTGTTATACCTACTCGATGCTAAAATGCACCGATGAGGAACGGATGATCGGACGGTCAGCAAACTGTTATCAAACTGTCAGAAAAACGCCGTGAACGGAATCCTGTGGATGCTACAGAGTCAGAAACCAGGGTGCAAGACCACCGCTAACGCCGAATAAAGGATCTGACGGTCTGAAAACAGTCAGATGGACGTAAACCACACTGCAGTAGATCGCACTTAACATACTACTAGCACTGACCTGAATGAACCTTGGAGTACGGGATAAACTTGCAGCAATGTTGTTGGAGATTGTGTTCCTGTCTGTTTCCGCCAAGTTTTTCCATAATAAAGTTGGCACTGAGTAGTTGTCTTCTGTGGTCGAATTGAAGCTGAAAACCAAGGCATCTCATTACAAATACCTTTCTGAGTAGACGAAGTCAAATTTTGTTTGATTCAAATGAACTCAGAGGAATAGTTTTCTCTTGGCAACAATTGTATACTATACATTTAGCGCGAATTCCCTTAAAAATACACCATTTTGCACCTAATTTTTCAAATTCTCCGGACCCCCCAAACCACGAGCCTAGGGCTCGCACCATAGGCGGATCGTCCTTGTTTGCTGAGGGAGCGTACATGTTTGCTGAGTTTTCCCTGTTCTTGGGGGGTTAGGCAATATGCTCACCCAGAGGGGTATGCTGTCTGTGTTTCCACAGCTGTCTATCCCCAGAGCGGTCGAACTAAAACACCAAACCACAACAACACCAGGTGGAACTGTACGCGATCAGAGAATGTGTGGATAAGATTAGGATGAATCAGAGGAAGAAGGTACCTACTCATATTCTCGGACGGCCTGCAGAGCAACGTTCCACGCTATGCCCAGGTTTCAGTGTGGAAGATGGGGATCAGTCCCATCCTGAGTCCCTGCTACAATCTAATCTAATCTTGTTAGGCCCAGAAGAATATTAAACACAAGTAGACTATTAGGGAGTCAAAGTAGATTATTTGACTTCATACACATTAATACTTTTAGCAAGGACAAAAAAAAAACAATATTGTGGCAAAGTATTCCCAAGTCCTGTTCTGATGTCTATAAGATTGAAATGACAGCTACCTACTTACTTTTGCGCTTGTCCGCGGACGGGGTACGCAGCTCTTCTGTACTGAGAGTTGACTTGAGGGCCGTTGAAGCTGTTTGGGAAATAGTTGGGGGAGCCACGCTGGTTGTCGTCCGACCGCCCTCGGCCGTCTCGCTCGTTGTTCCCCACAGCGACGATCGGTCTGTTGACGGGTAGCAGCTCGTGGTTCACACCCAACCGGTACATTAGCGTGTCCGAATATGAGAACAGACGACCCTTAACATTCGAGTTGTAAGTCAAAATACAAAAACATCTGGTGGTAGGCATACAATGTATGTGTCATATGACAGTACAGTAGCCCCCGCTTTGTGTGGTTGTGGATAATGATGACCCGTTTATTGCAATAAAAACTGCCTGGAACGGATCGGACGTATCCCATACCACCTTTCTTCCCGTTTATCGCGATAAGAGTTCGTCGTATTAAATTAACTATTGCTCCGGCAGACATGTCTTGGTTCTGTCGTCTGACCTTTGTTCCACTGATCTCTTTTAAGTCAGTAAAAACCCTTCCAGTTGATTATGCAAACAATACGAATGCTTGGATGACCATTACTATCTTCAATGATTGGCTGAAGAATGGATTAGGACCGCCAATTGGATCAAGACCTACTCGTCCTTGTAGACAACTGAACACCCCATTCTGACAACACGGCGATCATGCAGCCGTGCGATCTAGGCATAATTCGTACATTTAAAGCCTTTTACAGGAGCCAAATGAGAAATCAAATACTGGACTTTATTGATGAACGTTCATCTCTGGCCAGATCCACCGCACTCTAGGATGCTACTCACATGACAGCAGAAGCATTGAGTAAAGTCACCGACAAGACTGTGATAAATTGCTTTAGAAAGGTTTGGCCGCCGAACCGTTACAAGAACAGGACGAGGTCGTACCACCCCCAGCTGACTTGACGCCTGAATTGTACGAGGAGTGGATGGCCGTTCATGACGACCTCTCAACTCCACATGTCCTCACGGGAGATGAAATATGCATGGCTTTTGCGGGACCATCAGCTGCAAGTCCTGCCCACCAATCTGAACCTCTACCAAACAAACGCGAAATCACGAGTACCTCAGCTGTTTTGAGGAAAGAAGTGTTGGGACGAGCTGACGACTGCACAGTCACAATAACCTACTGAACATTTCTTCAGTAGGTTATTTATAGCGATGTGTAATTGGCCATGATTTTTGTCATTTTTGTACTTACTTCGATTTAAAATGCTCATGACTACTGTAGTGTGTGTAACACATTTCATTGAAACTTGGAATTTCGGATGGGTTTTTTTATTGCCACGCCTAAAAGTTATAACCCCGTTATTGTTATAACCTTGACATGGGAAACTTGTTATCACATTAAGCAGGGTCTACAGAACTACAGTAGTTATCTGGGCGTAGCCCAGCCTTATTGCCCAATAGTCCCCTAACCGCAATAGAAAGAATGACAGCCCTCCTCATGACAGCCCCCCCACCACTGACAGTACGACTGACTGGTTATTTCAATAACTCAAGGAGAAGTTACCTGCAGAATGCGGTCGACAGTTGGTTCAATCCCCGGGACGAGCCTGCCAGGGTCAAAACCGACTTGCTCCATTTGGGCGAAGAAATTGGATGGATTTTCGTTCAGAACTAAAACGCCCATCGGTAAGATGGTAGTTAACGCAGGGGGCCAAATCTATGGGCAGAAAAGGTGAGATTTTAGAAAGCTTAAAACGCACAAGAAAAAGCCTCGTCAAATGCTTCAGAGAGGCTCATACCATCAACTTATGATGCAGGGACTGATCCCAATAGAATAATGACTATGTTCTTCTTGAAAAGGAAGGATTAGGTACCTGTGCTCGATTTACGACTCAATCCACAATACATTCACTGAAATCACACGATTTGAGCACAAAATTGAACAAAACCGTTTCACAACTTGTTTACATTTCTCCGCCGTATGTTTATCCCCCGCCTTGTGATAAGAGCCATTACCAAAAGCACCTGTTGTTAGTGGAAAACTAGCTGTTATCATTAGATAGTCTCATTCCTTTCAAAATTGCCACTCATGTTTTAAATATTTTTCAAACCCACGTTAGACAAATAGTGCTTCATTTTAAGGAAATACAACAAATTTTTTAACGGGACTGTATCACCGCAACTCCAAAGGATGCTGGAGGGATCTACTCGAGACTGCGTGGCGCCATCACTACTTTCGTGACGTCACACCGTATGGAATTCTCCAGGTGAACTTGGGCTGACCAGATTTGCCAACTCTAACCAAACGGAGGAAGTTCTTCCGTGATGGAAAATTCCTGGTTGGAGACACAGTGGAGAGGGAAGAAGTAATCTTGGCTCGAAGTTTTGAAAACTTAGTTTTCAGTTATAAAAAAGTACCAGATGCAACGATCCTTTTCTACCACAGAAACTTCTGGTGCCTGCCCCCTTTTTCTTGGGCCAGATTTGACTCCTTCAGCTTCTTTACTGTTGAGGATAGTGAAATCGTCCTTGTGGGAGCAATTTTCACTGGATCCTTGCAACAGTACTGCACTACCCACCTACCTTCTACCCACCTTCCTTCTTCCATGCCTTCTATCTGTACCTCGTGGTCCAGCGCTTCCTGGACGTCTCTGAGTGTCAAGTATCGACCTATCATCGTCAGAGACTTCTTCAATTTCGTTCCAGCCTCTCATTAAATCAGCAGAGGACAAGTTTTGCTGCCTACTGCATCCTGGACGTCCCCGAGTGCCAATTGTCGACCTCTCATTGACCGAGACTGGCGCAATTCCGTTTCTACCCCCTTAACGAATCAGCAGAGGACACGTTTTGCTGCCTGCTGTTTGGTCACTGGAGGCTCTCCTACATCACGACGTACTTTTCTGGCACATCAGAACGTTATTGTTGAAAGCATTTTTATCCTATGGCCATAGAGAATTAGGTACCTAGTGGGTAGTTCTTTTTCTTTCATACTTTTGTCTTCTCTTTCACCCATGCTCACTTTCTACAGGTATTCTATTCTATTCAACTATACTTCTTTCAGCCACTTTTCTGGCTGTGGTCCTTCGAGTAAATACTTCACTACTTCCTTTACTTTCTTTGGTATAAGTACCTACCTAGTTGACCGGTTAGCCCTACATGCCGCCATAATTCTAGACTTATCTCTGCTTACTTCTACGAGTTGTACTACTCCTAAAACTCCTGCCACTACTTCACTATATTTATATTCTATTTAATTGAATTGGTATAATTGGTGCCATTACGTGGCACCCCACATCAGTTCACTTCTAATGGCGTTTTAGAATCAACAAAGCATTCACAATTCGATGAATGTATGTTCACAGTGTTTCCAATGTTATATTACAAATGGAACGGCCATCCATCATTGGTGTCAGAGTATAAGTAAGCGTGTACAGAAGACTCGGACAGGAGACTTCCGATGCACTTTCTGTGAAGAGTGTAACAATTTGTTTTTCGATTCCAAAGTTTCATTAAGGAAGACAATAAACCAAAATGTACGTTCACACAAATACGTCATCGATAACGAACTTTTGTGACATCGAAAGGGTTCCACGGCATCTTCTTCGCCTGTTCAGGAGTCAATATTTCCGCGGTGACGTTCCAAGATGGGAAATTCCCTTTGGCGATGTTGTCGTAGAGATCGCGGGTGTGGAAATCCGGGTCTTGGCCGGCCACGATGGTCGCCTGATCTGGCGGCATGTTGCTCACTCCTTGGTTCGTCTAAATGAGATTGAGAATTAATTTAAAAAAGATATAATGGCCTAGAAACAGGAACTTTATTTATACCACAGGTTCTGTAATAATTATTATAGATGTAGGGAAATCGGCCATAACTACAGTGGCCACCCCATGTAGTAATTACTTCAGAACCAAAATGATCGAGTAGAGATCAATACAAGCGGATGATTAGCCTTTCAGTAGTAGGAGCCTTTCAGTAGTGCAATTTGTTCGTACAAACTGGTGCATGAACCCACAACGTTATTGATTCTATTTATGTGGATAGGGTTCTTTATAAAATCAGGCTGGATTACAGCAATTTAGTAAGAAAAGTGCAATTGAATCAAGTGAAGCCATATAAACCAAACAAAGAAATTGTTGATGACTCATATCCCATCCTCGTCGCCAATATGTATATAAGAAACCAAATCGTAGCCAAATAATTGAAAATGCTATTTGAGGAGGTCAAATTGTATTAATTAGAACATGACGTACTCCACTTCGTACCTGTAGATTGAATTTCACAAAAGTGATTTGTCCGTCTGGTCTGGTCAGGGAGTAAACATTGACACCGTGGCCGTCCATGGTCCTGTAACTTGAGGGGATCCCCTTGTCAGAGTAGAAGTGAAGGATCATTGTCAGCGTCTCTGGAAGTGACGATACGAAGTCCCAAAACGCCACTGGGTCCTAAGAAGCAGTAGAAAATACAGTAGAATAGAACTAATATCAACCTGAAATCTTCGGAATTTCGACGTTTATTCTACCAGATTTTCTTAGATGCATAACGTAAACATTGTGGTGTTACAACTCCTATATCTGCACCAAAAGACTTGAATTTTGAATTTTTTGACCATTTTTTAAAGGAAAAATGGGACTTTCTTTGATCATAGAGATGCCAAATTTCAATTATGGCTCAGGAGGGCATCTTCCTCGAGGCTATTAGGAGGCATCTTCCTCGACAAAATGAGACCTGAACCAGGTAACTGCCCTGTATCGATCCTGAGATATAGCGAAGGTTTGCAGTTCTGGGTGTAGGCTAGTATTGAATGCCCAGGGAGCACAATATAGTTGTTTGTCATGTTAGGAGATACAGAAGGGAGCTTCAGTAGCAAGGGGCCACCCTGCAATTTCGTTATTATGCTAAAGCCCCAATACAAACCAAATCAATATCTTCCTGCGGGTTTAGAATAACCTCGACACTGCAGAGTGACCCTTGTGCTGCAAGTGTAGATTCTAAGTATTTATAATATTCTATCATGCATTCTAGACAATATCTACTCATTCTTATGATTAGGAATGCAGAAAAGCCTTGCAAGAATAATAAAACAATGAAACTTCTAGTACTGCATCCCAGATAAGAATTCTCAGATAAGAATTACTCCTCAGATCCACCAGAAATGTACAATACAGTACACCTCGCAGTACAGTTTCGCTTTTCGACCTGTCTGGAATCTGTGGACAGGTGTTGAAGAATGCGCTGATACTTACGTACAGATTTGTGACGGGGTTCCTCTTATTTGCGTGAATCAAACTGGGGAACCTCATTGTGTCTCTGATCCAGAAAACTGGAAGATTGAGGCCGACGAGGTCCCAATTCCCTTGATCGGTGTACAACTTGATGGCAAAACCTCTCGCGTCCCTGAATAAATTCCAGGCTGTACTGACATTCTAAACAATCACATTGTCATGTGATATTGCACATAATCTTTCAGTTCCAGCGGTATAAGTTCAAATTACCTGACGGTATCGGCTTCTCCGAGGTTTCCAACGATCCTGGAGAACCTGACGACTACTGGAGTCTTCTTCCCGACGTTGGTGAGCACAGACGCCTGCGTATACTTCGATAAGTCGTTAGTGCACAAAAAGTAGCCAAAACCCCCTGGACAACAACATTATTTTTCTTTAATAGCCATTTAGACACAGTTAGAATTGGGATAGAGGTATGGGTGGAAAATCGACCAAATCGACAAGGATGATCTGTGCAGATAAATCCCATGCTTATCTTGCTGTAAATATGTTTAAATCCCTGTTTCTAAAACTCGTCCGAGGATCCAGCTTTCAGGGGACCCCAGAAGCTTGAAGTCTTTTACAGAATGGTACGAGACTAAGAAGTACTGCGATGTCGAAAAGTCACTGTCTGAGTATCAACAAAATAATTATTTGACGGATGAAAACTCCTTCAGTGTGAATACTTACCTCAATTTCAAACGCTCTCGAGCGTCACAGTGGTGTGTAGGTGGTCCGCTTTAAAATTATTAGGTTTTTACTACAATCTCAAGGATAATTCAATAAAGGTTTTGTTCGGTCACCTGCTCCTTTGGCGTGAACGACTCTCTCCGGTATTCGTTCTCGGTCGAAATGCTGCATGTTGTCCAGGAAGTTGACATCTTGCAGCAGCAAAGGTCCGAAACGTCCGGCCGTCACGCTGTTCAGATAATCGTCAATGGGGACTCCATCTGCCCGAGTGAAATTTCCTGGTATCTGGAAATGGGATTAAGAATACTACAGGAACGGTAGATCATATAATATAGCAGAAAGACAGGGTAGGATATACTCGAACTATGGTGGGTGTGTTGTGAATTTTGAAAAGCGTCTTGTAACCCGAATTACAGTACTTTAACCGGGAAATAACTCTTGAACCTTCATAAAGCACATTCGTGAATACTCCTGAGATACCTCTTACTACGAAACTTACGGTGTTGCTCTGTGCGAATAGCTGGAGCTCGAGGGAAGCTGGATTGCTCTCCCCATAGCCTTCAATCACTAAGCAAATAACCTGCATTAGACTGATCCAAACTCAATTCTCAAAAGTCGTATACCGTACAAGAATTAACGAAAATACTTACAAGATAAATTTTGGCTCTGAGCTCCCCTGGTGAGTTCGAGAATAAAAATCACCAAGAACACACGACATTTTGAATGAAGCATTTCTCAGTGGTGCTGTTCCAGTGAGAAGCTCGCAGCATAGAAGGCAAGTTCACCTAATCGTCGATGCCAGATAGAGCGCACAAAGTGGAATTGTAAATGAACAAAATTTACTTATCGAGCGGTGGAAATTAGGCTTTTGTTCTGGGTAATGGCTTTCATTTGCATAACCCAGGATTTCAGGGCTTTTACCACAACTCGACACAACCTGACAAATTGTGTCGTCCAATGAAAATTATGATGGTATGTATGACGATCAGTATGTTTTCATACCATATACCCCGTAAACGAACAATACCTACATGTACAGTGGTAACCAAAACGTTTATCAGTTTAGGGGGGAAACAAATTTTCTGATATGAAAAATGCGATTCTCAGTTGGTGCCTCACCTTTCTACTCCGTTTTTTAGCGGCAACAATCAAAAAACATGCAACAACTGAAAATGATTGCAGCTTCATTGGATGCAGCTGGGAGGTATCAAGGACTAGACTGAGGGGTTTCCTAATCTGATGACCAATAAAACCTAACTGGAGGTTCAATATTCAAGTATAAAAACTCGTCGTTTCAAGTTTGAAGTGCCAACGGTAAGGTGATTGTTGAAATCTGAAACAGTCGTAACCATCGAAACAATCTGATAGAGATTCACAATACTGCACCAATAAAACAGCTTCCTCTTAAATTGTCTCAAATCGATTTTTAGACTTATTATTTTTACAACAACACTTAACTTACCTGTAAACCGACAAGACCTACTCTTATTTTTACAATATCACAATTACTGTTTCTCGCCCTTCGCTGCTCACACTCAGTCCACCAGCAGTTTTCTACGTAATAAACATAAGATTCCTTAAATTCATTAACTCTTATCCTTTTGAAGTAATCCCCTCCAGAATCACTTGTTCAGCATCACTTTGCAGTGGCCATCAACTTATCTTCACCTGAGGAACAGGTCGTCCGGCTTTTTTTGTCTTGAAGATTTGGACGATGTAGAACACAATCCTCTCCCGAGTTGCCTGGCTGGGGATCATCTTCCTGGTCACGTTAGTTGGTGTGATTTCAACCTCCGCTTTTCTCTGGAATCTTCTTTTCTCTGATCTATCTGTCGCAGTGGATCAGTTGGGCTTGGCGTCAACGTTTGGTGCATTGCAGTACCAGCACTGGTCTGTTAGCGTCCTCCTGCGTAGGTAGGACCTGATGTATCCATATCTAGACAGAAACGTTGTAGTGTAGAAGTCCACTTCCCCGTGCCTCCTGTTATCCATGGGCGCACCAGTGGGTCGAGGCTCCACTGTCGCCAGGTTCCCAATCATTCTGCAACTGAGGCAATATTGTATCTCTCTCCTTAGCACCCTCCATACCCAGTGATACAATGGCAAGTCAAAAATCCTCAGCTACCATCCATCCCTGCCAGAGCCTCTCTTATCCCATTTACTGTGGTGAAGACGTCCAGGTCTTCTCCAGTGAAGCGCCAGCTGACTAACACCCCCAGTTGCTCCTTCGAAGTTACTAGAGGTAACTTTATCCTCATCCTGATCAAGCTCTATAAAAGCACGATAAGCAAAAACTCAACCCCTCCATGATGGTAACTAAACGGCACCATCTGAGGGTTCTCATGAGCCCTCACAGATCCCCCCACTCCCGCTACGGGCCATTTTTGTGTACGTTTTCGAGGCCCACCCTGCATGTATTGGGCATCGCCCATAAATATCTTGAAAATTATCATACCCATTCAGAAGGCTTCAACAACCGTCGATTATGGTCAGAAGTGGAATTTATAGTAGTGGATTCCACGTCATATCTCTGGCCTCTAAACGTTGTGTACCTCAACTACGTAATTGAAATAGGGGAGCACACTTTAACAAAGTATTCATATTTACTGTATAAATTGATTGTTTAATCATCTTTCGTATTAAAAAACGCATCAGTTGGCAGCGTAGTACTGCTGAGCTTGGCTGTTGACTGTCGTAGGTCTACGCGCTCTCATAACACTCGGTGCTGTTGACAAGGTGTTAAGGTCCACTCCCAACGCTGCTCTAAGCCTTTCGCACAGGTCAGCGCCAACGTTGCAAAACAGCTGCAGAGCCCTTAACTGTGAAATGATACACAATATTAAAGACAACAGAATTCAGCAGCTCTGCTGAACAACAACTATGGGAAAATTAATCATTTAAATGAGCTAAAATTCGGAAAAAATATGCCCATGATTGGGTGATCCGAAGATTGTCACAGTAATGCATTCTGTTGAGGATGTTGAGAGCAGCTCTGAGTTCGTGAAAACCTAGCACTCCCAGAGGGCACATTTTCCTTGGGACAACTTTACTTGTTTTTAATGAGTGTAGGAATCCCCAATGCCAATACATTCGGCTTGTCATTTAAACAGCATAAACAAGCTGAAAAAAGCTTTATTTTTCTCACCTGTAAAAATGGGTAAGCGGAACTTATGCTATTGGCCAAGTTGTTGACCAGTCTCGTCCTCTGGTCTGGCGTGAGAACATCGTGGTAGAACGCTGTCCCCTGGCTGTAGTTGTCATCGTTTGCTGTGCTGAATCTACAACGACATCAGGATTTAGTATGATATTATAGAATAGTAGCTTTGTAGACAATAACAGAATGTCAATAGTACTCGTAGAATGAGAGGCCCAGGTGCACCCGGACCAGTGCCCTGCAATTAGTGTCATGTTGACACTAAACATGTTGCATTTATGCTGATTCTCACAAGTTATCTATTACCTACCTACTTATTCCAAGTTATTTCATGTTGTTGTATTCTTTTTGTCTTCTTTCCCCCTTCTGTTATCTCAAGTCCTGCTATTCAACACATGGCCTCATCATTGAAGTCGGTGCTTACCTTCCTGCTAATCCATTCACAAGATACGGTGCCAGAGCGCTCCCGGGGAACGTTACGGGGCCGTTGAAGCTATTGGGATAGTAATTGACCGACGGTCCTTGATTGCTCCCGTAGTCGCCCGGCCCATCCCTTAGATAGTTGTTGACCGGGCTCATCGGCATGTTCCTCAGCAGGCGGTTGCCGTTGACACCGACGCGGTAAACCTGGGCATCCGCGTAACTGAATATTCTACCCTGCAGGCAGACACGTTGTTTCCAATTAAGTTGAAATAACTCAGTGTGAACTTGTCACACTGGCATTTCCAACCCAAATGAACACAAAAAAGATGAATAAGTTGGGTGGAGTATCACCTGCAGCAGTCTGTCAAGCGTAGACTGAATACCAGGAACTAAGCGTCCAGGATCAAACCCGACCGTCTCAACTCCGACGAAGTAGTTAGAGGGATTCTGGTTGAGAGTCATAATCCCAACTTGGACTTCAGGGTAAGTGGTTGTGTTCCAGTCCTGCACATGAAAGCAAAAGGAAGTGTGTTATTGAGATCAGGAAACACAATAAACTGAGTCGTGAGTAAATCAGCTAACTGAAATTGTGGTGATGTCAGATTTGAGTTTCAGGCAATTCTGTGGTCACAATCCAGTTGTAGTTTGCAAAACTGGCTAAACCTGGCTGCTTCACATGGAACAAAGGCCAGAAGCTTCAAAATCCCATCCAGTGAGTTTCTTCTGCTGACATGCTCACAGTTATTTGAAGAGTGAATCGCTGGAAAGTGGTATTTTCGATCTCCTGGAAACTCGGCCAGTCTTTGTCTTTGACCAACGAAATACGAGTTTCCGCCCAAGTGTTAATTCAGTTGCAACAGTATCAAAGCTTTTGTGGTATCAACCTACAACTCACCTTGCAGTACAGATACTGCTACAATCCTCCACCCAATGCAATGAAAATATAACTTAACCACACCTTTCCTCCCTACCACAACTTACTTTAGTGGCATCGAACGGATAAAACGGGAAACTGGCGACTTGCTCTGGACTAAGAATTTGCGCAGTGAGGTTCCAACTTGGATAGTTGCCTGATCCTATCGCGTTGTACAAATCCTCAGTGTAGAAATCCGGGTTCGACGAGGCCAAGGAATCGGCTTGCTCGTTCGAGAGAAACTTCACTCCTTGGTTCGACTGGAAAGATAAGTCACAGAATGGAGCTAGAGCCAACGTGCCAAACAAATAACAAATTTGTTACTCTGTAGATACTGAAGTACGAATAGGCAGATAATGAAATAATCATGATAGTAATCATGATAGTAATTATGATAGTAATCAATAATAGTCATAATAGTAGGAAAGCTCAGGAATGTACGTGTAAGTTTTTCAGTCAGCCTAATTTTTTTTTTTTTTTTTTTTGCTATTTCATTTGGCATTAATGTGTCAAATTTACTGCCATATTGTGGTTATACCTAATTGTGTTAAAGAATTGAATTATTTCTGACCGCCTTAACACGCATGGGCCTCCAAGAGGACTGGGTAGGGAAGGAAAACTGGGTCTAACCTCCCTCTTATGTGTACGCCTGCGGTTATTATTACCTAATTTCTTTATATGCATTTATAGACTTTATATGACTTTATAGACTTTATATGCATTCCAAAACTCAGCTTAGAGCCGATAGAGTCACGCTACACCTGTTAGTGAGGAGCAGTTTCAGGGACGACAGGGAGGGCTGGATTTATGTAGCAAAAGGTGGATATTTAGGCTTTGCTGTCAATTCGGAAATCTCAACCCCAAGCAGTACACCACAGGCCGTTCAGAGGAATGCGTATTGAACAAACCGCCATTTCAGGGTATCAACTTTTCATGTTTTTTGCCCAGGGCTGGTCCAAAGAATAGTCTCTCTGACGAGGTACTGTATTGGTGATTGCAGGTCAATGATGGTGAAGGAGTTCAATTTAGAGAAGTTGGTATGGCCCGGGTTAGAGCATAACTGTGCCATCTGGATGTGCAGGAGCTGGATAGAGCCTACCGTTTGGCTAGGCAGTCATCTTTTGTTTTTTAATTGTCAATATAACAACGACTTAGGTAACTCGTGTCAATGGACTCCTACTGGCTGAAACTATTGTCAATAGCACTGCTGATCGTGTTACAATTATGCTGTCCCACATGAAAACTTGTTATTTGGGCTTTGGACTCACCCTCCATCTGAACTTGACGAAGCTGACTCCGCCCGTCGAATTGACGAGGGTGAAAGCGTGTATGGAAAAGCCGTCCATATGTCGAAAGCTAAGGGGGATCCCGTAGTCAGAAAACTGCACCAGGAGCTGCGGAACTGTTTGAGGGGTTCTGGTGAAAAAATCCCACATAGCGCTCGGGTCCTAGAAAATTACACATAATTTATCTCAACATTCCATGTTGGCGCACTAAACACACGTATGTTGACCATCCACTTTTCATACCGTCCAAATAGACAATTCAAACGTACCACAAGGTGTGTCTGAGGATTCCGCATTATCGAATGAACCAGGAGTATGAAGAGCATCGGATCTCTTATGAAGAAAATCGGCGAATTGTTGCTGACCAAGTCCCAGATGCCTCTGTCAGTGTATATTTTGATAGCGAATCCTCGGGTGTCTCTGCAAAGTACCGATGAATTTGCTTCAGGCTCTCAAAAAATCCTATACTTCTAAGGGTGAAGTAGTATTAGTAACACTAAGTTAGAACTGCACTTAGAACCGCTACAGACCTTCGTGTGTCTTGTGATCCCATCTCACCGCTAATCCTCGAAAAGCGCGCCGTTACATTCCATCGACTACCGGGTCGGAAGATCGAAGCGAAGGAATACTTGGTGATATCACCGGTGATTGTCAACGTGCCAAAAGCTCCTAAAAATTCGAAATTACGATAATATCGTAATTATATTATACGAAAGTATACAGGTTATGGGTAGCAGTGTGAGTATTGGGTTGCAAATTTGATGAGAGCGATGAGGAAACTGAAGGGTAACAGAGTATTAGGACCTTGTGGATTTGCAGTAAATAAGTCGAAGTGTTTTCTTGAATGTACAAGTTTGGCTTGTTCGGTCAGCGGGCCATAGCCCTAGGTCCCCGCCATTGATGGATATCATTGATCCTCAGATTCTATCATACTAAAGCTGGAGCTGTGCATTACAACTGGAAGAGCTAGCTGGCTGCGGTGGCCCGGCCTATGTTAACTCAGTCAGAAGACATACACACGCTTCAGAATTTATTACGTCACCAGATTAACGCTGTAGGGTGACGTAATAAGCCCTTGCAAGAAGCTTGCAGTTTCTCTGTGACCTTCAACTTGGTAAGTAATCACTGCAATCAGGGGTTCGTGATTCTTCTTCTTAGATGACTTGGGTTCAGCTATGCCAGTCATAATCATTGGATTCGTGATTCAAAGCAACCACCAAAGGGAGGTAGCTGTGGCATAGTGAGAGAGCGATTCAAATTTTCAATTGAATGTTTTACTGTTGATTAAATATTTTGTTATTCTTAATGAAATTTTTTCATCATTCAACTTCTACCTGTACATTCTTCATTTCTTGTGGAGAAGCACCGCTTCCCATGACACTACGCCCCTTGTTAGAAGAGGTTAACTCTATAATGTCTACTGGCAGGGGTACTCTATAGGTATAGTAACATCTACGTACCTGCTCCTTTGGCATGCACAACCCTCTCAGGTATCCTTTCTCTGTTCATAGACTGAGTGCTATCGATGAACGTCGTGTCCTGTAGAAGGATCGGGCCCCGCCGACCAGCCGTTAGAGCATCTAAAAGATCGTCGACAGGAGTCCCATAGCTGGTCGTCGCTATCGGAGGGACCTGAGCCACAACATTTGTGATGGATTAAATAATTTAATAATTATTATTGGCAATGGCTACTGTTATGGGATGTATATTACTACAACGCCATTGTACAGCAGTTTAGATTATATGAAACCATGCGGAACATAAATAATACACAGTAGTTTCAGATGTACCTCTCCATCCTCATCATTATGTCTTAGCCCTCATCTACAAAGTGCTACTTAATACAATTTCGCCGGTCTTTTGAGGACTCGATGGAATATTGCCAACTTAAAATCCACCCTCTGTGCCATCAAGGGCTCTACAATCGTCACCCCCAAATTGGCCTGTGGTGAATCGTGACTTCAGTACTTTTTAAACGTGAAGGTACCTACCAAATTACCAGTTTGACTCACCGGTTGACTTTCTGCAAATTCCAGCAGTTGCTCAGCCGCAGGATTCGACCCATTCACACTCACCGATGTCTCAATAATCGGTGCACTTCCTTCTGAAAATTGACACAAAGTTATTCACTCGACAACGTCGAAAAAACATGAAAAAATATTATTTCTTATCGAATCTAGTTATTTATTTGGGATAACATAGACACTTCGACAAGACCAATGTTCGACTCGAAAACGTCAAAACAATGTTGAGTTTTGTTTTGAATAGAGCGGTACAATTGGATGTAAATGACTCATCGTACAAATCGGAAATCGTACAAATTTGACTCGAAAGCAGTTGATTCCTATTCGAATTGAGGTGTATATTTGGGATGAAAACGACGTTCGATATGGCCAAGAAAAAGGATTTTAACAATTTTCTCGGTCGATTCCGATGGTTTACTATTACGAGTACGAGATAATAAACGAAAAACCCTTTGCAAGCACATTGGGTGGAATTTACTCCCTACTCACCTTGTGCGGATCGTACTCTGATGAAGCATACAATAATCAAAATTGCGTACAAGGACCTTAACATTCTGAGAAAGTACCATCCGGTTATACAGCGACTCTGGCAATCCGACAGTAGGAAAATAGGTACCTATGAAACTTAAGTGGTCGGCTTTTATCTTGAATTTTATCTTGATGAATTGTCCCTTAGACACATCCGGTTCCGACGATAGCGTCACGTCGTTCTTCGGTAGCAACTCATGGGGTCATTGATCAAAACGTCTCATCATGAAACGGTGCCAATTTGTACGTAAAGGTTTATCATTTTTGGTTTATGTACAACAGGTTCTGCATACAACACTCTTCTAAGATACAGATCGATTGGGTGTAATAACGACGAAATTCAAGAAAAAAAAAATCCCCAGTCATGCAGCATGACTATAAGAGCGAATTTTCGAAGGAGTAATTAGTTTTATGTAAAACATCTTCATTAAAGAACATGATTGCCATGAAGAACATCTCAAGTAACAACCACGTTTCTTCATCTTCAAAGTGCTCCAATTTGAGAGCGGAATAAGATATCGAAATTCTGACTCCTCCATCTTATTCAGCGTGTAAAAACCTTAAAAATGAGGTGTCACTTGACAGACCGTTTCATTTTTGAAATTTATCGGTGAACCTCCCCCCCCCCCCAACATCCCCAAAACCCCCCTCAGCTTTTGGACATTACAACGCTGAACACGACGGAGAAGTGAGAATTGCGATATCGCATGACGTCATCAGATTAGAGCAGATTAACCATGAAGAACGTATTCTTCACCTTCAAAGTACTCAAGATTGCGAACGAAATTAGGGATCGCAATTCTGACTCCCCCATCTTATTCAGCGTGTGAAAACCTTTAAAATGAGGTGTCACTTGACAGACCGTTTCATTTTTGAAATTTATCGGTGAACCTCCCCCCCCCCCACCCCCAACATCCCCAAAACCCCCCTCAGCTTTTGGACATTACAACGCTGAACACGACGGAGAAGTGAGAATTGCGATATCGCATGACGTCATCAGATTAGAGCAGATGAACCATGAAGAACGTATTCTTCACCTTCAAAGTACTCAAGATTGCGAACGAAATTAGGGATCGCAATTCTGACTCCCCCATCTTATTCAGCGTGTGAAAACCTTTAAAATGAGGTGTCACTTGTCAGACTTTCATTTTTTTAGTGATCCCCCCTCCCCTTCCACCTAAACTCGCCAAACCCCCCTCAGCTTTTGTACATTTCTACGCTGAACACGATGATGAAGTCAGAATTGAGATATCGCATTCCGTCATCAGATTAGAGCAGAATAACCACGAAGATCATTTCAAGTAAAACCACGTTTCTTCATCTTCAAAATGCTCCAGTTTGGAAATGAAATGAGATATCGCAATTCTGATTTCACCATCGTGTTCAGCATGAAAAAACCTTTAAAATGAGGTGTCACATGTCAGACTGTTTCAAATTTGGACTTCATGGGTAATTTCCCCCCCCCCCTTAAAACTCCCCTACACCCCCCTTAGATTGGCCCGATTATGCCCATCTTCGAACTTAGCCTGTCGATTGCCAAGACAGATTTTGTGTGCAAATTTGAACTTTTTATCTCAATTCTATCGAGAGTTATCGTCTGGAATGACACATACATAAATATATAAATACATAAATATATAAATACATAAATATATAAATACATAAATATATACATATGATTTTTTGTGTCTTTTGGCAGTGAATTCAGGATGGTCTGAAACGGATTTTGGTATAAAAATTTTGCGGAATTTCGAGTTTTAAAAATTTTGGACCGAGAACAATAGCTTCCTTTTCTTCGAAAATTCGCTAAAAATGTCGTATAAATTCTGTCGTTATTACACACCTTATAATGTAATTATGAGTTTCACGTCGTTGAACTAACGACAGGTCATCAAGATCCTATGGTACATATCAAGATGCAACAAACAGGAGTAATACTTATATGGATACTACATAATAGGATTGCACCTCTCAACAAGGTGAAATGCTACGGTACTGCCTTCGTCGAATAAAATTTAGTTGAAATTTATTGCAATAAATAAATGGGACAAGAAACTGAAGTACCTGCTGAACATGTTCATCAGGTACTTCAGTTTCTTGTCCCATTACGTTCATATCGGGCTAATCAGGGCCGCCGCGTGGGTGGGGTGAGCGGGAGGAACGCCGCGGCTAGGGGGCCGTGGAAGCGGCGGCTAGGGAGCCGTTGAAGCGGCGGCTAGGGGGCCGTGGAAGCGGCGGCTAGGGGGCCATGGAAGCGGCGGCTAGGGGGCCGTTGAAGCGGCGGCTAGGGGGCCGTGGAAGCGGCGGCTAGGAGGCGACTACGGGGGCTTGGAAGCGGCGGCTAGGAGGCGACTAGGGGGCCGTGGAAGCGGCGGCTAGGGATGATGAGGGTTTCATGGCACACAAGATCACCCCACGTTACACCAATGGATTTTTTCGTGAGGGGATTCATCCATCAACAAGTCGCTCATATACTTGGAAAACCGTGTATGTCTGGAGAGATCAACTTTTCAGGAGACAAGAAAAACGCGTACAAAGAAAAACTCGTAAGTCTGTCATCACCTCATTTGACAAACCTCGTAAGTCTACGTCCGTGATTTTCGTTAGTTTTATGAAATACCGAGGTGAATTTCACCTTGCCAACACTGCTATTCATAGAGTACAAGCCCAGCCTAACAAAAATGAAAGTTGAAAGATGAATAATGATAGAACAACTTACTTTTTCGGAAAAGAGACGAGGAGCACATCAAAACACCAGACCAGACTTACAAAGTTTCCCATCTTTCCTGAATGGTTCCAGACTTACAGGTTCTGTCAATAGTGACGTTCCGATATTACCGATATTAGTAATATCGATACATTTGTTTCGATACTTCCGATATTTGTATCGATATCAAAAATTCGATAATATCGGGATATCGAATGAAGCTTTACAGTATCGAATCGAAATATCGAATCCAGACAACATCGGAAGGAGGTTTAACAAAATATGTTAAAAAAATTACAAACCCCACTCTTCAGAAGTAAAGTTCGCCAAAAACAACAATCTGTCTGAAAGACGAACATACATAATATGTATTATGTACATACTTAACATAATATTACGAGTATTATGTTCGTTTCACCGGAACATTTGGACAGATTATTGTTTTTGGCGAACTTTACTTCTGAAGAGTGGGGTTTGTAATTTTTTTTATACATTCACCACAATGTTTTCCACTCTTTGTACTTTTTGATATAGATAACAATAAAAACTTCAAAATCTACCCAAGGGTTCATTATTTCCACTCCTATAGTATGTACCAAAACTGATCATGATGCTGATCATTGTAGGCCTAAACGCGATTTATTTTTTGAATGGAATTACAGAATTTGATAATAATATTATCCTCAAATTCTGTAATTCCGTTACTTATAATGCAAAAAAAAAGTAAGAATTATCGATATCAAATGATACTTTCAATATCGATATTTCCTTTCGATAATATCGGAGTATCGATACCGTGCTTTCGATATTGATTTGATACCAAATATCGGATCGAAAGGAGTATCGGAACGTCACTATCTGTCAACCGCCAATTGCGGGGAAACGGATTGGCCGATATGGAGGAAACTTCACATGGTAGTGCGGCCTGGAATTGACTACTAGCTTATATCCTTAACAGACTTAACGAGTTTTTCGGACTTACGAGGTTTTCCAAGTATATGAGCGAAGAGTACAATACAACTTCGAATTTCTTGACAGGAGTAAAACTTTTATCTTTACCTGGTTTTTACACGCTGAATAAGATGGGGAAGTCATGATCTTATCTTATCATGATCTTGATCATTGATCTTATTCCGCTCTCAAACTGGAGCACTTTGAAGATGAAGAAACGTGGTTGATACTTGAGATGTTCATCTTGGACATCATGTTCTTTGATGGAGACATTTTACATAAAACCAATTATTTCTTCGAAAATTCGCTCTTATAGTCATGCTGCATGACTGTGGACACTTTACGCCCGTTCAACTGTCACTCAATTTTCAAATACTCTTGTTTTCCTTTCTATTCTATAGTTCAGGGGTCGGCAGCCTGCACTCGAAAATCAAAAATGTTTTGAATAGGTACCAGAAGAGTATTGGATACGTAGGTAACCAATTTTTGCCAAGTAACACCACGCTGTACATTGATTTTTCAACGCTGAACACGATGGTGAATTCAGAATAATAATATTATTCTGAATAATATTATGAATATTATTCATATTGTGCGATATCTCATTCCGTTATCAGATCAGAGCAGATGAAACGTGAAGAACATCTCAAGTAACAACCTCGTTTCTTCATCTTCAATTTGAGAACGGAATAAGGTACCACAATAATTATTCTGAGTTATCAGAATTATTCTGAGTTCACCATCGTGTTTAGCATTAAAAAAAAAACCTTTAAAATGAGGTGTCACTTGTTAGAATGTTCCATTTTAGGAATTTATGAGGAATTTTACCCCCTCAAACTCCCCAAAACCCCCCCTTAGAGTGGCCCATCTACGAACTTAGCCTGTCGATTGCCAAGACCGATTTTCAGTGCAAATTTGAACTTTTTATCTCAATTCTATCGAGAGTTATGGTCTGGAATAACACATACCTACATGTATATATATTTTTTTTTATTTTATTTATTTTTTTTTTAAATTTAAAATGCATTTATTTAGATAGGTATTGCAATACAAAAAAAATTACACAAATCAGGAAATGCTACTCCCCACTATTATAGTCGTAGACTTGTGCTGTGAGGAGTAATACATAATCAGCACACTCATTCAATACATTATTCAATAATCATGTTGTAAGTAAATATAGGTAAATTAGAATCAATACATCGGGCAAAATCAGAATTCATAGGAATTATTCAGTTACTATCTTGAAGTTTTAATATTTCTAATGGGTCTCAGATTGCCTCTTTTTTGTAAATATAAGACGGCTCAAATGCATTTCCTGCCTAAACGGTTGATCTGATTTCATGCCTTGAGACCGGGAATTCCTTTTAATTCTGTACATGCGATATGTCTATTATTTTGATTCATACGACGATTTTATTCGTAGTTAGCGTGTTTGCAATATAATATATTATAATATTATATTATATGTTTGCAATATAATATATTATAATAACAATATAATATAATATTTATAAATTCCAAAATATTATTTTGTAATTTATAAATTGAGAAAGGCTAATCGTACTTGAATGTTTTATGTTAACGTTTAGCGCTTTTGTAATTCGTAATTTAAATGTATAACATGTTAGAGGACTCGTCGTATTAATGTTTTAAATTGTGCTACGAATCATGTTAAGTATTCAGCGTACGTAATTATGTTTTAGATTGTTCTAACTTTGATAGGGGGAAAAAAACGGGCAACGATACGCGTCCGTCAGATGTACCGCGGAAATTCGCGTATTCGCTTTAGCGCATGCACCTCCTCCCTCATCAATACCTCCTCCCAGTGGTATTGATAGTGGGAATCATAACTCATCAATACCCCTCCCACTAAACTCCTCCCACCACCCTCCACCCTCCTCCCACCAAACACCTCCCGCCACCCACCACCCTCCTCCCTTTACCGACCACCCTCCTCCCTCCAACATTAAGAGTTATGGACAACCCCCGCTTCTTTCCCACAGGCCCCCCTTCACCACCTTCCAACTTTTCATTGACCGCCAAGATCCCCACTATTTCACACACTATTCCCAAGATGCCCACTTTTTCATCCACTATTCCCAATATCCCACTATTTCACACACTATTCCCAAGATCCCCACTATTTCACCCACTATTCCCAACATCCCACTATTTCACACACTATTCCCAAGATGCCCACTATTCTCACAGATCACATCCGCCGATTTCAGGTTTGTCGTTGCTCTCACACGAGTGGATCGATCCGTGAGAATATCCTTCAACAAATGAATTGTTGCATCGATCATTATTGAAATTATTACGTATTATTGTAAATTATTAGGTAAATTAAATGTATTACATTTTTGTTTGTGTGGGTACCGATGCGAATTGATATTGCTTTTTTCAAATAAAGTTTTTCATATACACCCCAGTGTACGCAATCTGTCAATTGCCAAGACAGATTTTTGGTGCAAATTTGAACTTTTTATCTCAATTCTATCGAGAGTTATGGTCTGGAATGACACATAGGTACATAAAGATTGGATAGTCTGAAACGGATTTTGGTATGAAAATTTTTCGAAAATTCGAGTTTTAAAAATTTTGGAACAATAGCTACATTTTCGTCGAAAATTCGATAAAATCGTCTATTTCCAATGAAATATGAGTAATATGAAACTCTTGTTTTCCTTGACATGGGTTTCCACGATTTCGTCATGAGTGAATTAGTTCGTAATAATACAACTCTCATCAAGATAAACAAAATGTATGTCCGCAATGGTGCTGGACCGTCAGGACAGAACATTGGGAACAGAAGAAGAAAAGAAGGTTACAGTGGTGGTTGTAGGTGTGGCGCTAGGTTATAATATCCTTATCTGATAACGCGAGACGTTTGTTATTCGTTGAGCTTTTAGCTCAAATTTCCGGCGGATTTCATGCCAAAGTTGCTCTTTTAAGACTACAAATCACCCGAAATTCTTCAAAATGATGCTTAGAAAACGTTTGCTACCAAAGAATTTCATGGATTTCGGTGCGGTTACGTTCGTCTTAGTGATGATCCAAGTCATTTACTGGTTCGAACTCTTCCTGGTACTCCCTCAACACTACCCGGAGGGCGGTATTATATATTATATTCACTGCTGTATAGGTACTTGGCTGCTGTTCAACGTGGTGGGAAACTATGTGATAGTTTTCCTTCTGGACACGAGCATTCAAGGGAGGTTCCTCTCTTCAGAAATGAAACAGAGCTGGAGGTTTTGCGACGTCTGCGAGGCTGTGACTCCACCCAGGTGACGATCCTTTTTATTAGTGATTGAGAAAATGTACATAAACGTGAAGGTATAAGCTGCATGAGGTTCAAAGCATACGCTACGTTGAGATCTCACGAATACTTGGGACACGATGTTCTTACCCTCCTCTATATTATGGCAATAGACTAGTACTGCCCTGTGGTGGAAGACCACTGCCTCATCCTCCAATGTTTACTATTATTGCAGTTATTGTTAGTGATTTTAAAATTAAATCCCTAAAAAACTAAGGTAAGTTTAGGTTATGAAACTCATGCTCACCCCCCCCCCCACCCCACAACATGCGAAGTTGGGTGGATCCCCCTGCTCGCTGATCCCAATGATTGAAATGAGGAATCTTTCTAATTCCATACATCAGTTCTCATACATGAGCCTGAAATGTTGAATGAAATTAAGCTGTGTTGTAGTTGTAGCCCTGTAATGTCTTTTTGCCATTTCCTATTTATAATAATAAGTATCTATATCATTTATATATAATCTTCATTTATTACTTCCCTAATTCTGAACTGCCCATTTATGAGCGTTTCTTATTATCCAGGAGTTGGCACTGTCCAGTGTGTGATGTGTGTATACTCAAAAGGGACCACCACTGCAATTTCACAGCTTGCTGTATCGGCCACGAAAACCAACGGTACGTATTCAGACTGTGAAAGAATTTTTTTTAAATATCAATATTTTTGTTTAATGGTTAAATTTAAAAAATTGATATACATTTAACACAATGAAATGGCACGTCTATTCTACTCGATGTTATTCGAAAACGATACAAGCCAAGAAATAGATGAAGAGTGGGAAACGACTCTGGAAAATATTGTTAACGATGAGAAATTGTATATCCAATTGAACCTACCACGGAGTAAGTATATGCAGTACGTAAGTTAGGCTATGTGTGTGTGGCTATAAGATCCAAAAACTATGTCATACTCCAGGTTCCTGCGTAATACGGTTTCAAGGAGAGTGGTGGGGTGGATCAGGCTCTTTTCAGCTTCACATATGTAGTGATCTACTACAGATGATTAATAAATGTACCTTAGGTTGCTAGGCAAGAAGATAAAGAAACTCACAGATTGGAGAGAACACATTCAAAACTGATTTTTATTTTCTCCATCCCGCTGTTTCTTTATCTTCTTGCCTAGCAACCTAAGGTACATTTATTAATCATCTGTAGTAGATCACTACACATTCCCCTTCTCAAGAAACATTACTGCTCCTGCAGTTGTACGGAATAACATTTTTTACTGCAGCTCTCTTGATTTGTCCTTCTTCGTCTTCGTAATGAATTGTCTTTGGAAAGTTATTGAATCTTGAAATGTGTTTGATTATGTACGGGCCCTTGACCATTGGACGTTTTATTTTTCCATCAGTTTGAACTAGAACCTGTTGCCCTTCTTCCAATTTAGGGATTTGCTTGGCATGTATACGATCAAAATTGATCTTCATCGCCGCTCGATACTTTTCTATTTCTTCCTTCGTTTTTGGCTTCTCCGTTAGCATATCTGTTGTTATGCCGAACCAATCGTCAGCAGGGAACTTGAGAACAGAATTGTAAGCCTTGAAGTGCGGTGAGCACCCAATGCTCGTGCAGTGAGAGCGGTTTTGATGGTTGATGGCAGCTTCCAAGCATGACTTCCATCCACCTCTGAAAGACGGATACAATGATATGAACTGCTTTACATCACGTATTTTTCTTTCTGCAAGTCCATTGGCAGCTGGATGGTACGGTGCTGTTGTTATCAATTGGATTCCGTGGTCTGTCGCAAACTTTCTCATCTTCTCCGACGTAAACTGAGTTCCATTATCAGTGGTAATCCGTTTCACTTTACTAATATAAGGGAGGTGCGAGAGATACTGGACAACTGCTTCGGTGCTTTCTTTAATGGCTTTTCCCGAGGTGAACTTTGAATACTCATCAACAACAATAATGAACGATTTTGTAGATTTTTGTCCCTCTTTCTTCTTGGATAACTCCCCAAAGTCTAAATGCAGATGTTCAAATGCTTGACTAGCGATCTGAGGTATAACCATTGTATCTGGCTTTGGTCGAAACCGAAATTTTGAAACTTGGCAGACATGGCATGTCTTCACATAGTCCAAAAGGGTTGCCTTTGGTTTTCTGGACCTGAAAAAGACGTTCGACTCCATTGATTGGACCGTTCTCGTTTGGATTAGACTGTCTGGAGGAGTATGGAATCGTAGAGGGCGCCCTTGCCTGGTTCCCACTGGGTCTGACCGGACGCAGATCTTGGCGATTCGCTTAGCGAGGTAAAACCGATAGAAAATGGTGTGATCCAGGGGAGCATATTAGGTCCTAGTAGCGCTTCCTAGTATATACCAACCTATAATAGTTACCCTCCCTGCCGTGCTGGTCACTGGGAGGTGGTGTTAGGTGGAATATGAATAGTCTCCTAGATAGTTTGATGGCTGTTGCCAAGTTTCCTCACATTGAATATCTTGAAGACAAAGTGTTTGAAGGTGGGAATTTTCGACTCTCTGACTGACAAGATGAATGATCTGAATCATCGTGCTCAGTACCTCCCAGTAGTGAGTTGAGGATCCACTCTTAAGTGCAGGGTGCTCAAACTGCTCGTCACTGTGAACCGATCGAAACAGTCGACAAGTACAAGTACCTGCGAGTCGTCGCCCTCATCTGGGACCATCACGAAAAGCGTTACACGAAATCGTCACGAAAATTTCTGATGATTTTCGCTTACAATCGATTCGTTGCTACGGAACTTTATCTTCGCCAGTTATCATCGTACAAAAATCGTTCACCACTCGTTGGATAGCTCTCGATTTACCTAACCATATTACGTTAACCACTGCGGAGTGCGTGGCCGACCAGGTGATCATTCTCAATCATTTATATTGTCTATACGAATGCAAGCTTCATAATTTATGATGAACCCTACAATTAAGTATAACAACTACGCTACTGGGGTAGGAGATGTAGCATTGTTCGAAGGTTCTTGAATCACTTCTTTAAAGACATAAAATGTCCCAATGTGTTGCAGACTCGTATGCAAGCATTTAATTCTCGACTGTATCAACAACAGGATGGAGTTGACATTCTTTTGACATTTTCATGTCTTTGCTTTGGCACATAAATTGAAACGGGAAAAATTTGTTTCCTTGATTCACCCTTTCCCTCAGATCACGTCAGAACACAAGCGACAGGCGGGACACTACGTCAGACGCACCTATGACGCACGAGCGTTGACGTCAGACGGCTGACAGGAGGCCAACTAGTACGTCAGAGCCTATGACGCACGAGCGTATGACGTCAGACGGCTGGCAGGAGGCCAACTAGTACGTCACAGCCTATGACGAACGAGCGTATGACGTCAGAGGGCTGGCTGGCTAGGTGATCGGGTTTTAATAAGGATCTTACTGAGAACCTATGACGTCAGACGGCTGGCCGGAGGCCAACAAGTACGTCAGAGCCTACGACGCACGACCGTATGACGTCAGACGGCTGGCAGGAGGCCAACTATTACGTCACAGCCTATGCCGTAAGAGCCTATGACGTCAGAGGGCTGGCTGGCTAGGTGATCGGGTTTTAATAAGCCTCTGGAATTCCGCGCCTTCATGTTGCATTCAATTACATCTTCACGTTGAAAAAACCTTCATCTTGTCTTTAGAAGGATGTTCTCTCGTGGAGGTAGACAAAAACTCACTACTTCTTGACACATCCATTTGTTAGAACGCTCGGATCATACCAGTATGAACCCTCTCATTTGATTTACATTCACAGGTACTTCATAATGTTCCTGATCTACTTGTCCATCGGAACCGTCTACTCCTCCTACTTCAACGTGATATTTCTGTGGAGGTGCACAAACTTTTCACTCATGGGTATGTTCCAATTGGTGTTTCCGGTGGCCATTTTCATGTTCGGAGGGGACACGACGCAAACTCAATTGTACAGGTAATTGTTGAATTGTAATTCCGTGACTGTTACCGAGTTTTTGATGGAACCGCTTGAGATGGGGACGAACCTCACGGCGTACTCGTTCCCATGAGGTTCGTCCTGACACTTCCAAGCTGGGTGATTATGATTTCTGTCACTACAGTCACAGTAGGCACCATCTCAATCATTACATTAGTAGGCATGGGTCGATATCAATATTAATATCGGGGTCCTAATAGCGATAACGATATTGAAATGAAATGAAAGTTTATTCCTCTTCAGAAAACAAAATTTATTTAATAATACATAAATAAATCAGGTACATACATGTAGGAAATTATTCCCCTATGTGGGCATAGCTCGTGGTAGGGAGAAGAGTCTTCAAAAATAGGAAATCAACAAATAGCGCTAACTATAGGCTATAGGCCTATATTATTGGTATAAAATATCGATATGCGATAATATCGAAATATCGATATTGAAAATTGAGAGGGAGTGGGAAGGTATTATAACAAATATTATTTGTTTTAACGTTATGCTCTTCCTCTTGCAACTCGCATTTTCCTCGTCTTTGTCTAGAACGAATAAAACATTTTATGTACAGACTAGAATTTGTTAAAAGTACACATTTTAATTGGTGGTCGGAATTTTATACCTGTTAATTTTTTCACGTGACCATCATTTTCGTTATTCTCTTCGCTTGTACTTTTAGAGGAGAAAATTGACGCAATTTCCCACTCTTATATACCTACCTAGTTTGTACTGTTTTTACCAAGGTTTTTTTTTAACAACTAAATTTCAACCCTCATTGGAGAATTTCGTTTTGGTTGAATCGATAATATCGTTACCAATTATTGATATCCTGATGACATCGAAATTTGAATATCGATATTAAAATACATACTTAGGTATCTAATATTAGTCCCAAAATATCGATATCCATTCCTTCGTGGTAGCACAGCGTGGATTTGTAGTAGGTATGCGCTGGAACGTTCCTCATACTCCATCCCCTTTTTTAGCGCTCTTGAGAAGGAACAGCCCTTGGTTTCCAGAAGGATTTCCAGAAAGGTTTCCTTTGCATATGCATATTAGTTGTCAATTAGGCGTATCTTTCAAATTTATGTTTTTCGACCAATTGAGCTAATTTTAAGGCGCTCACATTTTAATTATTGGTAATCGATCAAGTGCCCAGCACTCAAAGCATGACCATACAGAATCTTTAAGAGCAATCATCAGCCTGGTATAGGGAGTCGACTGGAGGGTCTATAGGCTGGCTTAGAGGGCAACGCTTCGAACAATAACACCAGTTTTCAGTGTGGCGGATGGTAACTAACGCCACCTTTAGTCCCTGCAACAATGTGGAAAGATTTAGGAAAATATTGATTTACCTCGTTTTTCCTTTGTGATCATCAGTTAAAGTACTGAGTTTATAATATAAATATTATTTTATATGAACAGTGCTCCTAAGTGGCTGCTATAACGTTTGTTTACTATTCAAACAGGTTGTTCTGTGTCATCACGATGATTGGGATGGTGGCTGCCGTTTCGCTGGGCTGCTACCACATAGTCAACCTCTTGAACGGCCAAGTCATGCACGAAAGGTAATAATACCGTAGGCGCAAAGGTAGTCAATTTCGTTATGATAGTTGATTCTAGGTGCTCCCACCTATTGTGAGGGTAACTAGGTTATCATGTTTAGTGCCACTCCAGACATTATGTCACTGGCAAATCCCCTAATAGTCATAGGTACGTGTTTTTAAGTTACAATGACCAGATTCTACGCATGTAATTGTGGAGTACAAAAACTCGTCACTGGTTTCAACATATCATTATAACCAAAAGAGAGATGTGAATTGTGTAGACATAACAAAGTCTGGTGCTGAAATCAGGTTGGCCACAAGCCATTGGCTGTTAGGGAGACGTCGAGCTTGAATGAGTTGTCAAGCACAGCCCACGTGCTCTCTGTGTAACCTACAACGGCCCATTCACGTCGTGGACATGAGCTTGGACAATGGTGCACAAAGTGGTGATTAGAAATTAATTCCATCAAGTCAGTTGCAGTGACATTCTCCTACCGACGGAGAATTCAAGATGTTCCTCTGTTCTGTGAAGGAGTCCTACTCTCAACTTAAGCCACTACTCAACAACCGTAAACTATCTCTATAATAATCTACAAAACCCTCATACGCCCCATTTGGGCATATGCCTTCTCAATATGGGGAACTTTTTCAGAGTCCCAATTCAGACGGCTTGAAGGGCAGCAAAACAGCATCCTGCAGCTGAATATAATTCACACCCCACCCTTTGTTCGTAATTCATCTATATACAACGACTTCAAAATAGAATCACCATCCAAATACCGGCTTTCCTGCAAAAATTCATCAATAACCGCTCCATTCACACCAACCAACCCACAGCCAACGGATCCTCACCATTACCCGACAGACGACTAGTCAGACCATGACACATCCTAGACTTCGTCGATTGACAGACAGATGATATTTGATATATAAATAAGATAAGAGCTGTAGTCCCTTGGTAGGCAGGCAGGGCATTTTTGGCGCTCCGAACATTGGTGAAGAATGAAATAAGGTGGCTAGATATTGCTGCTTCTTAGTCAACCCTCTCCTGCACTGTCCTTACTCCCAAGTCGCTGTGGAGCACTTCGTTCTTTACAAACCAAGGGGCGCCACAAATTAGCCGAAATATCTTGTTTTGCTGGATTTGAATTTTGTTCACTGCGGTGGCACATGCCGAGCCCCAGAGTTTGCATCCGTAGTCCCAAACCGATTCGATAAGCGACGTGTATAGCAGCTTCTTGTTTGCCAGATCCAGCTTTGATTTGGGGTTCAACATTGGCCAAAGCTGGTAGACACGCCGCTTCAACTCGTTCACTACGCGGTTGATGTGTGGCCTCCAGGTAAGTCGGCAGTCCAAAAACAGTCCCAGATATCACACTTCTGGCTTATGGGGTATAATTTAGCGTGACAAACGGACATTGTTGCAGGAGTCACGCCTAAGAGTGAAGGTCGCCAATGTCGATTCTGTGGGGTTAATTCCCACCCTCCATTTTTGGCACCACTGGTCGACTGTATCAAGGTGTTCTTGTAGGCACTGTTCCGCTTCTGCAATTGTTCTACATGCGGCAGGAATACCCGTGTCGTCCGCAAACTGTGCAGTCATCGTCGCTGGGGAGAGGGAGAAGTCATGACTAAACGTGCGGTTACAGAGAAATAACTGGATGAGGAGGAATTAAATTAGATGATATACCTAGCATAAATTATTATATTTAGAAAATTATTGAGTTTTCTACTAAGAGCATATTCATGGTAACCAGCTTACGCGGCGGGAAAATTTGAATAAGAATGAGTTATAACCCCATTTTGGCCAGAATGTTGATGTGCTGTGTTGCTTCTTTGGCGACGAAATGTTACTGAGTATCAGCCAAGTGAGATTTCAGCCTTGTATTCAGTTCGCAGATATTTTACGTATGCAAACAACGTGCTTTTGGTGTTAACTTGGTGGTTATTATGCTATAACACATGTTATTCCTCTGGTTGTACCTTTACATTTCAGGGTCAGGAAAATCACTGAGTACGACTTGGGAACGAAGGAGAACATCCGGCAGGTCTTCGGCGACAAGTGGTACCTAACGTGGTTGTCCCCGTTCGTGACGTCACCCCTCCCGTGTGACGGCATCGAGTGGAACAATGTGAAGAAGTCCACTTCCAAATCCAAGTGAACTCGATTCCCCTCCTGCGGGAAAGTTGTAGCGAATTACCACCGTGTTACCGTACAGTATTCTGTTTAATTTTACACCGAACGTTGGATTTCATTGATAATCATGTTGACAGTTTGGAAAGACGTTTCTTTTCTGACTATCCGTGTGAGGTTGATGTTATTGTACTTCAACAGGATTTCACTTGCATACCAGCAGTTTAGTTTTATTTGGTTAAATTCAAAGATCTCTGTGAGAACCGAATGAAAAGGTAAACCTGCATTGAACGAAAACGGCGAGGAGATCTGATATTTTCAAAGCTTTGTCCCGTAACGGTTCTTTACGTGTTCCATTAGGAGAAAGTTGGTGGAATATGTTAGTCCCCTTTCCACGTGGCCGAAAGGTTTAGTGCAATGGTGCAAATCTTGTCAGCACCCCAAGGGGTCACATGTTCAAATCCCAAACTGGCGACGAGCTTCATCAGGTCTAAAAGCCTTATGAGCATTGAGCTTAATGTACGATCTTTTTTTAATGGGATATGCAGTGTAGAAGACTACACAGCATCTCAATGAAACAAGTATTTATTCCCCCCCCCCCCCCCCTTAAAAGTTTCAAAGCCAGTTCAAAGTTATCATTAGTGCCCTTTTCATGAGGTTTATATTTCACGTGTAGGATCTACGTGGAATATTATTTATTTATGTAAGTTGTTTGAACTAAGCAATAGATAATCTTAGGGAACCTAGGTTATTGGTCAGACAAATCTTGACACATTCCCAGAAGACTGGATCCGTCCCTATGGCGTAATTGAGCGATTGATCCACCTTGCGGTAACAGTTGTTGAACGACTGTTTTTATTTGGTAGTATGATAATGATATCATATTACGGTATCTATGGTATCAAAAAAAGAGCAAAATTACATTTTAACGAAACAATGATGAGATGTTGATAACACGATGGCGCTGGATGCATGGCAGCTATGTGTCATGGCGCACCAAACGCTCCATGTGAACCAACCTAAGGATGCAAATCAATTATTGGATAATCGATTATTTGACCCCGATTAATCGATGTATAGGTACTGATTAGTTTGTATTAATCTTTTATTGTTACTGATTAATTGGTTTCCGAATATATCAGAATTTTGAACGAGCATAATTATGCTTAATCATGGAAGTAGTTTGCATAAGCATCCCTGGACCATGGACGTCGTTAAAATAACAAAGACGATTTGTCTTCAATGAAATTCTCCCTTACAGGGGAAAACAGCTGATCATGGATATGTTCGCCCCTCAACTGATCCTGGGTCTTAAGGATTAAGTCCTAATAAGGCTACATACTAAAAGCTTCATATTGTGAATTCTGTAGAAATTAGCTTAGGAGCCACTCCGCTAGCTCCTATGTTGGCTAAAGTGTAAGTCCTAAGGAGGCTATATGCCAAATTGCAAGTCCCTACCATCAAGGGAATTGCACCGAAAAACGTCACATTTTTTCGTCACGCCAATTTTGGAATAACCCCTGGCCATAAGACATATCCATGTCAAAACTGTTATATTCATTTTGGCATTCCCTTATATTCATTAGCCTTAAAATTTAACAATAGTCGTCTCCTACAGACGAAGAAAACCGTCGGATTTTTAGATACTGAGAAATCAAATAATTATGCGTTTGAAATTAGAAGGTACTTAAATAATCGATTAATTTGCATCCTGTTATTCAATACCGATTGATTGGTCACATCGATTATCAACTTACGATTAATCATTTGATGTTATAACCGATTATTTGGTTCTTGATATTGCATCCCTAAACCAACCTGTAGAGCTAAATGTAATTGTTTTACTGCAAAACTGACTGGTTACGACGTTATTCGAATATGGCGTCTGAATTATAGGGGTTTCGTACCCAACTATGGCCAAACCAATTGTTACTTGACTATGTTTAGGCCTAGGTTTGGACCTGACCCTACATAAGACTGTTTGGTATTTATCTAGAGCTAGTGGATAATATTGACGTCAACGCACAGATGTACTTGAAATTAGTCAACCTTTTTGCACCTAAAAGTTTCCAGATCAGTGTTAAATCCGCACAGAATTTTATACCTTTTTTGTACACTATAAAATCACCGTTTTGATATTTCAATGTCTTTAAATGAGAGTTAACGCAAATTAACATGTGCCTGGTGTTGTTGTACATGTTTGCATCTGGCTTCCATGTATTCACCTTACCCTCTTAAACCGCAAATTTGGCATATTTGGCCTGATAACGCGCATGGTACATCTCCTATGTTCATAAGGTTATAAAAGTCATTAAAAGTTCGTTAGATTATAAATTAATTATACGGCCCTTAGTTATGAGAGAACGAGGCGTTTGAATGAAACGTCAATTTAAACCAACATTCCTTCTATTTGAGTCTTTTTATAGTGATTATAAAATGTCGCATAATTGACATCCCTGACCTTCATTAGTTGTGAAGAAAGTTGTAATTTTCTAACGAATATGTACTTTCATAGTCTTAAAATTTAAACATTCAATGTTTTCGAGTTGTCGATGAGACGAGAAACACGAATAAACCATTTGATGAATTATCTACGTGGTTTTGACTTTTTATTGAATTTTCTCTCCAATAAAGTTTACAGGCCAATTACAGATCAATTATGTGAGAAAAACAGATCATTTACGTGAGCAAAACTGGACTATTGTCCAGAGGAAAATAGATGAGTAGCGGATTAAAAACATGAAAATACAATTCAAAAAACAATGTCATTGAAGTTACGAAAACCTTCAACATAATCAACATAAAATAATACACAAAATCATAAAATAATTTTCTTTCAACAACTCAAACTCAATAACAACACTTTTATAGTGACGTAGCACTAAGAGCAGTATTTAAATTCTATAATTCGTCGAATTAACATTCTAATATGGCTACTTGTTTTGAGAGAACATTTACAAGAAAATTTACTTCCAACAAAATAATTGCACTCGGTAATTGCAAAATCTTAAATTGCTGAGAAATCAGAATCCTTAAGTAGTCGAAATTTATAACTGCGTAAGTAAGAATATCATCTACGTAATTATACATTTTAATCTTAAAACACTACAAATCTTCAATATACATTAAGGTATAAAATTAAGATCAAAATTCTTACTAGTATTTTGGCAGGTTTCTAAGTTAGTGGAATCACAAATTTGAGGTGGGCGTATAAAGGGGTGGTTTGGAATGACTTTAAGTTTCGTGACATGGCAAACGTTTGAGCCCACAAAAAATACTGGACTAAAATACTCTTACTTTACACTATGTCTATGATTTGCAATTCTATGGACATGCCTATCTTCTATGAACATGGACATTTCTGCTATGACGAAGTTGAATTTGATCGGTCTTCAGCTGTTAATGCAACTCTAAATGAACAACGCATTTGGACGAAATTACATTTATACAGTATTTTCCCCCCTGAATCAACCTTTTTCACTTTCAAGTAAACCTTTAAAGATTCGTCATATACGCAACTTGAATTCATAAAATTGATTGAAGTAGGCAAAGTTTATGTTAACAAATCAACAACCAAAACTACCGCCATAAGGAAGAAAGTCCTATCTCCATTTTGATAATTTTAACAAAAACGAGGTTTTGTGGATAGCTGAGGATTTTCTCTACCGTTGAAGTAAGAACTGCCGTTAGAACGTTGATTTTCAAGCAATTCTGATGGAGATAGGGCTTTCTAAGCTAGTCCAATCGATAGATCTCGTTAAATCTATAGGAATATGTCCTAACCTCGAGAAGCTCAAAAATGGAGTTAGGACTTTCTTTCTTAGGACAGCGGAAAACAAATCAGGATAGTATTCAATATATGACTGCCACAGTTGTACGTGAGTAATATTAATCAAAGTTTTAGTAGAAACTTGGAAAATTAGAAACTTCTCTAATTCAACTAATATTTTGGATTTTAGAAACAGAGTAACTGTCCTCTTTTCTTGTCTAGTAATGCACTCGGAGCTTTAAACATTTAAAAAATGGGCTCGTCAAGTAAGACACCTCCTCCAAACTTGCTTTCGCTAACACATTTTTATGTACTTAGTTAATTTACTACTAATTAATTTCTAACATAATAAGCTATTCAACTCCTCCTTGATGGCACTTTCTCCGTGTTGAGTTTCTACTTGTGAAGAATTGATTCTTTTTCAATGATCACTGCTTAAAGAGACGTGTAGGCCCAAATGCGATTCCAAAATTCTTACAATAATTTGAACGATGGCCATTTTTTCATCAATTAGGATTGTCTTAAAAACCCCGATTTTATATCAAGGAGATAGCAAATTTAATGCTCTTTCCAAAGGTATCCTCAACTTTTATTTTACATATTAATTTAAGGGAGTTAGAGCTGTTTGACTGAGACAAGGTCGAAAACACACAAGAAATCATAAAAAGTGAAAAAAGTCGGTTTTTAATTGAGTAATGAAGAAATTCTAGGAGGCACTTTTTGTTGCTAATTAGCTGTAGAATTGATTCCTTGAGTTTTTCCCATAATTTCTGTAGACACTCTGTATGGTGACCATACCTGTTAGACTCTTCCTTCAACCCTCCACAGCATTGAGCAAAATCCTTTAAAAAAAAAGGGCGCAAATGTGTGTTTTGGCTGTAACTCGGTTGCAAAAGTCTTTGGTATCTGCTTTTCTGATTTCTCACTAGTCATTTGCGTGCAAGCACGACCCCCTTTTCATGTCTAATTTGACCAGACTATGAGGCCACTTCGTTGTAGCTCTAGCAAAACAAGGTTGAAGGTTCACTAAGCAGCAGATTTTTTGCTTGCCCCATAAACGAACTAGTGATGTCCTCTATGGGGTACAACACGCCGTCCGAACAATTCTTGGAATAAAGGTCTTGGTTTGTGGATTCCAAACGTTGGCGAAAACTCCAAATCTCGATCAGCTACACTTGGAAGCACTTAAGGGTCCTACACGTTCCGACGGGCCACGGAGTGCATAATTGCATAATCCCGTCTTATATCACCATATCCACTCAACATGGATACATAACAGTTGCATTAAATGCACAGGTACCTTCACGTCTTCATTACGTGGCATCCCTGATATCTACTCACCAGACTTGTCACTACCTCGTAGTAAATGGGACAATACTGTACCTACATGCATCCTAGAAAGTCGTATACATGGTTTCGTGACCACATGATTTATACGTGGAAATAACACATTCATAGCACCTCTTCAAGAATTGTTTTGTTGAAATCATTTACCACACACAATTCTTAAAAAAATACCCAGCGTTTTATCATAGAACACGTAGGAAAATGCTGTTTAGAGAGATTTCAGTATCATAAGAAGTTGTTTTGGTCCTGAGGCTGTGCAGGTGGTCTTCCTTGACTTCTCGTGTGGTAGAGCTCTCTGATCAATGACGCCTTTTCTCGCTCCAGGGCCGTGATTCTGTCTGATTTCTTTGAAACATCCTGCAAATGTGAAGATTTGTAAATATAATCAAAAGGAATTGGATGGGGATGACAAATTTCTCAATAAAAAGTATAATATTTACAGGTACAAATGAGTGAGTAAACGTATTGTAGTTATGCGAAGTGTGAGGTGGCTTCAAATTATAAATTGACTGAATCTGACCCCACAAGATTTTTATTTTATTTTATCTGAACTCACGAACACGGAGTCAGAAAAAAAATATGGAAGAAAACAAGTTATGATACAACTGGAAGAACAATGGAAAGAGATTGGCATCTACTAAAATTCGAACTCTGAACAGATTTTTGGTAACATAATATGAATATCATGATCATATCACGATATATAATATATATCGTATATATCGTGATATGATCATGATAATATATATCATATATCGTGATATGATCATGATATTCATATATATTATATCATGATCAAAACAAAATTTATCACCAAAAATAAACTGTAGTGTCGCTACAGACACTCCCTTTCCTCAGGTGACGAGAACAGCACTTGTCGCACGGTTAATCCCATCCGCCCTACCGAGCTGTTTGGGGCGACTCGGCAAGGGCATAAGCTGGTTTGAGACGGTCCACGGATACAAAAGTGTCCTGGCCCAGAATATGGAGCTTGAAAAACTTGTTGGTTCTCTCCAAAACAAGGATAGGTCTATTGTAGGGTGCCTGCAGGGGTCGCCGGGAAGCGTCTTGGTAGAGGAAGATATGGGATAGGTACCGTGATATTGATCAAACGTTGTCTTGGTACCGTGATAGGTGGTTGAAACAGGCTTCAGTCGACCAATGATGTTTGGGAGATTGGACAAGTACTCTGATGGTTCCTGTTTAGCGGGGGCATCAAGAAACTCTCCAGGCAGACGCAATGCAGTACCATAATAGTATATTATACAAGTTGGGATTGTGGTCCTAGCTCTTCTTCTTTCAGGTGCTTAAGAGATGACTACTTCGCTCCCTGAATGGCACCCTACAGCCAAACAAGGGCAGTCCAACCTACATCAGTTACATGATTTGATCGCGATTGATTTGAACTTCTTCTTCTGCCTACCATAGGATTATCAACAGGACGTATCATAAGCACCTACCTGAGTCAACAGGTGGTTCTGCTGCTTGAGACGACCAATCAGTTGTGACGAATGCGGAGTGATTGCCAAGTTCATGTGTAGGGGAAGACCTCCTCTCTCTCCGGGATCTGACAAAGTGGCGAGATGGCGATTCACTTCGAGAACTCTTGCCCTCTGCAGTTCCAGCCTCTCTTCCTGCGCCTCACTCCAGGGCTCCTGATAACAAAAATATTTCGTCACACATCGCTATAAATTTCTACTATTCTGGTAAAGCGCAATACCTAACCGTGCGTCTCTACTTTGGGCTTATCTTAACTGATAAACTCACCGTGTGACCCATTCGCCCCAAGTATTTCATTTTTTCTTGAACAGCAGCAATTTGTTTGAGGTACCAGTCTCTGGCTCGGTCGACAGCTTCCAGCCCTTGCATCAGAACGTCCTTCTCAAGTTCGATCTGTTTCATCCTCTTCAACTGCAAATGAAAACTTGGAATAATAATCATCTGGTTCTCCTACTAACCAGATCCAGGTTGATTTCCATTGGTTTTCATCTCCCCTAAACATTAGATGTAATTAACAGTAACACAACTTCTGGAGGGGTACAAACTCAGGTTACTCGTTTTCAAGACTATCTTAAGGTTTTAGAACGATGTCCAGTTTTCCTTTCCTTATTTTAGTGGACTATTAATCGTTCAGTTGATCATGAGACCCCAAGTATGTAGTAAGCGTTGAACACAAAAATGAATCTGTTTACCTCCTAGTAAAAATATTAATCCAGTAGGACGGCGGCAGTCAATGAACTCGTCGTTTCCGCGCGGACGGCTTTTATTTCACTCGATTGTTATCTCCAACACTCCCTCGCCGCCTGGGAAGTCGAAGTTAGTCGGTAGGTAGGCATCTGCCATCTTGAGTCACCGACCCAGCTCTAATTAGTTTTAATGCGATTCTCCAGTAGAGATATCTCACATACGTATTGTTATGACGTTTTGGAGGGACGTATTGTGGTGTTTTTTTGGAGGAATTTTATACTATTACTAAATCCATAATTTTCTTATTCTAACAATTTTTATTTTGTTTTACCCCTCATTCTATCTTCCAAATCGTTTCAACTACGAAAAAACCATTTTCGTAGAAAATTTACTCTACTTTAATTTTTTTGTACCTCCAATCTTATTCTAAACTCAATATTTCTTGAGATATTTAGAAAAATTGAAAAAATAGGCCTTTAAATTGCCCCACCTCCCCTAGCCCCCCCCCCCCCCCCCATACGGGGACTTTTAGTATTTTCTACAGTGTACCAACTCAACTGAACGACTGCGCCAAATTTCAGCTATCTGCTAGCTAATTTGACTGGGCAAAAGCGTCTATGTTCAATAGGTGGGGTTAAATGGAACCTGTTCGTTTAGTAATTGATGGGGAGAGGCCATGTTTGTTTTCCGTCATTAAAGGTCCAATTTCGTCGAAAACAGACGACTTACCATGTTGTAGTCGATGCCGTTCTGCAGAGTGTGGCGTCTGGGCTCCCTCCTTCTGCCGTTGGTCTTCTTATGACCTGATACCGGGTTCGACGCTTCGATGGCAGACGGTTTGCCGTCACCTACGGACGGTTTAAAGAATTAAAGAACTAACGGTTTAGGAGAATTTCTACTCATTAAATAACTCATAACCCTAACTTTACATTCAAAACATTCTTGGGCAATCCACGCCTATTTTTATTTAATCAACTTTTTTTTTTACGCCAGTAATCGAATTGAATTATTGCTATACGTCACGATGGAAAACCGCAATCACTCAAGAGTTCAACATGTTTTCTTCTCTCTTCCTCCCTCTATAATTTATCTTACCGATACTTCGAGGACGTTGCGGCTGCGCCGCGTAGTTAGGAGACCTCTTTTCCTCCTCCATCATCATCCCGAGCTGCCAGTTCTGGAGGGCGGAGCGGATCTCGGACTTGTCCACGGCCTGAGGTAGCCCTAAGGTCGTCCTCGAATGGAGCAATCTGGTCAAGGAAACACCAAATGATACATTCAAGTGCATTTTGAACGTACAGTTGAGCTCGTATTACTAAATTTTCCAAATAAAATTATACCTATAAACTATTTTTCCCACCTCACAGCATCCCTGTAAGTGAAGGCAGCATTTTCTAAGTCAAATTCACCCTTTTTCAAATCAAATTCACCCTCTTTGAGCAATGCGAGAAAGGGCAAAGAAAAGGAACTGAATACATATCTACCTTGAATATGACAGAATATATTATATTGTTACTTACATAATGTAATATATTGTATCAAAATTTTTCAACAAAAATTAGGCAGGCAAAAGGTGTATTATAATAGAGTTTCGACAAACGAAAAAACTCTGCAAATTCTTGACACAACGGTTTATTATCTTCTTTATGCAGATTACCCTTCTGTCTAGATCACTAAATGGTAGATTGATTATTATTATTTAAAGTACGCAAATTTTGGATGTATATTAGATAGGTATAAAAATTGGTCGTAAAGTACCTCACGAGTTAAAAATCTTTTCATCAACAACTTTCATATGAGTCCGTAGATTATAATCGTAATATCTAGAACCTCCAGTGTCAGGGGGCACACGCGGGTTCAAAAACCATTAATTTTTCAAATATTCTCGTCAACAGATTTAATATGTACCTACCTAAAAGGGTGAATTTGACATAGAAATGCTACATACAACAAAAGTTGATGTCCGTAGAAGAAGATACTTATTTTTTCCCACAATACATGAAGCTGAGGGAAAGTTTAGTAATTGGACAGTCACGATTGGCGTCATCCCGGCACGAAGACGGGAGAAAGGTGACGAATCCATATCCTCGAACCTCGTGAGTATCTCAACATATGAAGGGCCTTCAAGAGGGGAGACTGCTCACGGAAAACATTTCCAAAGTTTTGCTCGGGAGATGATTTTAAACTCCGTATCACTTGACGAACATAATTTCGAAGGATGACCGGTGACGTTGAAATGAGGTTGTTGGGAAAATATTGTCACGGGATTATTGTTAAGGTGTAAAGGTTTCGTGCGTAGTTACATCACGACAGTCAATAGACAAAACCTCGTACGTTCAAAATCACGAATTTTTCAGGAGGCGAAAACAACCTCCTAATCGCCTCTAGAGGACTTCAGGTTTGATATGTACCGACACCGAGAAGTTATTGTAGCTTCGTGACCCTTTTGATTTATACAAGACAATGAACCACTGGAATCGCCCAAGAAAAAAAATTAGGTAGGTACCTTATTAGTTATTTCAACAGGCAGTACCCACTTCCGACGGCCAATATCATTATCAGTAAAATAAAATCAACTCGACCATGCAGTAGTGATACCCGTTCGGAGTCACTGGGAAGACAGTCGAGTATCACTACTGTATGGTCGTGTTGATTTTATTTTACTGATAATGATATAGAACTGGGTTCTGCCTGTTGAAAACCTTATCTTACAACCTTCTAGACAAAGTTTGTGTCTTGACGCCATCCCTATTGCGTTGCATCTTCGACGTTAGAACACGTGATACGTCGTAAGTACGTCGAATCTGAACTCATAGTTACGTCATATCCTCAATACGTACAAATAACGTGTGAACCAGTGACATTGTCTGCAGTAGAATTATATTGGAAGGGTTGAAATGATATTGGAAACATGTGGCTGGAAGAATGCTGTAAGTTTGATTTCTCACGATCACTTTTGTTGGTTTCAAGTGCTGCAGCAATTGTCGCCTTCACACCTGGGCGTTCCCTTGTGTTGGTAACTCTGTGAAACCCACGTAACTTGAATTCCGGATCAAATCCTGGATTGTCTCTTGTGAATGTAATCGGTATATTAGCAATGGTATTGAGTAGGTAAGTATACCATATTATGATATCCTACCAATTTAAAATATTGGCTAAATCAACGGTGAAGCTTCCACTACTTGTTGCATAAATGCTTCTTAAGCGATACTAGCGCCGCATGCGTTCTATGAGAACATTATTATTTATCCTAACATATGTTTGGGTTCAGAAACTACCATACATCAAGTTCACAGAATTACAAGCTTAATAGAAAAATCACTAAAGGAAAAGAAAGCAATAATTTCTTTTATGCTCTGCCATCTTTCTCGACGTCACCCAGGCGTTTGACAAGGGTGCTTGTGGGTTGGCTTATCTTGTTCTCTCTCACTTTATTCGGTACCTACTCCATAATTTCAACTGCGCTGTTTTCGGCACTTACTAATACTGTTTTCCGTGTTCATTATAAATGAGTCACTGAGATTTCTCGAATCAACTCTGCTAATACGAGTTGATTACCGTGAAAGCGCGTGAATTTTGTCTTTGCACGGAATAAAAACGATTCATAAAAGCGTTTTCAAAGCGCACTCCTCGTAATTAATGCAAAGTGATTGACAAGTGCAGTAATTTGATCGTAAGTAATTTCACTACTGACGCTCCCTTGATTTCTGAAGTTTCCATTCCGGCGCTTCCCACCCGCTATACAAATGACCCAAAATAGGTGTAAACCATCTGTGGGAAGATAATAATGAGTTGTGACGAGGTGAACGGAACGGTGTCACGGGGTCAGGAGCAGGTTTTATGTAACAGTCAACTTGATCGGTCGAAAAAAACACAGAAGGCGAGTCCGACGGAACATTCACTCTTGTGTAACGCCCGCGGAGCTTCGAGTTTCTCTGCTCGCATAATCCACGATAACCGGTAATTTACTTTACCGGTAATAAAGATATCCGTATCGAATCGATCAATTCATCGATAGCGATCAAAGTAGTGCAATTGTCAGTCAAGGTCGATACGTAAATCAATTGTACCTTTTCATTATGTCAACCTTCATAATAAGAAAAGTCGGAATGGGCTGGGGATTGAAGCCTCATCCTCACTCGTCTTACGGTTTTTCTAATTAACACTCCTTGTCAAATGTTAACTGAAATGATATTTCACGCTGACCACCGATTTTCTAGGTTTGACAACGCTCCAGGGCCGTAGCGTCAGGGGAAGCGCAGGAAGGGGCACTCATGAATCCAATGATCATGACTGGCATGGCTGAAGCCAAGTCATCTAAGAAGAAGAAGAATTACAAATAACTGGTTGCAGTGATCACCTTCCAGTTCAAGTCCACAGGGGAACCGCAAGCTCATGGAGGGTCCCCATGACAGCATGTGTGTATGTGAGAGCAGTTGTAAATAAACAGTAGAAGCGGAAGGTGCAGTTCAATCATTCACCTATTAAATTATATCTATACAGTACAATTATTGGTGCGGTCGGTGAAATGGAGTTGGAGTGTCATATTCCTCTCTTCGATCCAGATGTGGACGTGACAGTCCTCGCGGATCGCTGGACTAAATGGAACCGGAACGTCAAACTCTACCTATTGGCGATAGGGATCACAAGCAGTGACCTTAAGTTGGCTACTTACTTGTACTTGGGAGGGCCAAAACTCCAAGATATTTTCTATTCTATTTCTGCTCATGAATAGAGCAGTTGTAAATAAACAGTAGAAGCGATAGGAGCAGTTCAATCATTCACCTATTAAATTATATCTATATAGTACAGGGAGTTATAGCAATTTTAGTGAAGTAAGGTCGAAAACACGTAAAAAATCTTAAAAGTGGAAAAAGTCGGATTTTGAGTGGATTTATAAAGAAAGTGTACTTAGGTACGAGACACTTTTGGTTGGAAATTAAATGTAGACCACGTAGGAGAGGTATCAGACGCCACTCGCTTTACACCCTGTATATCCTGAAAATCCTTTTTTGTGAATATACAGTTTGTATAATATACAATTGTATAATTGTATAATATATATTATATTAGTTTAGTCAGGGAAGAAGGACGTTCATGCGATTAGTTGTATACGGAAATTAACTCACCGGGTATTGTAAATAGCGAATGTTCTAAGGAGAATGTATAAAAGGAATAATGTGAAGTAAATGATAAGGTATAATTTTAAGATGTTCAGCCAAATTTTAAAATGCTCAATTCTATGTATAAAATGTTCTACACAGTATTTTCAAAATTGTCTATAGGTATATAAGCATGTAAGTCCAGTATAGTAAAGTAAAGTAAAATCTGTTGAATTTAATGAATTTGTAACGGACCCCCCGCTGACGGTCTTGTACCATAGCGGTATCATGTCTTGGTCCTTCCATTTATTGTTAAATGTGTATGCTGTTCAAATAAACATTTCATTGATTGATTGATAACTCACCGCGGTGGTTTAGGAGGTCCGTATAGGGGCGGCTTGACTGGAATGCCAAGGGTCGGCTCGGCAGGCAGTTGGGGCATGCTCAACGTCCTCTGCGTCGGCATGTTGGACGAGTGACGTTGCATGCTCTGCGGGACGGCGTTTCCCGTCCCCGTGCCGCCTCCGCCCCAACTCATCGAACCTTTGGGATCGACGTCCAGTAGCGGCGCTGACGGGGGCCGGACGCTGGGCTCCACCGCCTCTCCGCCCCTGCTGATTCTTTTCTTGTTCTCCACCTGCGCAACAAATCAAGTCAAGTTATTTGATTTTACAGGAAATTGTAAAGTGGATAGAAGAATGCTGAAGAGATGCAGCACCCAACAAGATTGGACTCGAGATTTCTCATAAACCACAAATTACATCACGTTACTTGGTGCATCAGGAAACCCTAATTTGACTTGCCCCAGCTGGGTCTCTCAATTTCGCAGTCTTCTCCAGTTTATAGCGAGGCGTGGCAAGGTTACAGGATGTCATTCATCTCAAGGCTTGGTTCGGCACCATGGCAGTGGCCAGCGAGCTATGCTTGAATTCCTGGTATAATGAGTATTATCGTATAATCTGCGGGTTAGGAGAGCCGGAAGCCTACCTGGGAAGCATGCCGTCGCTTGAGGCTGAACGAGTGATGGCCCAGCTCAGTCTTACAAGCCTCAATCGGCTCCAGTTTTACATCATATGCGAAAAGTATGTACAGGACTGTGCCGATCTTTGCATGAACTGCAATAGGAGGGAGCTGGAGCTTTTGCTCATTTCATGCCATACAGAAACTTTTACTTAGCGCCATTGATTCAGGAGTACTCCGGCTCAGACACTCTGCGTGTCCTCAACGCCCGCCTTCAGCTCAGTGGATCAGTGCCAATCAATCGAAGAACGAATGAAGTAATGTGGATAGGTAACCACGAGCACGCTGTCCATAGCAACTACTATTCCAATACCTAGTCCCGATGTGAAGTGACTTTATTATTTATTTCATTTTCCCCCCTAGATGCTTGTTCACATCATCAGCTCTCAGTTACTTTCACCATTATTATTCGTTATTCACCAAATTTGTATTCCTTTTCTGCTAGTTACTTCTTTCTTTCATCTGCCCATAAATTATACATTATGTAAGCAACTCTTTGCAATTTCATGTTTTTTGCTATAAATGTATTGATTGAAATTGATTGGTTGAATTTGGATAGAAGCATGCTGGAGAGATGCAGCCCCCCAACAAGATTTTTCATGAATATAAGATAGATGTGGTGAGGGAATGACAGTCAATCACTCACTAGACTAAATCTGAGGCAAAGGCAACAATTCCTGGCCTCAGATTGGCATAAACAAGATTCAATAAAAATCATGAGGTCCAGTGACGTCTTGGTGCATCAGGAGTAGTGATAATCGTTTGTTTTCAGTGGCGTACCTGGTTTCTGAGAAGGCAGATTTTGAGGCCTGCGCAGAAGCGTTCGAAGGACAGAAGGCCTGTGGACGGCGTCACTTTCCGGAGGCTCTCGATGACGCCCTTCGGGAGGCCTTTCGTCCCGTCGTCCTGCCAACGGTTTTCGATATCTGCGAACAACACTACTCCTTTAATAACAGAAACAAACGTATCGAAATATCTCGCTAAAGAAGTCGCGATTAGGATACTCGAGTCAACTATGTGTTGAGAAACTCGCGAGGGTTTTCTCAGTCACCCGGCGGCTTTTTCGTTTCCCCTACTGGTCCCGGGTCAGGGGTGCTCTACTCATCAATGGCTCGAAATTGTCACGGTCTGACGGGGATTTGATCACTCGGGAAGCCGAAGTCGACTTCCTGCCAGTCATACTCGTAGGTAACAGAACTGACAATAATAACCGTGACGAATCCGATGTTCCCGGTTCGTCGAACGGGGTTCGGCCCCATCGACGGGTGCTTTCGAGTGCCAAGAACGGTGGTGAAGTCACCGATGGTGCTGAATGTATTGTACGGTCAGTACTACATGGTGTACAGGAGTTCGTTAGTAGGAAGAGGTCGCCATAAATGTGAAAACGATGAAAAAATTTAAAAAAAAATTTAATTTCTATTCGAAAAGATCGATTTATATTGGAATGAATGAGGCTTGCACTCTTAATTTTGTATAGGTGGTTCAGAAGTCTGGGTTTTAGGTCATTCGGCATGTCTAATAGTGCCAGAATGTCTACAATAATTGTTCAAATCATGTCTAATAGTGTCATAAATCCAAATTGTTCAAATTGTCCAGACGGGGAATTGTTTTCGCTATCTCGCCAAGATCCTTTCTTTAAAAGTTGACTTATAAAGGAAACCACCTTAGGATTGCTTAAGTGAACACATTTCAATTGAATTGGATGATAGTTACAACTCAATTGAAATTAAACTCCATAATAAGGTCAGTAGTCCAATATTAAGCGACTTGTCTCCTGCTCCATTTCAGTTCGGTTGCAGATACCACTGAGTTCATACAGACTAATTCAAACACAGACCTACACCTGATTTTGTCACAGATTGATATTTTCCCTCGTTTCGTCCTCTTCCCCTCGCCTCAAACCCCAGAGTCTGAGGGACCGTCATAATATTATATTATAATACTGTATTATAATAAATATAATTATAATACAAGGTGAATGACCAATATCGAGCAAATATTCGTGATTCCCTTGTGTTTAATTACCAGATAAACATTTTTTTCTGAACACAATAGAAGCTTTTTTGCACGTCCAAAACCAGCGTATATCAAAAAGTACGTACCTGTGAACTTGACGTAGCCTACAGCCTTCTCATCTAGGATGTCAAAGAGCGTTCGTAGAGCACCGACAAACTGCTTGGGGAGCCCTTCTAACGTCGGTGACTGGTGGATGTTGGGTTGAATCGGTATCTGCATCATCAATAAAAACATGAAATCAATTTTGAAACAGTGGATATCAATAATTGATTATAATTATTATAAAGCTCAACGTCAAAATATCAAACGTTCAATTCACAAAATATAATAATGAATAATAAACATGGCTATAAGAGAGCATTTTCGAAGCAATATCTGGTTTTATGCAAAATGTACTGGTTTTATTACAAATTTGGTTTCCTATTGTGCCGAGTAACTCCTCAGTTTATACAGCACTACAGATAATACACGCCAGATTAGCGGAATCGTATGGTCGGATCCTGAGGGCCAATAAGTCGAAGGGCCAGTTGAACATGCATTTACTGAACTGAAAATCCATAAATCTCACTACAGGTACGACACTACCTTCACGGGTCACTGCCAAGTACTGGAAACGATTTTGCGCGTTCAGAGAATTATTTTCAGAGAAGTGTTTGTTTTTTTTCGGAAATTATCTTGATGCTATCCCCTATCAACGTTTTCCAGTCACCCAACCCAACTCTTGATCTTTCTTTAGGGGTATACCATACCTATTCTCCAGATTTGCCCACTCTAGATTCCCCCTCCATTGCCTTCATATGCCTGGGAGGCAGTGGAAGACGTGGAAGGTATCCTGCAGAATCCATTGGCGCTGCGGGGAATGCGTGCTTCAATCGATACTTCCTGATCCTTGATGAGCAACTTGAAGTACTTGTGACGTTCAAGGGCCGGGCATGAACAATCTTAAGATTGTCCTGCATCCCCACGAACGGACACATGCAGGTAATTACGTCCTTCTGCACAAACCTCGTCTTGGAAGCCGTGCAGTGGGCAAAGCTGGTACATGGCAAGACGTTACACGAGTTGTAACATCCTCTGGAGCTGCAGGATCCTGCAGGAACTGGCCAGGGGAGGCGTACGGTCGTACCAGTCAGTCGGTATTAGACGTAATGAGGGTGACGCTTTAGTATGGAGAAGAGGCGAAGCTTAATAATTAGAATGAAGGCTCGGGAAAGGACATTCATTATTAGGAAGTCAACTTAGTTGAAAAGCTATTCAAACACCCACAGCTATTTCAAACACTTCCATTATAATCTCAGTTGTGATTGTCAGGTTGCAGTGGGCGGTCAGTCAAGTGGCCACACCTACGATTTCATGGTTGTCGCCCACGCACTCACGCACCACACACCTGTCAAGACTTCCGATTGTCAAACTTCAACCCAACAGGTAGGTACATAAAATAAACATAGTTGAATAAACAATGAAACTTGATGTTGGACATCGACCAGTAATCATTAGTACGCAGGAGCACAGTGTAAATACTTCGAGGTCGCCCACTTCATCATCAACCTGTTGAATGGGCCGAATCCATTTATTGGATAATAAATAGAAAGGCAAAACGTTTACAGGCGTCGTCCAGGGTACATCAGGTCAAGGGGATCCGGTTCGTTCAAACGTACCATCCAATTCCCGTCCATCTGATGAATATCTGCACGGATTGATACTTCACTCACGCTTCGCTCGTAATAACGAATTCAACATTTACGACTGTTGAATAAAAATGAACTCATGGTATTCACCAGAGAGGAGTTACGTGTTGGGACGTCACGTGGTTCCAAGACACCATTAAATGTAAGTTTTACATCAGCATTACATACCCAAGTTCTAGGTAACGATTACTTGTCTTGTTGAGACCATAGTGAATAATTTCGAGTTCGAAAACATATCGTCACTAAAGAAAAAAAATGGAAAAATAGAGCCTAAAAGAGCCTAAAATAGAGCCTAATGGAAAAATAGAGCCTAACCTATTTTTCCAAACTTTTCAGGAAAGACAAAAAACTACTTTATTCCAAAACAACCAGTAATTTCAAACTAAAATTAGCTTACCTACTACAAAAAGTATCCAACCATGATTTAAAATGAGGTAGTGCTCCAAACGAAAAATCGTGAGTGTGTTGACATCTTAAGAAATAGTGGGATCGGTGGTGTTCAGGGGCTTCAGGAGTTTTTTCTTCATCTAAAATTTTCTTGTTGAAATTATACATTTTTATAGTTTACCGGTACAGGTACCCACTTGAACCATTAACATGACAACACAGCAAAATGGTTGCATTGATCCAAACATCATCTCGTAAATGAACGAGAAAAACAAGATCTTGTTAAGAACCAATAGTCTCAAATTTTCACAAGATAGTTAGGAACATTGAACATAGATTAGGAATTTACGGGTTTAGCTGAGACAAAACTTGGTGAACTAGAACTTGTAATTCTGCGAATTTGCAGATCCTCCACACAACAAACCGGACTTTAACTAAACCGATCTAGATTTGAGCAATTCTGTCAACTCTTTTCATCAACATTGTGGGTTAGGTTGTGTTGCTTCCTAAGCGACGATATTTGGCAGTTCTGAAGGCATCGATTAAGACAAATAGCTGCTATTTGTCTTAATCGGTGCCTTCAGAACTGCCAAATATCGTCAATATGCCAAATATGCTGCATCAAAAGTGGAAAAAGTGGAAGTGTTGCTTCTATCACAATGTCACAAAGAATTCTAGCATCGTCTGCAGTTGTGCCAAATCGAGGGTCTCACGGCAACTCCCCATCGTCACTTTTGGCCAAAATGAGTTATGCATACCATTCGAAGCGTCTTCTCTCGGCGGATCGATCTAACTAAGTATACGTTAGGTAGGTACTTAAGTTAGTTAACACTAAATCTCACGATTTATTTTACTGAGTAAACTTTTTTATTATTTATTATACCTATTATATTATTATATTTATTTTTTATTTTACTTCGTAAACATAGTCATTGGCAGATAGTTTTTCGACTCTGCTGAAAAATTGGCAAAATGACATTGTGGGGAGTTGCCGTGAGACTCTCGAAATAATATTTAATTATTTGAAAAGACCAAAAAACGAAAATGCATCCCGAAAAAAGTGGATTTCGATTCAATATGTTGAAAATTAAGAACGCATTGATTAGCATTAATCCAACAGTCAATGTAATGATGGGGGGGGGGGGAGTCCAATGAAAAATATCGAAATTCGACTCGAAAAAGGCGAATAAAGTTCGATTTTGCATTGACGAAATCGAACTTTGATTCGGGATGAAATGGACCTTCGACAAGACCGATATTTGACTCAAAAACGTTGACAATACGCGAATAAAGTTCGATTTTGAATCCAGTCGAGATTTTTGTTTGAGATGAAATGGACCTTCAACAAGACCGATGTTTGACTCAAAAACGTTGACAATACGCGAATAAAGGTCGATTTTGAATCCAGTCGAGCTTTTCGGTTTATTTTATTCGAATTTCGGAATCTAAGTATCTTGAAACGTAAACCAGCAAATTTTTAGGGGGTTACTTTTTTTTCTTTGGCGATTCCAAAGGTTCATTAGGTATCGAAGATAATAAACCAAAATCCGTCCGTTTGCCGCCCGCACGATAATTATTAATAATTTACTCCACTTGATAATAATAATTAATAATAATAAGACTTAATAAGACTTAGTAATATATCATTTATTGATCTAGACAGAAGGGTGATCTGTACAAAGAAGATAATAAACCGTTGTGTCCAGAATTTGCAGAGTTGTTTTGGGATGAAATGGACCTCCGACAAGACCAATATGTGGCTCGAAAACGTTGACAATACGTAAATAAAGGTCGTTTTGAATCTAGTCGAGCTTTTTGTTTGGGATGAAATGGTCCTTCGACAAAACCAGTGTTGTTTTCAATTCATTCAGGATGAAAAGGCTAAACGGTCGAAATTCGACTTGAATACGATGAAAAAAATTATTTATGTATATGATTTATTTTTGAAGGAGCAGATTTACTGGGGCCCACGTATTCTGTCTATGAATAGACATTGCGAATTTTATGGTTAATTGCAACTCTTGGTAAATTATGCTAAGTGACAACTATTTATGTTACTGATCAAAATAGTAGAAAGGTGAATCTGAAGAGACGGTACATACAGAGATTTTCCTCGGCATTTTCAGAGTGTTGGCGGCTACTCCTGGACACTTACTGTACCTACAGGTACGAGCCACTTATGCAAAGTTGTAGAAGTTCGTTTACGAGCGTGAAAACACCTGAGAGACCAACATGTAGGTTTTCGACATATTATGACATAACAATAATAACAATCGTGTTTCCCACCTGTTGAGGGCCCTGGTGCAGTGCGGGCGCTGGGACGCAGACCCTGTTCGGGTCTATTCTCTCGCCCATGTCTCGAACTCGATACGTGGGAATTTCTCCTTCGCGAATTAATTAACACGACACATTATCGTTTTTCCGGACGTCCACCGCCGCGTCTGGAGGTTGTGCACAATGCGGGAAAATAAATAGACGAAGTGAATAAGTTCCACGCGAACGCGACCGATGATGTCAAAACACTGGTGAAGAGAGGCGAGGTTAGGCACCTCTCCCCTCTCGAGGCTACCTGGCCGTTCTGTGGAATGCGCTCGTATTGCACAGTTACCTACAGAGAGGGGAGTATCCTATAACCCATTCCACTCCTCATACCTAATTGTATTACTACTTGACACGACCTTACAATTCGATCATCATCATCATTGACATCAAGACGCACTGATAGTTTTCTTTGTCCGTTCTGGTTAAAATGTTCAAAAAGCCTTTTGAAATTCAAACAGGTACAATTCAGGTAGTTGTGCCCGTCATTAGCGCTTCCTACCGGCAAAGTGCCCGTACTAACACGAGGGGACTCCGCCCGCCTGCGTGGGCCCAACGAAGATCCTTCAGCTTCGCCTACGCCCACAACTAAAGCCGGCGTCACACGATGCTACCAACACCTTCCAATGTTGGACGCTTGGTGACTGGTAGCATCGTGTAGCCGACCTTCCAACGTCCAGCTTCCAATGGCCAGCGTCCAACGTTGGCGTTGGAGGGCGATCGGTCAGAGAGCGGTCTTTGCGCCCAAGTCAAAGGAAAAAGAAGGGTCCAACGTTGTCGAGAACCTTAGTTTCTTGGAAGCTCGTTTCTTCGAAGGCAGGAGGCTCAGTCACACGACTCGGCGTTCAGTTTGTAGCGCGTTCAGTTTGATTCCTTTTGCCACCGAATATTCATCGACACAGCTAATTTATTATTGAAATTGTTGAATTGTATTGAATTTCATTATATTTATTTGTGTTTAGTAATTTCTTCGTCTTTATTGTCATGCCTACAACTGTGTCATGGGTCTCCACTTCATTCGTTTTTCCATAATTTAAAACAAACAGACCTAAAAATCAGTAGATACTTAGATAATAAAAAAAAATATGCAACCTATCAATTTTTGTCATTCTTTTTCAGTTCAACTCAGTTTGAGTTCTAGTTATGCCGAGAATAGCGGGATTATAGATAAATAGCGGTTGAGCTATATAAACCATTAAGGGCATCCCCAGCAATCGCTGCAACATCATCATCCGTTTCCATGTTGAAACAACTCCCGACGGCTCGACCTTCAAACGGCTCGACCTGGATCGTACTGGATCAAACGTTTGCCACACCGTGTAGCTGGGGCTTTAGCTCGAGTCACTCGTCGAGTCGTCACTTGTCGAGTACGGTCAAACGTTTGGCCCAACATTCGACGCGTCATGTAGCGCCGGCTTAACCGGGCGTTCCACCGGCTCGCGAACTTTAAAATTTTTTCCCGGTGGGGAATCCCCGCGAGGGTCACCCGAGTTTGTCTAACGGCCAATAACGAACGGGGAACAGGTCACTTGCCTTCCGAGTTTACGAGTGAAATTAGTAATCGACACTTGAGGGGTCAGAAGCCCTCAAGTATTGACAAACGACCCCTTATGTCTCCGATCGGTATTTTCGGTATGGATTTTTTTTTTTTTTTTTTTAGAAATAACTACCCCAATGAGGGAAAAACCACTAGAAGTTGACCAGAAAATCAACAGTATAAAATTAATAGCTATAGAAAGAAAACACGATTTGGAGAGGCCACGTAAAGAGTATCGGAGTAAAAATAGCTATGAGTTACGGGTATAACTCGAAAATCGAATTTTTCGAGTTGTCAACTTGCCTATGATAGGCAGACAGAACTTGACGAGCCCTACAATATAATATATTCACCATCGTTCAGCATAAAAAAAGAGGGGTCATTTGTCAGAATGTTTCATTTTGGGAATTTATGGGTAATTTTTCCCCCTAAAACTCCTCTAACCCCCCATTAGAGAGGCCCGATTCTGCCCATCTACGAAAGTAGCTTTCGATTGCCAAGACGGATTTTTTGTGTCTTTATATCAATTCTATCGAAAGTTATCGTCCGGAGTGACACATACTTGCCTGCATTGCTGCTGTTGATGCTGGAATAATGTTTTGCAGATTTGCGATTTGAAACTTGCAAAAAAGGGTAAACAATCCAGGGAAATCCTTGGAAATGAATATAAAAATCCAAGATAGTAATGTAACCACTCAAAACGTTTTCTCAATTTATCCAACAAAATTATCCACAATTTTTTCAAGTCGCTAGTTGTTGATGGAGGAGTTGGTTGTTTTATGTTGAACACGATGGTGAAATCAGAATTGTGATATCTCATTCCGTTCTCAAACTGGAGCACTTTGAAGATGAAGAAACGTGGATGATACTTGAGATGTTCTTCATGGACATCACGTCCTTCAATAGAGTAATTTTACTAAAGCCAGTTATTTTTTCGAAAATTTGCTCTTATTGCCATGCTACATGACTGTGGATTTTTTAAATTTATACTCCTCCAAAAGACAAACGTAGATCTCGAGGTTTGTTGAGTACCTACTGATCGAAAGTCACCTACCTACCTACCAACATTTCTCCCTACAATCCTTGCCATCACCGACTCCCTTTCGCTCTCTTGTCTACCAGCTCTCGACTGTGTATGTTCTATATTAAAACCATTCTACCGGTTTTATCACTATTAAACCTCAAGAGGTTATGGGCCCAGGACTCTTCCACACGCTGCCCTCATCCCTCTCACTCCCAAAATGGGACTTAATCCAGAAAACTTCTCTCTTCCGTCTCAAGAGTAATACGCGACGGTAGAAGAAAAGCGAGCCGTGACACCTCGTACTCGTCGAATACAAAAGGCCAGTAAAGAGACCCATTGTGCCTCGATCACCTTCTGGCGATCCCCTCCTTCGGTGCGACTTTCCAATATTTTCTACGGTCAGGGAGACGTCGGGATCAGACGGTTTTTTCATTGAGACACTTGCGGACGCCTCTTTTGTCCCGATACTTAATTTCAGCTCCTAGAGCTTTCTCCGGTCTCGCTTTTTTTTATTGGCAAGTTGTTTTCTTCGACATCACTCTCATTATTTTCGTCAGTCATCCTCAACAACTAAACAGACTGTCATAGAATGAAGCTTTCAAAACTGAACTGGCTCCTGCCAAAATACTGACACATCTACTCTACTAGGTAGGAACTACTGAATATCTGTTAAAGTGTTACCTATTTCCTTGACCCTTGTAGGTAAAATCTATGCAGCTAGTGTCCACAAAACCTTACGCATGTAAACTACTTTGTCTGTTAATTATATTGGGAAGGAAGTAAATCGCGATATAGCACTGGCGACGAGGAAATCCCGCCCTCTACCACGTAGGTACGATCGGCGGTAAACCCTCAAATCCAAGAAGCTATGCCCCCAAAACCGGATAATATCATTATTACAAGACGGATAATGTCCATTTTCAGGAACTCATAGAAACGGTTTTGGCCGAACAGGCGAAAATGTATCTTCACCTCGACCCGAGTGTCCAAGTTACTTCAATGATCCGAACACAGAGTGGTGAGTGGGGTACAATGAAACCGGAGGCGTACCGTGAGTACCGAAAGTGCAACAGGATTCTGGCATACGTCGATAGTGTTGCGGTATGGTGTCGGAGTTGGAGGGTAAGCATGAACGCTCAAAAATCGGTTCTGGTGACATTTACCAACCAGACGAGGAACAACCAGACCTCAATTCACCTTGACGCGAGACAGGTCTCACAGGAGGACTTTGTGAGATATCTCGGATTGATCCTTGACAAGAGATAACATGGAGATGTCACGTTGATCATCTACTCGCTAAGGTGCGTCAACTTTAGAAGGGTTTACTCGGTACCTGGCGATTTGGATAGTGATAGCAACACGATGGTGAAATTTCGTTTTTCTGTGCGGTTTCCAGTGAATTTCCTTTGGCGATACGCCCAGCGCCGCGAGGAAATGAGTTTTCGAACGCTCCATCCACAAGTGGACCACAAGAATCACTGCCCTGAGTAATTGTCCAACCCCGAAAAAAACCTCAACTTTGTCCCTGAAACAGCGTCACTTTGTTTAAACGGTCGATTGTCTCACCGCTTCCGGCACTAGAAATGGCTCCGATCCGTTTTTCCCCACTTGCGGGAGGGGAAGAAAAAACTAAGAAGAACGGGCTCCCCCGCCGATTTTTCATTGTCACGACTGATGAACCATCCGCTAGTTTCAGCGAAACCGCATCGTTTGTATCTTCCAGAGGTCATTTCCGAGCGAATAATAAAGATCTCAAAAGAAGAAATGGAACGCTTGGGTTAACGGGGTTTTTTAAACTGAGGATGTGAGCTACAGGATCTTCAGGGACTTGATGAAAGTCGTCGCTTACTAACCTTTTCAAACCTCCAATGCATGGAAAAATTCCGTCTTCCGTGCCTCCTATGACAATATAACGTAATACTGTGTGCTCTTGATGTGCGATATTATCTGAATAAACAAACTTATAATACCTATGTAACTAGTTGTTATATTGTAACTACCTACCGTAAACCGGGGTCAATAGGGACATACGTCCAGGAAAGTGTTATTTTTGAACATGGAGGAGCAACAACAACCAAATTCAAACCAAATACAACAACATCAGTGATAAGGCAATCTCTTCTCGATGTATGGCAAGATCAGAGGCAATGATAAGTTTTATCACTCCAATCAGCTGTATCACCTAACTTGTCCTACTTTTGAGTATGCAACTGGACGAGACTTGCAAAATAAATAAATAAAAAACGACTCCAAAATAGTATTTAACAAAAGTGGATGATGTCATTTTTGGTTAAATTTTTCTGTTTACGGGTCTTCGCATGTCATCAAGTTTTGTTGAACATAGGTAGAAGTGGTTAGTAATAAAAATCGATCAAACATGAGAAAACAAAGGTGTATATTTGAGTGAGTAGGTAATTTATCACATTTACATGAGAACACACCAACGAAGGACACTGATTTTTTAGTGGAACCTGTGTGACTGTTTACGTACCTACCTATACAGGGTGTCCCAGTATGAATGGTCCAAACTTCAGGGATCGATTCTACAACTACCTAACCTGCAACAAATTTTGTCGTATAACATGTTGTTTTATTCCGCTGAAAATCCGCCTTATGTCACTAAAATTACCATAACTGCCCTAATTTAGTGTGTAAAATAAAACTTGAGGATACCGTTGGAAAGAACGTTAAATTTGCTTTCTTCTCAATACATGATAAAAATTTTATGATAAGGGCTTAGTAAGTGAAAAATCACGCCAAAGTGAAAATGTTGTCAGTTACACCTTTTTGGTTGAACATGATGGCATTTTTAAAAGCTATTTTTACCCATACCTAATCGTTCCTCTGTTCGGAAAAAACATCTGCAATTCAAGAGCTTTTGAACGGTGTGTTCAAATTTATTTGTACGTACGTTTTTCCACATTTGAACGTCGTTTTCTCCAAACATTATGTAGTTGCAAATAAATTTGGGGACTTCTCTTCACCCAAACCATCTCCCATCACCCCTAACCATTGCCCATCATTCCTAACCATCTCACATCAGTCTAACCATCCGTTAGAGAAATCGGAAATAAGACATGGGAAATTCTCTTCACTCTACCATCTCCTATCACCCCTAACCATCTCACATCTTCCCTAACCATCTCCCATCCCATCTCTAACCAACCGTTAGAGTTCTCTAAAACATGGGAACTTCTCTTCATCCTAACCATCTCCCATCATCCCTAACCATCTCACATCAGTCTTACCATCCGTCAGAGAAATCGGAAATAAGACATGGGAAATTCTCTTCACCCTAACCATCTCACATCTTCCCTAACCATCTCCCATCCCATCTCTAACCAACCGTTAGAGTTCTCTAAAACATGGGAACTTCTCTTCATCCTAACCATCTCACATCAGTCTTACCATCCGTCAGAGAAATCGGAAATAAGACATGGGAAATTCTCTTCACCCTAACCATCTCACATCTTCCCTAACCATCTCCCATCCCATCTCTAACCAAAACATGGGAACTTCTCTTCATCCTAACCATCCCCCATCATCCCTAACCATCTCACATCATCCCTAACCATCTCCCATCCCATCTCTAACCATCCGTCAGACTTGTCGAGGGCATGAGAACTTCTCTTCGCCTTAACCATCATCCCTAATCATCCGTTAGACTTCTCTAGGACATGAGAACTTCTCTTCATCATAACCACCATCCCTCATCACCCTTCATCCCTAACCATCTCCTATCACCCCTAACCATCTTCCATTATCCCTAACCATCTCCCACCCCATCCATTAGACTTCTCTAGGACATGGGAACTTCTCTTCGCCGTAACTATCTCCCATCATCCCTAGTTAGAAAACGCTTCTTGGGGCTATTCAAGATCAATAACTATATAACAGGTACCTAGTATAATTGGTACATTTATTTACTTATAATAACTCAAGACCCAATAAGCAGGATTGTGGGAAATGTGTGGATTAAATACAACCGCTTCAACAATTACTAGGTACCTTTATTTATCTAGATTCATTATAGATACATAATTACAAATTGACGATGTTAATTTAAATAATCTGACAACAAAGTTTATATACAAAATAACTTCTTCCATAAATTATATCATAGGTAGGTATTTATATAAAAAAAAATCACACACAATTACTTAGTGTAAATATCCCAAGGAATACTCAATCAAAAATCTCTTACGAAAATATAATGTAGATTGTCGATGGTGGGAACCTTTTAAATTCTTCAATCACTAGGCAACATGAAAAAACACCTTGTTTTCCAATGAACAACCAACAATATCGTCAGCCAAACTTTAAAATAATTTTCAAAATCAGGCTAAGGAATTTGTTGAATACTCGTCAAAACGTAACATACTTAAATTATCTTTCCGCTAAATCTATAAAAATATACTATTTACAAAAATAAAAATAGATACTCATTTATAGTCTATTTCATTTCATTCTAACTATTAATTCTCGTGAGCGTTAACGATACCAAAGCAATATTTCCAGTCCAAGAACACGAACCACATATTTCAGTGTAGGCACTCACATATTTTTGGCTAAACGTTCATCCTCTTTAAACGACGTGGAATTTCAATTCGATTTAAATTTGTTGGGAGTGAAGGAGGAGCTGAGATATTCAAGGGTACCATTTAAATTAAACCAGAATGCAAAGGGATGCACATATGCACCAAAATGCATTTATCGAATCTGTCAAAATTATGGTTGGCTTCCATGGAATCGACCTTATCCAAAGTACTAAGATTTTACTGAAATTTTGGTTGTTGATATTCACCGTAGCCCAACGATTTTTCGTGCCAATTTCTACAAGAAAAGTCGGCTTGAAAACTAAGTTCCCCGTTATTTATTAATTTAAAAACATTACACTACTTACACTCATAGAGGTACTACGACAGTAAACTCAGAAACGAGTGGTACAGTAATTTCAAAGTGAACTCAAAACTCTCAACTGCTCCTTCAACTCATTCAAACTGATACATCAATTAAACTATGGTGTATTTACATTTGTTCAAAAATCAGTGCCGCAAAAATATCATAACACATGTTTTAATCAATAAGAAAAACACACTTTTTGATCGAATAAAAACCGCTTTGGGAATGTTATGAAAACAAGAAGAAAAAAACAATTTGGTAACATACATTAACAAAATAGGCGGGTTTTCGATGGACATGGAATAGGTACTATTTTATAAACTTCAGAGTTTTTCTTATATTGATAATTTTTTTTGTATTTATCGATGATAACATAGTGTAAATTTGAATGCAACAACAAGTTGCACTTGTATTTTTATGTGCACAATTCGAGAGTTCTCACCAAAACCGACGGGGGATTCGACTTTGAATTCCCCCAGAGCCCTGCCAACCACTATTTTACGTATTAGTTCCTCGTTAGACCTTGATTTATAATAGAATACGTTACTTTACTCGCTTCCTTTTCAAATAGCACTTATCATCATGAACACTTCGTTATTAACAAGATCTGGTAAATGGCTAAATAGGTGTTAATTGTTATTAATCATGGAGGTTTTAAAGGTTTACAATCAGTTGGATTTTTTGTTATTCTGGTGTAACTCACAATTCACTGATGATCTGACATAAGCACGTAAGTCTGGGTATTTTCAGATTTCAAGAGTACCATATAAAGCTCATGACAACACAACTTTTGGCAAAAGTTTGACTTCAAAATATTACAAAGTGACTGAGATGTGAGTGCAAGCTAAAGAGCGTGAGTCCATCCTTGAGCAGGCAAGACACCGCAAGTCCAACTGTGGTCAGGGCAAAACAGCGAAAGTCCAGCCACGATCAGAGCAAAACAGCGAGAGTCCACAGCTGAGCAGACCAAACAACGTAAGTCCACCAATGCCATGGAATATTGGATATCATGTTACCTGCGCCATGCCTACACTTTTTAAAGCGTTCTGTAAACTTTCATTGGATGGACTTACGTGCTTATGTCAGATCATCAGTGAATTTTGGTAGGTACAGTAAAAGGTTCAAAATATTTAGTATTCCTGGTTAATGGAAGACTTAGGAAGATCTAATTAACGATACCCACAATTGATGGTACTTAAGAAAATGATTCGAGAACGTAATAAGCACAAGTAAAGCACGCGTAGATTTCAAATGAAAGCATGACTGTGTTCTAAATTATCACCAGATACTTCACAAAGAATTATGAAGGACTCTAGGTAGAATAGGCGATGGTTTGGACTAAGTAGGTGCCTCATGAAATTAAGATTAATAAAATAATCAACGTCGTTTCTGATGAGAAGTTTGTAAATCTAAATATTTTGATTGCTCATCATCGAGGATTTTGTGTGTTTGCAGCTACGAATCCAAACCATCGCCCTTTCCAGATTTAGTGAATTGTTCTTAGTCGTACTTGGTTTACACCAGTTTGTATTTGGTATGGCAATTTTCTAACAGATTTGGCCTGACGCATTCCAGCATCAAGCGGTGACCCAGAAAGCCTCAGTAGTAAAAGTCTTGCGAGTGTTGGAAAACACTTCGTTTTGACTTGATGAAGCTTTGGAGAGCGTTGGCTTTGAAAGGGTCAACCACGTGTGAGCAAGTATGCGTCGGGCAGGGCTCTCGAGCTGATGGCTAGTAACGATGATTCATCTGATGCCTCCTGTCGTGGTGGCCGTGGTTGTGGTGATTGTGATGGTTGTGATGGTGATTGTGGTGTCCGTGATGACGGCTCGTCTTCTTCTCTTGGGGCCTAAACGCGTCGGTGACGACGAGTTCGCTGCCGTCTCGTTCGGTCGGCGTTTCTTTTCCGCCGTCGCCCCTGAGGCCAGCAGGCTTCACGGCGCTTTGCTGAAGGTTCTCCCAAGCTTGGCGGTAGTAGCGGTTGAGGCCTCCTCGCGACTCCGAACCGGAGGAGTCGAAAGACGCCACAGTGTTGCTATCCGGTGAACCCCTGTGGCGATAATGTTTGGCACTACGATTCCTGTTCAAAAATCAACACAATTAGGTGACGCTCCAGTATCAACACAACAAACTACAATGTCCACATGTGAAACAGATCAAAAACAATCTACGAGAACAGATCTCACCCAAATCAGTATAACCATTTCATCTGCATGGTGCTTTCCTGTACCTCTCGAGACCTGGTAACTAAAACTACTGTGTGGGAGTAATCATGCATGTGACATACCAAGTGAGGCATTCAGACCCTGAAGCACAAACCGAAGCCCCCACAAAACGAAAATTCGTCCAACTGTAAAATTCATCAATAAATGATCTAATATGACTTCAAACTTGGAAATTTAGCAAGGAATGGAATGCTCCAAATTCCACATTGCAGGAGTAGGTAGTGCGACTTTGTGCGATCCAACCCAACCATTTTTCCGTATGTATCAAGCAAATCTTTTTCTTTAAGCAAAATAAATCAATTGAGCATTGTGTTAAACCGTTCTGAAACACATGTACTTATGTTATTTCGCACCCACATAAACAATCATGTATTCAAAACCCAAACTAGTGGTAGATTTTAGCGAATGTTCGACGAAACTATGTTAGAGTGAATGTACTCCAAATTGGAGCAGAGTTTGGCTTTCATAGTAAGCATATCGTTACCAACACGCCAAAAGGGCCAATATGCTTTTATGGTCATTTTTTTGTTTGTTTTAGTGTACTTCTGGATTCCCTAAGTTGGGCACACCATGCCAGACCCGCCATATGTCATTTGTGATATATGGTTTCCTCAAGTAAATTTGATACTTAGGTACACAGAGTTTCCACCGCGCTCCAATTGAGCTTATCATCTTATGCCCATGCTTAATTTATGCGTCCACTAAAAGTATACGACGAGTTTTCTCTGTCCTACTAATCTATATAAGTATCAAATTTACTTGAGGAGAAAAACATCAAAAACGCCGAGCGCAGATTGAATGAAGCGTATGACGAGGGAACTGTATGACGTCACAAACAGGACGAAACCCACGGTTGGGGCGCTGACATCGCCAGGCTTCAGAGTGGTGGGGGGTGACAGGTTCAAGTGGGCTTCATAGCGTGACGTTGCACGAGCTTATAGCTCCTACGGTCTTTTTCTCTAAATGCCCTTCATTTTTGGGAAGAATTTTCAGGCAGCTGGCCATCATTTTCGTTATTCTCCTCGCTCCTACTTTCTCAGACAAAAAATAAAATTACCTACAAAACTGACGCAAATACCCCATTATCAAGGCAGGGTTGTGTTTAAAAGTGTGCAGGCAGGTGCAGAAAGCAAATTTATTTATTTACTTATTATAAGTGGTGGAAGTTGTAATGAACCCAGCAGATTATTTTAGTGAAGGTTTGTTTACTAAGGAAAGATGATGGTAAATGGGTAATTTACACATGAATTTGAATGTAACAAGGTAGATTTTCAAACTGCATGATAGTGATGCAGTTATTGATCAAATCAGAAACATTCTAGGTGGGAGTAAGTCGGTATTGAATTCTACAACCCACCTCAAACGAAAACACACTAGTTTTGCAGTAGTATTTACGATTAGGTACTATTATTTGAGTCAGAGACACTGTCAAACGATTGAACGTTTCGAGTTGACATAGCAGGTTGTTAAATTGAATAACGCCATATTGTATAGTTGTTCGTGAAAATGATTTCGACTAAGGAATCAATGGACCTTCAGAACTCGGTAATGAAAATCTAGATCGAATCGTACTACTCGTACCATTTGTGCGCATAGAGTAAATCCTTAGTCAGCAATCATTTTGGGTTTTTTCAGACAATCGCCATTTATCGATCATCAATGCGTCAATTTAACGATCATTGATCAATATCACAAAAAAAAACTCCAAACAAGAAGTCGGTGTCGATGAGTTCCGTCTACGGTCGTGGTAAGTATCGTATGGTTCTACCTCAATTGAAGTTCAATGGCGTTTGAAAGTCTCACTCCGTCTGTAGGTAGGGACAGTGCTTCGGAAAGTCGAGGAAGAAGAGAAATTACAAGTGAAAATGATGCTAAAAGAAAAGCGGTTATATGAAAATGTAATTTAAGAAGAAACATGAGGGTGATTACGGCTCGAAGCGAAAACAGCAGGGACACACCTTGAAATTCCTACAAGCAACTGAAAACTGCAAATTCGTTTAAATGAGGTCAAATCGAATGAATATTCAAGAGATTAGCTGAACATTCAGCATGTTCACCTATTTGAAATGTATCTCTCTTAAATTCGTCAAATGGTAACATTAGGTAGTGAATTTCACGCCTGATTTGATACGTCTTCAGATCGTATTAAAATTAAGTGTTTAAGGTAGTTGTGGTGCAGATGTGCCAGCGATTTCGCTTCAAGCCTGAAAACCACTGAGAAAAATATGTAGCATAGAGTAGACAATGAAAAGTAAAAAAAAGTGAAAGAGTGATGATGAATAGTAAAAAAATGAGAAATGAGAATGAAAGAGACGTAATCACCTGTAAGCTGCATGCAAATGGTGACTTGTGCAAAGTTTTCTGCGTGTGCGAGATAGACCCGTGCGGAAGTTCAAAGTGGTGCCAATTTCAGCAGATGTGAGAGAAGGGAAAGTGAATAGGAAAATAGTATGACACTGACACCTCCAAACATGTTTACGGTGAGAAAAACAATACATTTCTATTCTGACTTGAACATTGTGCTGTTTCATTGGGTTTCTGTTTAATGGAGGAAAAGGGACGAACAAAAGGGGTAGGTACGGTTTTGCAAGTGTTGATAGTGTGGTTGTGGGCACTGGTAACATAAAGCCACAAGAAAAAAAGGTAAAGGCGTGGGTAACGATCGAAAACGACGACGGTAATGGATGAATTCGATTGATGAATTTTCACTGTAGTGAAGTTGGTTCTATTTGGGCCCAAGCCAAAAGACATAATATGTCTTTTTATTATGAAGTCTAGCATAAGTATAGTATAGCATAAGTCTAGTATAATACAGGGTAGGTTCGAATGTAAAAGACCTTCAGAAATAAGTCCTTCAAGTTTCAAACTTGTACCATGTACCTACTTACTACTAGGTGCCTAGAACATGTGGGTACTCCCTCCCATGTAAAGTATCAGTAGATAAGTACCTACTTCGGAATTTAACTAAAGTAAATCATTTGACAGGCATCTATTGAATAGTGCAAACGAGACGTTAAGGTATGAGGTATTTACCAAGCACTTACACCGTGAAGTTATGGCACGGAAAGATTCACGGTAACCTCAAGCACTCCACTTAACAATTTAACTGTCAAGTCATTGTCTGTTTAATGAAATTAAAAATCAGAAGTGCACTGAGGACGCTTGCTGCCTACTCGCTACCCCCCCCCCCCTTTATCTTCTCCAATTGTCGGTGTAAAAAATTCGGACAAACGCCACGTCACCACGTGAATCAGCGTTGAAAAACAATGAAAATTCATTTGCCACACTTGTGGTTTACAATAATCCATTTTGGACCTTAGTGAGAATAGAAGCATTGTGGACTCGTGACAGTGAAACAAACGACCTACCCAAGCACCCAGTTCCAGGCGGCCATCCCCAGTTACCTTTGAGATTTTTTTAGAACTAGTGGAGTGGGTTCATAAACCCCAAAGTTACTTGAGTAGTTACAAACTACAAGTACTACCTATAAATAAAGAAGTGTTTTGGTATATCTACAAGAATATTTAACAGAAACCTACTTCATTCTCAAACGAATCCATCCATTAAAGCTTTTGAACGCTAACCAAACATTTACCAGGAAGAAGAAACACAACACACAAATAAAATTTATAACATAAAGAAAAAGGAACATTTACCTTATTATTTAGTTTGTACTATTTCGGTATATTTTGTTTTCTACAAAAGGAAATCTAACATGTCCGGAGATTTCGAGTGTCATACGGGGTTAGAGAAATATCCGGCTCGACTGTGGTAGGCCCTGGCAAACTGTCTGCGGCCGACCTGCTGGTCCGGGAAAGGCATCGCGAGCAGCGTATACCACCGGCTCGGCATCGTCCGCGAAGGGGGCAATTTGGCCCGCCTTCCGCTGGAAAAAGGACGAGACGTTGTTTGGGCCCATCGTTTTCGTTTTTGTGAAAATCGACATGGGAAAGTGCGCTTCACATGGCGAGTTAGTTAGCCCATGGGTGAAGGCAGTCATTGGGATTTATCGTGTCTGGAGAATCGGATTGCGGATGAGACGAAGAATTGTTGAGAATTATTTACAAAGACGGATATCCAAGGGGTAGGAATGGTACTGGATAGCAAGGATCTGCTAATGGAGTAAGTTGATGGTACGGTTTTATTGGTCTCTGTAGTCGTCCCTAGAGCCTTGTCTAGATCCAAGATCCTCTGTTCTTGTACTTTCGTGTCGTTCTCTCAGTTATCAAAATCAATTGGACGCATGTTTGCTACCTATTTTGTACACAGCACAGTGCAAGTTCCAGTCAAATGACAGGTACCTGCGTTCATGTAAGTCAGCCTTACCAACTTTTGCTCAATACATTGCTTACATATTTTCTAATGAACAACACTAAGAATGACAGGGCGGAGTTCCAGAGGAGTGTAGGCACTATCTAAATTCCCCCAGTCTGCTACCCCAAGTATCTACACAGGGTTTAATTGCTCTTTTAAGCTGCGTTCACACGGATGCCAGAACTGCTTAGTGCGTAACGCCACCTGATTGGCTGGAGCATCGAGTGGGGTGACTCCGTCCTCTGGTCGACTTTCGGAGCGAGGAAAGGAGCTGGCTCAAAGAAGCACTGGAAATCACGTCTCCCAATATGTCACCAGAACTATTACTTGCCAGGATGTTGCAGAGTGAGCAGCATTGGACCCTCACATCAGAATGTGAGAAAGTGCTGAGGGCAAAGATGCTCCTTGAACAGGAGCAGCAACGTACGGAAGGCGGGGACCGGCAAAGGGAAGGAAAGTGAAGAGGACTCCCGAGGGCTCAGCCCGAAGTAATGTAACAGTCCCAGGCTGAGCTCCAACACGCGAAAGGTAGGTGAGGTTTTAGTCCCACATAACCTGGAGGTGTTGTCCTCTCCAGGTATCTTACAAGATCCAAATGCCACCTATGGAACTTAAATATTTCCTCACCGGCCTACAAAAAAAAAAAAAAAAAAAAAACATCTTCCTGTGTCTCACCCCATAGAAATATTACTATGCGTTAAGCCAATTCCTTTACCTTAGTTTTGGCTCTTCATTGCCAGATATACATACGAAAGGATAACTATGGGCTGAGAGAGGGGATAGAACCCAAAACGAACAGCCCAATAGTTCTGCACACAGCAACTTGTGTGCTGATCAATGAAGTACCATGGAAGTGCATTACAGACTTTTTACGACTTTTTACGACGAGCTCCTCTTTCAGTTATGCAGAAAAGGCATTTCATTCTGACACGTGGATATTGGAATTGTTGCTTGTTCGGTTGTTAGGTTCATGGATATCATGGAATGTTAGGGATTATGCCAAGGGTGTTGGAGTGTAAAGGAGACCAGTGAGGAACGATTTGAGGGAACTACTGGAATTACTGAGTGATTAGCTACATGTGATTACTAGCTTCATCTTCCAGTTGAATTTGATATCAAAGTGCGAGGTTATCCGTTTACTTCCAGACACGATAAGTGCACCAATAGTGAAAGGAACAGGTTATGGAGTTGGGGAGGTAGTTGTTCTACGGAGTTGCTCAGTCTCAAATGGTTAACAAATCCCAGATTGAACCCTGTCTGAGTATGACATTATTATTTTATTATATTTTTCTAATCAAGATAGTTCAGTCTCAAGTCAGTTGATTTGTAAGAGTGGTGGTAGTGATGAGTAGTTCTAGGGAGAGTTTTGCCAAGGTGAGGTTCTTTAGTTGGTTTCTCAGATAGTGGAGAATTTTAAAGCATTTCTGTACCTGATAAAGCAAAAAGTAAGCTTATTCATGTTTCTCGATCAGACACAGGTCAATTTTACACCTACGAAACCGCTCAATCCGACAGGAGGGATAAAGAGACCAACTCCTCAACTCCACTTCTGTTGTTTGCTACATCTGAATGTCCCGTGGCGAAGATGTTCAAGCGAGGAGGTTTCCTGAGGTTTCCAATTTCAATGAGTAGGAGGAGATTGAATGCTGCATGAAACTCTAAAACGCTCTCGGAGGAATCTCGAATGTGTGGGCTGAAATTTTGTTGAGGCCTTTGGTATGAGAAAGTCTCTATACCTACATAGTAGGGCAACTTAAAAAAAATGTCTCGTCCAAATCGGAGGGGGTCGATTTTTGGGCGGTAAATCTATCAAATATTGCCTCAGTTGATATTCTGATGATTTTCGCTTACAACCTATTGTAGCTAAGCATTTGGGTTGATTTCTCGAAGTGATTTCTAACGTGGAAACTAAAGACATAAAATGTCCCACCGCTCGTTGGAATCCTCAGACTTTATAGAATTCATCTAGCAATATTGAATCTTGCCTCAACTGTATTATAACGCAACACTTTTCGATTTCATGTGGCAATGTAAATATATAAAATGTCAAAAATTTTATACATGTCCAATAATCTTCCACATTTTTGCTACGAAATGCACTTCATTTCAATCTCCCAGTGCCAATATTAAGCACATGGCAACAATTTCAAATGTGGTCATAACATCTGCGCCACTTACACTTAAATCAGTGTTGGTTGTAATTTTAAACGAGGTTGTAATTTTAAGAAGTGGTTCAGAAAAATGAAAGAGAGTCTGTTACTCGTAAGATTTTCCAGTGGATTAGGTTCAAGAGCGCTAACAAGTATTTTACAAAGCTTAAGGAAAAGGTGCCTAAACGGAGGACTGAAGGTTTCTATGGTGTTACAAATTACGTAGGTTCGGTTGATTACATGTCAAGTTGACAGGGAGCTCTGTGGTAGTTGAAATACCCAAATGTCCATCTGCCGAAGGTTGTACCTAAAACGAATTGATGGAACAAGCGGCTGCATGCAGTACGAGTTGTGAACTCGTCAAGCGAAAGCTAAACGTCAGATGGACGTGAATATCACGTTCGAAATGTGATCAACGCGGAAACATTCAAATTTTAGGTTTCAAGATGCTTGTAGAATGGAAACATAGAAGCGTACGGTTTCATGCAACATTCGACCAAACTACTCTACTATTGAGAAACAAAATTTCGGACTCTCTCCGACGTACCGTGCAGTAACACGATCTCAAATACTGGTAATTGTTCAACTTGCCCTACTTCAGCAATGAACATTCAGGTTAAATAATAGTCAAATAAGGGAAACAAGTAAAGCAACCTAGAAACGGATGAGTATCAGAACTAAAGTCCAAGGGTTGTGAATATTATCGAACTAACACTGAGTGATATATCATCACACTTTGCTACAATTACAAATTACTTGTACCTTTCAAGAACAACCTAAAGCCAGTGGGAAGCATGAGGTTCGTAAATTGTAAGTTTTCGAAAAAATTAAGGGTTTTTAAATATTAAAAATATTAATCACAAAGTTCAGACAGATGGAAAAAAAATTAGTAAGTACACAAGTAAACGTAGAAATATACCGGAAACCTTGTAGGGGAGAATGATTAACGAGTGGAAAATGAAGACGTTAACAAACGCAAATTGGAGAAGAGGAGAACATGGAAAAGGAATGATTTTTAAAAAAATGGGGAAACATGGCGAAGCAAAGTCGTAAGCGGTTGAACTGCGTGGTTTCGTCTTACCTTTTGACGAGGATGACTATCGTCGTTACGACGGCAGCGAGGAATACGAACCCACCGAAAATGCCGAGAGCGATGATAGCACCTGTAAATAAAATTGGATCAATAATGTACGGGTGTATTTTACGAGTCTTTCAGTATACATGTGGATCTGTGCGCAAATGTGAGGTTCCTAGTATTTCTGTAACGCGAGGCCGATAAACAAATTCGGTAACTTGACTGCAACTTCTAAAGCTAATTCGATAGTATTCGCACTATGAAGCTGTAATGTGGTATGTGCCCTCCTTATGACTTTTGACGCTGTCCATGCCCAGGTTCAGCTGAGTGGCTCCTAAAGCTAATTTCTATGCTATTCACACTAAGTAGCTGAAATTTGATATGTAGCCTCTTTGGAATTAAACTTCAAGCAGAATAGGCCCTAGATCATCTTTTTTTGCCGTTAGTTTTCTTGGATTTTCGGGTTCTTTTTGGGACTCTGACATGGGGCAGGCCTGTTTGATGACTTGTCTGCAGCCGACGACTCCACAGACTGGCTCGAGCCACCTTCGAGATTTTCATCAGTAAGTGGCTACCAGAGTCCAAACCCCAACTAACAAACCTTTGGCCCTCCTGGAGCAAACCTTTAGCTCCTGCACGTAGCCAGGGGCGGATCCAGATCAGGAGGTTCCTAACCTAACCTAACCCCTATACCTACCTAACTCCTAATTGTACATGGCCAAATAAGTGTCTTTTAGCGATTTTGGTTTTTTGGGTAAAACACTTTTCACACGCCACAGACCTATTGAGCAACTCCTCAACATTTGGGGAATGTCACTATCATTTTCTAAATGTTGAGGAGTTGCTCAATAATCGAGATATCCTGCCAAAAAGTGTGTGGCCATTGGGCAACAAGGCTACGCTCAGACAACTACTATAATATTGCCGATTTTTGGCTCTGGTGGGAGGGGTTGTCATGACGTAAACCATTAGGGCAACGGTAAGTACTAACTAGCTGTGGGAAGAATAGGACGCAAGTAACACACTTGACCTTAATAATCCACATTGAAATTTTGACTCAACGTAGGGCATATATTAGCTCTCAGATTATTAACCAAAAGGGTATAATATACCCTAATGTATGTAGCTCTCGCTGATTAACCATAAACATATTTGAAAGCCTCAAAGGGCGTTATCACAAACATTCTTCATCATCCCTGGAGGATAAATACCTTGTAACCTAGTCATATGAGCTTTGAAAATGGGGTTCATAAGAATGTTTTGATCCGGTTCTGATTTCTTCATCCTTTACGTTTTTTGGATGAAAAATGTAATAAACCTCTACAACATTACTTACGTACATAATGACTTTTTCGGAAAACGCATAGTTTTCAAAATATTGGCGAAAACCCAGAAAATGTGCCAAAATTGCGGCAAAAAACCAGTTCCGGACAAATTTTCTGACAGCAAACATTTCTGATTTGAGTTTGTATCCGCCCTTGTACGTAACAGGGCCAATCAGGTATTTCAGCGATAATAACCACTGGTGCAAAGATACTGTATGTGTAGAGATTGATTCTTCAAAACTACTCCATTTCGCACCTGGTACAGGTACCGGTTACGTACTTATACTATAGCTTGAAGAATTGTTGTAATTTACAAATCCTGAGAAGTACTTCTTATTAGCTTAGTTTTATTGTCACGTGGGCACCATCCCCTGCACTTAGCTAATATACATCAAGTGCCGTCCCTGGACGTGTTTAGTTACTATTGCCATCATACTTACCTAAATTGAGTTTGGCACCCAAAGGTGTTCTTTCTTCGTGAATTGTGTGCGGCGGGATGTCAACGCCGTTCCTCGCCAGGTCGTTCCTTACGTGGATGCTTTCAGCAATGTCAGAGTCATGAGGGTGACCTGCCAGGACGATGTGAGGCACGTGTTTTGTCTCACTAAGTCTATCGGAGGCGGTAAAAATAGAAAATATTAGTATTACGATCTTCTACATCAGGGAAACAATTTGTCGTTCAATAGGGTCAATAGGGTAGTAAGGCCATGACTACACCCTATATAAGCAGTTGAATCCTCAAACGAAGTCTGCCAGCCTGATGGGGGAGGGTGATGTGGACGTGTATGGAGCGAGATGGCTTTTTAAGCTTTGGGCAGAGCTACTGCACTTGAATTCCTTCACCTCTAATAGACTATCTTGGGGACATGCTTGGACTCCTATAGTTTAGTGTAGGTACTGAATGAGATGTAATCAGCCATCTTGGCAGTAATGAAACCAATTCAGGGTCAAACGTCATGATACTCCCATACCTGTTGTCCTCAACGTCTGTTTCAGGTACGACGGGTTTGGGAGTCTGCGGCCTGGTGGTGATGAACGGACGAGGCTTTTCACGTGATGGAGGTCTTGCTGTTGGGATCGGCCGATTGGGGAGCAGTCCAGGAATTGTAAGTCTTTCTTCTTCTAAAAAAAAAAAAAAAAAAAAAAAAAAAAAAACACTTGATAGGGAGGTACCTACACCAACAATTACCTGGTGGTAATGTATCATCCAGAAAGTCTAGTTACAAGATTCTAGTGGTATAATGGAATGTTTATAAAACACAGGAATAAGTGATGCCATCATTCGTTACCTTTACAAACAGGAGGAGTCTTGTCGAATTTCCCATTATCCATGCAGACGATTTGTTTGGGCCCAACAAGTTTGTATTTCTTCGAGATGCAGGAGTATTCGACGACAGTTCCAGCAATGGTGACGTTGTTCGTGAGGAACATCTCGCTGTTGGCGACAGCTGGAGGTTCTCCGCAAAGTATCGCTGGAAGGATGAATGAACAGTTTCCCTCAATAATGAGTAGGATATTCGAACAAGGTTGGTGGGCAGATTTGACTAGGTACCATAAAAAATACTCAATCGGTTGTGAAAGCAGTGAAACTTACGTTGGCACCTGGGAGGAGGACCGTCCCATCGCTCGTCGAGATCGCAGATTAGTTGAGCACGCCCGACCATCTTGTAGCCTTCATTGCAGCCGTAAAGGACTTGACTCAGGTAACCCACAGTGCCGTTCAACAGCTGATAGTCTCCATTCGCAATATCAGCTGGGAAACCGCATTGTATACCTAAACAGAATTCGTTTAGTGAGAAAAAATAAGTTATTACAAGGAAGGTTTCAGCTAAGCCAGTGGCTGGAATATCGGTTGTCCAGAATGAATTGGTAGTTTTAAACCTGCAATACGAAGGGATTGTCTACCTTTGGACTAGTGAGCCTGCAACGGCTCGTCAACACATTGGCTGAGGGGAGCCTGTTGATTGGCCTGAGGGTCAACATCTCAAAAACTAAGTGGATGGTAGTTGTGCACGGCGACGAGTTCTGTGCAGGGCAAATAGGGCAGATCAACGTTGGGGACGTCTCACTGGAACGCGAGATATTCCACCCGAATTATTCTCCATACTGACAGCTGTGTCCCATCTTCCACATTCATCAGTGCTGCTCTCCCCCCAATGAAGTAGGAGAACCCCCCTTTGAGGTACAACCAGTGGTTTCATAGGATGCATGTATTTTGCACTGTACACAATTGGCTTTCTAAAACGAGCATAATGCCTTTTTTAGCAGCCTGCAGAAGACTTTTGGTCGTGGCTCAATTCCCAATAAAGGATCAGCCATATCCAACGCCCTCACAAACAGGCCAGTTGGTCCCTAATTATTATTACTATTACCTGAAGGGAATAGCTTGTGATGGTTTGCAGTGTCCTTGGTTCCCGATGTTTTTATACGACCACTCTGAAGATAGCCAGGTCTGTGAATGCAGACCGGATATCCCTCTGAGGGGGCATATTGCCTAACCGCCGAAAAAAGGGGAAACTCAGCAAACCATACATTACAAGCTACTGTAACGAATTGTACTGGATACTGATTCGTTAACTGTCTTTCAACCCCTAGCCTGTGTTGATATCTGTCTATATAAATAGTTATGTGTATTACGATAGGTGTATCGTATCTGTCTCTTTGCTGTGAGACCAATGAATTAACGCTAAATAAACTATCTGTGAGGAAATTAAACCTACGACTGCCTCCAACCTCCCCTTATAGCAGTCCCAATGCCCATCACATTTCCTCGCTGTCAACTGTTCCTTATCTAAGTCCTCAACAGGACATTGTCAATAAGTCCTCAACAGGACACTGTCAATAAGTCCTCAACAGGACACTGTCAATAAGTCCTCAACAGGACACTGTCAATAAGTCCTCAACAGGACACTGTCAATAAGTCCTCAACAGGACACTGTCAATAAAGTCCTCAACAGGACACTGTCAATAAGTCCTCAACAGGACACTGTCAATAAACTCCTCAACAGGACACTGTCTATTAAGTCCTCAACAGGACACTGTCAATTAAGTCCTCAACAGGACACTGTCAATTAAGTCCTCAACAGGACACTGTCAATAAGTCCTCAACAGGACACTGTCAATAAGTCCTCAACAGGACACTGTCAATAAGTCCTCAACAGGACACTGTCAATAAGTCCTCAACAGGACACTGTCAATAAATCCTCAATAGGACACTGTCAATAAGTCCTCAACAGGACACTGTCAATTAAGTCCTCAACAGGACACTGTCAATAAGTCCTCAACAGGACACTGTCAATAAATCTACAAGGGACACAAATATTAATTTCATGGTTATTAGGTACATCAACAATTTGCTATATGGGAACTCGGAAATGTACTCACGCAACCTTCTCGTCCGACGTCACTATAAGAACTGTCATGGAAGAAAAGAACTCCCTTCTTCCATGAAGAACTGTCTTCAGTGTATCCCTTTTCATCCATCCTCCAGATGGCGCTGTTATTATTTCAGTCTCCAGTCTAGTGTCTACTAATAATGTGTCCTCGGTACTTCGCCATCGGCGACACTCCCCAGGCCAAATGAATACATTTTCTGTTTTTAGACCTCTATAGTTTGAAGTATTTGCTGTCAAGATTTTTCGAGTAATTTAATACATTCACAAATAAATTGGCCAACTGTCTGACTGTCTAATGTTTCAACTGATACCTTGGGTAACGCTAGAAGCGCCCACCCCTGGAGGAAAAGGGTCTAAAAGAAATGCAATGTGTCATGAAAGAAAAACCATAATATGTATGTGAAGAAGTATTTCAGTGTACAGTTCAGGATATTATATAGATTTCAGCTCTGGGATGGTCACTAAAAGATTATGTGTCCACTGGCGCACCCGTTCTCTAGCTATTTCGGCAGCTCGCCGACGTGGACGACTGTCTGAAGGTTGAAGTGTCACATTGTCCTGTAGCTCATCAGTGGATTGGCTTGTGTCATTATGAATGTCAGAGGCAGGTTGGGAATCATGGCTATCGTCAGGTGTATGAGAGTTTAAGGGGTCAGGTGTTGAGACGTCTGGCCCTTGATCATGATCAGTCTCACAGTCGTTGTTCATCTCAAGGGGATAAAGGTGCGAAATGGAACGGGTAAGAATCTGGCCAGTTGGTAAGCGAACCCGGGCAGTCCTTACTTGTCCATCACTACTAGGCATAATCTCTAAAATGTGGCCAACTTGCCAATGAGTCCTGTTGCGGTCATTTTCTTTCACCTGAACTACGTCGCCAATACAGGGACTCCTCCGTACAACAACCCTAGGCTGCCTGTGCTGTCTATTTGGTCGTTCATAGAGGCTGGTCAAGTAATGGTCATGGAACATCATATGGAACTCATCAAAGGCTCTTCTACTCTTTTTCCAACTGTCAATTAATGCAGTCCTCGTGGCTGTCACTACACCAGACATGGGTTGATCAGCCACGTCCAAAGTGATAGGAGCAACTGGATTTATAAAGTCAGCAGGGGTAAGTACATGTTCCATGTCTTGCCCAACAGTTGTCAGTGGACGAGTGTTAAGAACAGTCTCTACTTCTTTCAGGACAGTCTGTAATTGTATATCCGTGAGTAATATCTTGTCAAGTGATCGTCGTAGGCAATGCTTTACTAAACCTACTAGGCGCTCATAGAAACCCCCGTGCCAAGGGGCAAGTGCTGGAATAAACCGCCACTTGATGTTTTTTGATTTGCAATACTGATTATTCAGGAGATCTGCGGAGAGCTTGAACTGCAAAGCATTATCCGATAGAATAGCGACAGGTGCCCCCCGTGCTGCCACAAATCTTCTGAAGCACTGTAGGAAATCTTCAGCAGTCATGTTGTGAACCATTTCAAGATGTATTGCACGCACGGCCATACAAGTGAATAATACACACCATACCTTTTGTTTTGTGTCACCATGAAGGATGGTCAATGGACCCAAATAATCAAGACCTGTATAGGAAAAAGGGAGGCACAAAGAGACCCGTTCTTTAGGTAAAGGTGGCATCTCAGGAAGTTGATATGGTCCTCCACCATATTTGACACAACGTTGGCACTGTCGGAGCACTTTGGACACTTGTGAACGACCCTGTGGGATCCAAAATTGCTTTCTAACAAGGGCAAGTGTATGGGAGACGCCCACATGATAATTGGAGTCGTGGAAATGTTTAATCACTTTAGTAGTGAAAACAGAACTACGAGGAAGAAGGATTGGAAACTTCTGATCATATGGTAGATCAGCGTTTTGCAGTTTGCCGTTACATCTCAACACTCCTGACTCATCAACAAATAGATGTAGTGCCTTTATCAGTTCAGTACGTGTACCAGATACTTCACGTGGAAAATGCTCCTTTTGAACAAGTTTGATGACTGTCAGGTCTGAAGGGTCAATTTGGTCTTGATTCTGTTCCTCAAGTGGTAAAACATCGATCTGCTGGACTTGTTCTGTGGAAGGCTCCTCAGAATCAGATGTAGATTGGAGAGTCTGGTCTGTGACTACCAAGTCTGCAGTTTCATCTGGAATGAGCACTGGAAGCGATGAAGTGTAAAGAACTGAATCCTTAGGCCATTGCTGTTCAGGTAAGGAGAGAAAAGAAGGGCCATACATCCATAAGGTAGGGAGATGGTCCATGGAGATTGGCCGAGTTGCAATGTCTGCAGGATTTTGGTGGGAGGTAACATATTGGAACTGCACGAATGAGGCTGCTTTGATTTCTGATATTCTTCGTGCTACAAAAGGTGTTAAAAGTTGGTCTGATCTAATCCACCCCAAAACTACTTGACTGTCAGTCCACAAGAAACTTTGTACTCTCTGTAATTTGAGGGTCTCTCGAATATAGATGATCAGTCGAATGCCAATGAGGACTCCTAAGAGTTCTAGTTTTGGAATTGTCATCAATTCTCTCTGTCGAAGGGGGGTAAGTCTGGTGCGGGACATGATGAAACTCACTGATGTTACATTGAAAGAACAACGTAGGTAAATTACTGTAGCATATGCATTTTGGGACGCATCGGTGAAGCAGTGCAGTTGGCAATGACGTTCATAGTCGCTGTGTATCTTCAGGGAAGGTATAAAATGTCTTGGGAGCGAAATTTCACGGATTGCACTCAAAGATTTCAAGCATCCATTCCAGTCGTCCATTCTATGTTGTGCCAAAGGCTCATCCCACTTGTATTTGTCTTGCCACAGTTCTTGGAGTAAAAGTTTCGTGGGCAACGTCAATGGTGCCACAAATCCGCATGGATCAAACACTGAAGCAATTGTGCGAAGAGCTTCTCGCTTTGTCATCTTAGGTTGTGTGAGGGGAGTTTTGAAGGCTATGGATATAGTATCTTGTTCAGTGTTCCAGCTAAGTCCAAGTACTGAGGTTATCCCTTTTGAGCTTCGCTGATCAGAAGGTATACAATCCAAAAAGGAGGACGAATTTGAGTTCCATTCACGTATATTCATGGCTAGCTCTTCAAAGGCAAGTCTGGATGTGGAATGTATCAATTTAGCCTCTGTATCTCTGCTTGCACTGCATATTAGGTTGTCAACATACAAACTGTCAGAAATGACTCGAGCTTCCTCAGAGTTCTTCTGTGAAAGATGGTGTTTTATGGTTGCAGCAAGGAGGTATGGGCTTGACACAATCCCAAATGGCACCCGACAGAAGCGTAAATGAACCACATTGTCTTTGTGAACACCCTCTTTTACATTTCTCAACCAAATGAACCTGGTAACATCACGGTCCTCAGGTTGAAGGCCAACCTGTAAAAATGCCTTCTCAATGTCTGCAGTAAGTGCTGTAGGATACATTCTGAAACGAAGTAGCAGCCCTACTAGGTCTTCCAACATTCTTGGACCCTTGAAAAGATAATCGTTGAGGCTACAACCACCCTTCACTCTGGCAGACGCATCATAAACAATTCGGACTTTTGTAGTCTTTCCTTCTTGAATTACACAGTGATGTGGGAGGTAATGCACAGGGTAAGATGGTTGTGATATTGAAGGGTCTGAGATGTTAATCTCCTCAATAACGCCTTTAGACAGTTGATCTTGAATGGTTTTATCATACTGTTGGAGAATGTCCAAGTCAAGTCTTTTGAGTAAGCTTGTTAGTCTCCCAATGGCTAATCCATAATTTTTTGGAAGGTCTGTGGGGTATTGTACCCATGGCCATTTGACTTGATATCGGCCATTTTCAAAGGTTGTCGTTTTCTTAAAATATTCTATGATTTCGTCTTGTTGTAGGGTTTTAGGGGAATCCTTTATCCCGATTGTTTCCAGCTCCCATAAATCCTTGACACAGTCATCCTGTAATGGGGGATCAGGAGTTGTGAATTTACCCTGTCCTCCATGAACATATGTTAGGAAGGAGAGTGACTGTTCTAGGAACTGGTTATTGGTTTGTCCGGACAGAATCCATCCCAATTTGGATTGTACCATGTATAGGTTGCCTTGTACTTGTTTTGTCTGACCAGTAAAGAAGGAGTGATATATATCACTGCCTATCAGTATATCCACAGGGCTATCAGTCTCGGTGTCGGTGGCAATATTCAAATTTGGGTACTGTCTGCTTAAAGAATGTTTGATATCTGCATTTGCTCGAATAGGACCAGTGATTCTTGGTACAGTATATGCGAGAACTTCAATCAGTTCATCATCAACTAGCTGAAGGCGGAGAGTCACAAGGGCAGTACGAATACGTTTGGGTCTCATGCTTCCAAATGTGTAAACTGTCAAATCGTTTTGTTCCTCATCCTTCAGATGCAGTCTTTTAGCCAAATCTACAGTCACATAACTCCTTTGGCTTCCAGTGTCAAAAAGAACACGACTGGGTAACAGAGTTCCGTTTTTGTCAAGTGCACGGATTATAGCAGTTGGGAGTATGGTGTCGTGGCAAGTGTTGGTTAACATAGTGTTTAAAAGCTCAGTTTTTTCTTTATATTTTTCAGGACATAGGCTGCGGTTGTGTTTTCCATAAATCCCACAATGAAAGCACCTTCGCTTGTCCCTACAACTATCAGATCGATGTTCTCGCCGAAAGCATTGATAACATTGGTCCTTTAATTGCTGTTTTCTCTCATGAACTGTGGTATATTTTGGGCATTCATCATTAAAGTGGTTACCCTTACAAAACACACATTCCACTTTCCTTCTTTTCATTGGTGGTTCGAAATTCTTACGTTTGTAGTGAGCATTGTGGTTTGAGTGGGCCTGTTGGGGAGGATATTTCGGGTTATATGGTTTTCTAGAACAGTGTGAAAATGATGCTTGATACCTTCCTCGGCCTCGGCTACAATCACCTCGATTTCCTCTTCTGGCCCCTTTGTTGTTAGAATAATCTGCTGAAATAAGTGTCTCTGTTGTGAATGAATCTGTGTTTTTATTGAGGTGTCTAATCTCAGAACATTTGGAACTGGCGATTGCAGTTTCCCTGTCGGAAATGATTTTTGCCAATTTTGCTCTGATATTTTGGACCGAATAATCACCTTCCAATCCTTTACGCACTTCATAGTTCATCTCTGGGGGGAATTTTTCTAAAATAGTCGTACGCAGTCCTTCATTTTGATTTACATCTCTCCCCATGAGTTCGAGAGTTTTCAGGTGTCTTTCAATCTGGTCAAAAACCTTGCGACAAACGTCTGTATCATTTGAAATAGCTGGTCTTAATTGGTATAATTCAGAATAATGTTTATCAATTACCATCTCTGGTTTTCCAAATCGATCTTTAAGCATTTGTACTGCCAATTTATAATTTTGATTTGTCATTCGGAGGCACTGTACTGTCTCTTTAGCTGAACCCTTCAATGCTCCAACCAAGAAGTTCAGCTTATCCACGTCTGCTAAATTCTTACGGTCAACTGCAGATGAGAACTGTTCCCAAAATTCTGTCCATTGTAATAAATCTCCATCAAAAGATGGAATCTCGAGCTTCGGTAGGTGGCTCGTGTTTGTAGAACAAGTTGGGTTACCAACTTCTTTCCTCTGTATGTTAGCGTTAACATCTATTTCAATCAACAATTCTTCAGCTTCCATCTGCCATGTGGTATATTCTTGCAGTTTCTGTGAGAGGACATCACTGACTTGGTCCCATGTTTTGCTGAGCGTATTTTGAATTTCGTTCCCCAGCCTTCCAACCGAAAATTTGAGTTTCGCAACCTGTTCTTCTTGAGAACGAGAAAGTTTTTGGCCCGACTTTAGCAATTCGGGGAATTCTATACACAACCTGACCCCATCACCCACTTTATCAGCCAATGAATCAAGCCGTCTAAGGATAACGACATCCATTTTCAGAAATAACGTCTCCAGAATTGATCAAGTCTGTAAACAAAATGCCGAATCTGTACCTTTTCCACTCTATACAATCAAATGATACCACTAATTAAAATTACCAATAAATGGTCTGTCACTATCAGTGAAATCTGTCACTACCAAATAAAAAGTCGGTCACTATCAGTTGAACCACTTCGGGAATAGTTTTAAAACTGTTGTTGTTACTGTCTCTGTGCTATGCCGATAATTAAAATCTGCTGTCATTTAGAACACAATGTTTGCGCAAAATTGTCAATAGAACACGTCGTCCCATTAGAACACCCACGGGGAATAAGATAAGGATAGCAAATTCTTCAGTTAAGTGGGTACCTAATACCCTAGCCCTACAGTAATTTATGTGAATTTCTGACTAGGGTGGCAGCATTGAGGCCCTTGGAAGCCAGTAACCGTCACCATCATCCATGCAGCATGAATGCAAATGGAACCTACATTTTGTAGGCTCCATATTCAATATGGAACCCTCACATGGATGCTAGAGAGCAAGTCTGACCTCCCCCATGCCCAACGTCTGCCACGTTTAACAAGGCAACTATCTTGGAAAACAACAACAATACACAAAGAGTCAAACTTCAAGGAATCTTTCAAGTAAACAAAGAATGATGCAATATTGCGCAACTATACGTTCCCATATCCCAGCATCTCCACCATGTAACGAATTGTACTGGATACTGATTCGTTAACTGTCTTTCAACCCCTAGCCTGTGTTGATATCTGTCTATATAAATAGTTATGTGTATTACGATAGGTGTATCGTATCTGTCTCTTTGCTGTGAGACCAATGAATTAACGCTAAATAAACTATCTGTGAGGAAATTAAACCTACGACTGCCTCCAACCTCCCCTTATAGCAGTCCCAATGCCCATCACATTTCCTCGCTGTCAACTGTTCCTTATCTAAGTCCTCAACAGGACATTGTCAATAAGTCCTCAACAGGACACTGTCAATAAGTCCTCAACAGGACACTGTCAATAAGTCCTCAACAGGACACTGTCAATAAGTCCTCAACAGGACACTGTCAATAAGTCCTCAACAGGACACTGTCAATAAAGTCCTCAACAGGACACTGTCAATAAGTCCTCAACAGGACACTGTCAATAAACTCCTCAACAGGACACTGTCTATTAAGTCCTCAACAGGACACTGTCAATTAAGTCCTCAACAGGACACTGTCAATTAAGTCCTCAACAGGACACTGTCAATAAGTCCTCAACAGGACACTGTCAATAAGTCCTCAACAGGACACTGTCAATAAGTCCTCAACAGGACACTGTCAATAAGTCCTCAACAGGACACTGTCAATAAATCCTCAATAGGACACTGTCAATAAGTCCTCAACAGGACACTGTCAATTAAGTCCTCAACAGGACACTGTCAATAAGTCCTCAACAGGACACTGTCAATAAATCTACAAGGGACACAAATATTAATTTCATGGTTATTAGGTACATCAACAATTTGCTATATGGGAACTCGGAAATGTACTCACGCAACCTTCTCGTCCGACGTCACTATAAGAACTGTCATGGAAGAAAAGAACTCCCTTCTTCCATGAAGAACTGTCTTCAGTGTATCCCTTTTCATCCATCCTCCAGATGGCGCTGTTATTATTTCAGTCTCCAGTCTAGTGTCTACTAATAATGTGTCCTCGGTACTTCGCCATCGGCGACAGCTACTCTTTGCACAAAAGAGAGCTGAATTCGGTCCATAAAACCAAGTTTCTTGTCATTTATTATTCAGTAAGGGAGGCCACTCGTGTCATCATCAATTGATAGAACGAGTCCACTTTTCTATGGTGGATATCAACGAGGTGGGACTCGTTCTCGTACATTGATAAATTGTTACTCTAGACAATGTCTACTCTAGACGATGTCATCACTCACGTTTGCAAACTGGGGGAAACTCGTTGTAGAAGCCAGTGGGAAGACATTGCCTGGTGCTGGGTCCGACCAGGAGATGACCCTCGTCGCAGGCGTATTCGATCGTCGAGCCAACGTTGTAGTTATCAGTAATCAAAGTCGAATTAGGCGGTTGCTCGGGACGTCCGCAGGCCTTTGGTTCTATTAGGAAAAAAAGTTATTGGCGTGACTTCAATAATTAAAACAACATGAATTGTCGCGATAATAATTTAATAATAAATTCTCACTCACTCCAATTTCTCGTTATCACCTTAGTGGTAGATACTAAGTTCGTATTCATTCTGTAAACTTACGATGTTGGCAGATGTAGTTGATTTTGGCGTTGCAGTTTGTGTCCGACCAGAGCCAGCCCTTTGATCCGTCGTAGCGAGCGCAGTCTTCGTCACCTCCAGGCAGGTTCCAGAAAGAGACCGTCACGTCGTCACCGCTGATCCACTTCCAGTTGTTTCGGTCGGTGTGATCTCTCACTGCACCCATCCAGTACTGGCTGCTTGTGTCGCTCCTACGGGTGGTGAGTAATTAATTTGAATGTAGTAACAAGGGTTTTTGGATATTGTCCTAATGCATAACGACCGAGGATGGATCCTGAGCCCCCATTCAAACATGCGTGCTGCATTTCTTGAAATGTTATGTCTGTCGTGGCAAATATTGGATGAACGACATGGCAACAGAATGGACATTGGCAGGAAGCTTTTTATCAATGGCAGCAAAAGTATCTGCGTATGGATACACTGCAGGCCAACAGTGTTCTTAAACTGAGCTACAAGTAAACGCTGTTTGGTCAATTATATGGAATCTATTCTACTTCACTCTAGGTGACAAATATGTTTCGTTTATTGGTAAATGAACATCTAAACTGTTCCAGTTCAGCATTTTGCAACGAAACCCTTTTCAGTTCGTACCTGTGGCGCCTCCAAAGCTCCCAACTGATGAATCCTTGGAGCGCTGGGTTGCTCTCGTCGACCAAAGTGCCTCCTCTTGATCTGCAGAAGGTCAGGGCGTCTCGGAGGTTCATCGGCTGTCGGTTGTAGAAGATGTAGCACTTGCCATTGTAAGTGGCTGTGCTGCCCGGAGGCTGATCCCTGAACTGAGGACACCTTTCGATGGGGAGCGCCTGTATGATGATAAATCAAGTAAGTGGTTATTGGAAAGTGTGTGAGGGGTCTTCGTTACTTGCAAAGTTATTATAATATTTACATAATTAGTTGAACAATACCAGGACCAGTACTATGCAAATACTAGATCCTATAACATATACCAGTGCAGGTAATATTCAAATACTAGATCATATGACATTTACCAGTCAAGGTACTATTCAAATACTAGATCATTTGGCATTTTCTAGCTCAGGTACTATCCAAATACTATATCATCTGACATCTACCAGTCCAGGTACTATTACAATAATAGATCTTTTGACATTTACCAGTCCAGGTACTATTCAAATACTAGATCATCTGACATTTACCAGTCCAGGTACAATTCAAATATTAGATCTCATAACATTTACCACATGATATTTGACATTTACCCAGTAGAAAAGTCCAGGCACAAAAGTATGAGGATGGTAACAAAGATTATGAGCAATCTCGAAAAACCATTTATTGAATCTGTATTGATCTTGGGTTTAATATGTTTATAGTTAAACCTAGACCACTTGCAGCCCATCATAAAATATAAAAGGTTCATTATTGTACACTCTCAAGGAGGTACTTATCTGTAGGCTTCTTAAATTAGATCTGTAGACTTCACTGAGGTGAAATCTGCTTGGGAATATTGTTTTGTATCACTAAACGTCGATCCTATACAATTCCTGTTGTTAACTATTCCAATAGCGGATTCATACGGATGTCTGCCAATATCTCAACTAGACACCAATTTTAGCTGAATACGAGTCATGTGTGTAGATACAACTTTGGAGAACTTCCACGCAATTCGAGAAAATAAAACGATTAAACCTCAGTTTGGATGGAGGATGTTAATTAGTTACCTGATCGGTGTAAACAAAGGCTTCGCAAATCGAGAGTTGATTACCGTTCGAAGCCGCCTCGAGGTGAACGCTGACGAAGGCCCCAGGCATTGGGGGGTTGCAAGGTAAAAACAGCGGTTTCCCTGAGAAAAATAATTTTCAACGTCACTGAAAATGTCAAAATACTGCGTAGCTAATCGAATCTGTACGAATGTAATATAGATTGTACGAGTATTATTACTTGAAGTACGATTTAAGGTAAATAATCTAGGCTTTTCAGAAAGTGTATCAAAAGTAGGTTTATTTGAAGAACAGGGATTTACTGATTGTGAGTGGTTGGTACAGGGGTACAGGAGTTATGTATTCAAAATGAAGGTAACGGTTTACGTGATAAACCAAATGTATTCAATTGTCACAGAAGAAAGAATCGAGATATATCTTGAATATATGTATCGAATATATATTCAATATATTGAAGAAGTTTTCAAGAGATAAAAAACCGAAGAACTTCAAAATTGCACTTGAAATGATCAGTTTTTTGGCTCCCCTGCAAAATTACCCACATTTGAAGTTACGGGATTATCCTCGGTGGCCATCAATATCTCGATAAACTGCGTTTGTTCGGTAGTTAAGAACTTTCTTTCTAGCAGGATGCTCATTTTTCATTAGCAATTTAATTGCTGGCTTTAAACTTGTTCTTCATCACATTTTCACAAAGTCCACGTGTAAGTGATGTTAACTTCAATTAATTTTTTCAAGGTTTTTTTATACGGTGTTCAAATTTGATTTGAATAGAGATTAATTAGTGCATTTATTACCTTCTTCCAGGTATCCAGTGAACCTGTTGCAGATTGGATTCGTTGCAAGATCCGGCCGGTTGTTTCCCACTCGCACAACGACAGTAGCTGGTTTGTTCTTCCCTGTAATTAATCAACAGCACATTAATAAAGTCTTCGTACATTTCTGTGGACACGAGTCTTGTGGTCAGAAATCACCACAAATCGAAACTGCAATTGGCGTTTCTCGTAAACTTTTCTACGCCTCGTCCTAGAAGACGCCCGAGCAAGAACGTGGTTCCTCCTTCAACGCTCGCTAATTCCGGGCAATTACTTTACCTACTTGCAACTCGCCACCTACCTCGCGACCTTTCTCTAAAGAGGACATCACCCTACATTGTTACCGCGACTTTCCCCTGCGATTCATCACCCCTCGGCGGGAAGAACAAAAAAATCCTCTTCGAGATTTCCATCTCAGATCCTAGTGATTCAGCTGGAAATTGTTGGTAATGGTACTTCTGGTGCCTACATGTTACTTACTCCGCATGTTGCAGAAGCCAAATTTTGCTGCATGAATACCACGACCATTGAACAGGAGCGTAGCGTGGGTCTGGACAATAGGGTACCACACTCAAATCCAAACCCCCCCCCCCCCCCACCACACACACACAAACTAATGTCTGATGTTTCATCTAACAAGATTGAGATAAATTGTGACTCAGCTAGATCAGATTTAATGTCATCTAGAATGACTAGCTTTAGCACTTATAAGATCATTGTGGATGGCAGGGGAGGTCCCTTTAAAAATTGTTGCCGGTTTCAAATGATCTTCCAATGGCTGGTCGTAATCTTTTAGGAAATTTAATATCTCGAGGTAATTTCCTTTGTTATAAGAGGAAGAGGACTCGTCATGCCCCCTAAAAGGCAGTAACTGTTCCTGTTTAGCCAAGAAAAGAATGCAGTCAATAAGCTGAACCATCCGTTTTTTTTTTACGTTCACATTATGAAGAGAGATTTGTGCATTTTGTTACACATCCAACAAAAGATCAATACGAGGGCTCTTACCGAATGTTAATCAAGCAAGAGAGGAAACTATGTGCAAATTGCTACACTGGTGCTTTTGAGCAGCTTTTTTAAAGTTTGTACCTAATTCTAGAAAAGCCGCTACACCATGAAGTTTTGTCAGAGGAAAACAAAAGATTTTTGGAACAACACCCTGATAACCACTGGTATCTATTGTAGTTTTCAACATTGTTGAGTGTAGGTACTCACGATTTTGTTCCTTGAAAACTCGTTTGAGATTCGGGACCTGCAAAGTCGAACGGCCAGCCACAATTATGTCGAATTTTCCGCTGAAACTTCGCGAACTAAACGCTGGACTATCAAACAATTAATGCAGCAACTACCTACCCATTTAAGGAGGATAAAAACTAAACGAAAAACTGAAAACTATGAACAATCAAAAATATCAACACCCACAGAACAGGACAAGAAAACAAAATGGCACTGAATGTTGATCCGTACCGAATCGATCGATAATCGATCGATCGATGTCAATCGGTCTGTCCCAACGCTTGCGCATTGGCAACAAACTGTCTGCTCAATTGCATTCTCAACAAACTCACACGCGCGCACAAGAATACACACAGACGAACGCATACGATCCATGCAATCAGATTCTTCTTCTTCCTCTTCTTAGATTACTTGGCTTCGGCCGTGGATTCCATCAAAGGTAGGTAGCATGGAAGAAGGAATTCTTCCATGGGTAGGTAGGTAGCTGTAGATAATTTGCAATTGAATGTTTTACTTTTGATTAAATATGTTGTTATCCGTAATAAATTTTTTCATCATTCAACTTCTACCTACACTCTTCATTTCTTGTGGGGAAGCGCCGCTTCCTGCGCTCCCCCTGACGCTACGCCCCTGTCCTCTTTACCAATAACTCTCGTAAGTCAAAACAATGTGCCATCTGCAAGCCATTTGAAATTTTGTCTAGCTTTAAGCATCAGATAACAACATTGCAACATTTTGGTGAGTGTCTTTTTTTTTAACCTCAATTATCTTAATAAGGCTGACAATTAATAGTGGAGATTCTAGTAGAACTAACACTTTGTACAATTAAAGCTTTGTTTTATTGTTGATATTTAAGCAATATTCTAATGTTTTTGGACTAAAAACGGCTTTAAAAACCGCCATTCCTTAAGAATCTGGCATTCTGCCCCCCCCCCCCCCCCACACACACACACACACAAAATCCTAAATCCGCCCTTGGATGTAATGTTACATTCTTTTACTGTTACTGTTCAGGACGAGATTGTCAAGACTGTCAAGTAATCAATAGACGTGTCAAGGCAACTGATATTGGTCTACATTTTGGACCATACAATGTTATGGTTATGAGGTATAATGAATATTTTCACCGGCTGATTTCTATCTATAGGCTTTAATAATTAAAGGCTTTAATAAATTATTTATCTCAATATCTTTAGGAGACTTTCAGGGTTTGTTCTACCTTTACAGCCGAATAGCTCCCGATCTTTTTCTACAATCCTTTCATCAATGTATCGCTACCAGTGGTGTTTTTACTTTCTCCGTCCTTTTTTCCTGAATGCCGTCCAGGTATTGTCATGCTTCACGTGGTTTTTCAAACAGTTCAAGGACGTTTTCAAATTTTGGAGTGAGTGGTGGTGTTTGTAGAGCCGCTAGTTTTGCCTTTTAGTTTTCAAATGATTCAACAAATTTTGAATAATACCATTATAAGATTTTGCTCGTAGTTTCCCAGACACCTCTGATTGACAAATCCTCTTACCAAGTTTTCTCCAATTCTCAAGTTTCACTGTCCCCAACAGCTAAAATGTAGCAGCTTACCGCAACAAGGTTTCCCGAAGTCCAGCCTGACCAGTTGGACCATGTAGGGCTCCAGGAGGTTAACGTACCACCAGGGCACTCTTTCAGGACGTGTCAAAGTGCATGTGTCCGGGCTGAAGAAAGAGCTCGTACTCCCATCGATGGCCTTCTGAGGAACGCCGCCGCCCTCGGAGCTCACCTGCATGGGAGCTTTGCCGGCTGCTACGTTCAACACTGAAACACACAGAAAAGACATCATTAACATCGTGAAGATATCTAAGATTTCGCTTCCGAGTTTAATGGGATGTAGACAATTTGTGTCTTCAAGATCACCATTTATATTAGCATTTTCGTTACTTTTAGCTTAAATTGCAAGGAAATGCAACGTACGTATGAGGTAGGTAGTAATCGGTTGGAGGCGTGGATACTACGGAATAGTAGAAATTATGTTTCGAGTATCCACACACGTTGGTTTTAACTGTAACTCCCATAAAGCAAGTGTGTGCTCAAACGTAAAAATCCGTAAATAAAACTTGATATTTTACACTACGTACCGAGATCCACGTCTTTTCATTGAGAAATCCCAAGAAACTAACCGTTTCACATCATTCTAGAAAAAAGTGCCCTTCTCGACTTTCACAAGGACGTGAGAAAATTTCGCACATTTCTTGCCGCAAAAGTCCGCGCAACTTTTAAGCCGCAATATCTAATTTCCCAAGATCGCGATAACTTGTTTCGGTCATTATATTCACCTTGAATCACTTAGAGGTATTAGTAAAGCAATATTGACATCCTTGACTTGCGGTTTGGTTTAGACGTGTTAGAGGTAACAGATAACAAGCACCGTTACTAAATATTAAAACCATTAGTTAGGTACTGTTTGAACTACGACGTACCTCATGGTCGTTATAATGGAATGTTTAACAGTACAATTCAATAACCTAAATGAGTAGGTAGGTCTCATCATTGCTGGACGAGTCCCAGACATGTCTCTACAAGCCTGAACATGTTTCTTGAACTACTAAAGCTAAGTGTACAGCTGAGACGAAATCTCGAGAGAAAGGTTCGAGACCAATCTCAGAGGCAGATTCGTAAGACTCGATAGCCACAGGGTCTACTCCACTTGAGACTCTGCTCAGTGATTGCAAGTTGTAAAAGATCTTGCGTTGAATGGATGGATGGCAACCCTTGCTTTTATAAGTGCCTTTAGAATTCTGTAGAATTGCTGAAATGAAAAAGGGAGTGTTTGGTGAGGAAATGGGTGGATCGACGGGATGAATTGGGGGTTCGTTCGTCACTTGTGAGTTGCAACTGGAAGATGCTCAACAGTTTCGGAATTTAAATCGGATGACTGCAGTGCAGTTTGAACTGCTGCTGGGTTTGGTGAAAGACCAGATTGAAAAATTGAAGATAATATAATTTTTGACGTTGTAACTTGCAAGTGATGCTTACTGTACTCTGCAGTATCTTTTTCGCTTACGACCTTCCACAATTAGCAGAATAGTTCCTGAAGTACGCCATTTATGATAATTTGAAGGATGCATATTTAAAGGTAGGTAAATACACGCGTCAAGTCTTCAAGAGCTGGAAAAGTCTTCAGGCGCTTGCAGAAGACTGAAGACTTGGCGAGAGCTGGAAATTGCATGTCCACTTGTGATCTGTGCACTCTTCGGAGACTTGTTCGGACTTGTCTCCGATACTGCTCTCAGGGCCATGTCCATTTGCGATTCGAGTCTCGTGAGACTGTTTTGTCTCAGATGTACACTAAGCATGTCAACATCTGTGTCCAGTAAATTGGAGCATATTCACGTGAATATCGAGACTGACCTCAGACCGTAACGTTGTGGCAATCAAGACTCTACTCAAAGACTTGCGTACAAGTTCCACCAGGGGATCTAAAACCCACACGTTCATGTACATAAACATGCAACGTAACAATGCTGCAGTGATGGGCTCGATGTATCTGTCAATTCGTATCGTAACCCCAAAATGACTTGTAAAACCTTACGTATCTATCTGAGCAAGTTACAGAAAGCAGTGACAATTCGGAGCCTCATCAGCACAAACTGGACCCCATCCACGTGTCAAATGCCAAAATCCTTCTAAAATTTGTACAGGCCAAATCAATTATACCTTGAATTTTGAAGAATTCTTCATACAATTGGGTGGGCGATCCAAAATTAGGTTTTTCTTGATTTCCATAATTTCTTGAATTATGTGTGAAGGCCTAAAAGGTAAACTCCGACCTGAAACCTTCTTTTAACTCATTGTCAATTAGGCCTTCATAATGAAGTCTTGCGAGGGTAGTAGCCTTTTCATTGAGGAGAGAAAGTGTTGTTGGATGTAACCCATCACGTGCTGAGCCTCAACAAAAAAATCCTTACCCTCATACAGAATGCGGATCAAGGATGTTGATAACAACGAGAAGATAACCTTAGAAAATCCGACATTGTTACTACGTATTTGAAGAAGCCATTGATTAGATCGGATGCGTAGAAAGTGTGCCATATTCCTGGCGACAATGTAGAAAAGGACAAAAGGACCTCGAAGTACCGGGCGCGAGTAATTAATTCTGGTTGTCACTCTTAACGCGGAGGTTTATAGTCATTGTTTAGATGTTGACAGGTACAGATGATCTTTTCGGATGAGTTTGCGGCTTTGTGAAGGGAAAATAAGAAGTCCTGGATGTATAGGAGCGGTTTCTCGACGCTAATGACTAGAAACTGCCGAGGGTACGAAGATAATGTTTTGGCATATTATTGTCTAATCGATTAGTATTCGTGTAAGTAGGTAGTTAAATATTGCAGGCACTCAGACATAACCGGAGTTGTTTACATGATACAGTACCAGTAATTTGCAATCAACAAGAACGAATGGATCTATTGGTTCAAGCGGTAAAAACAATATTCCAAACAATTGTTCAGTTTCTCTATTTTAACACATTGACATGGATGTCTTAGGCCTGTCAAAAATTTGAGTAGGCAATAAAAAAAAATTGAAACATTTTTTCATGTACCCAATAACCAGTAACCACAGGTCACTGTAAATAGTAAACCATATTAACCCCCCTCCCTCCCACAAATTAAAGTCTGGATCCGCCCCTGCTTATGGGATAACTTCAGGATATGTCTTTAAGATCATGGACATATCTTTAAGATCATGAGTACGTCTTTTCAAAATATTTCGTCGTTTTCGAGTCGAAAAAAGGTTTTGTGCAAGGGTTATTCGTTCCAATATGAATCAATCTTTTCGAATTTAAATAAATGTATCCAAATTCAAACAAATTAAAAATTTAACAATAAAAAAACCAATTAAATTTGTTATTTAATTTGTTTGAATTTGGATACATTTATTTAAATTCGAAAAGATTGATTGATATTAAAACGAATAATCCTTACACACAACTTATTTGCGACTCGAAAACGACGATATATTTCGAAAAGACGTATTCATGATCTTAAAGACATGTCCATGATCTTAAAGACATCTCCATGATCTTATCCTGAAGTTATCCCATAAGCAGGGGCGGATCCAGACTTTAATTGGGGGGGAGGGGGTTCGAGGTCATGAGGATCCTAACCTAACCTAAGTTTTTTAGCGATTTAATTCTTTCTATTGCATATAGAGCGATTATAACTCGGGAATCACCGATTATAACTGCATTTCTACCTAACTCCTGCTTGTACATCAGAAGCATGGCCAGGAATTCCATTCGTGAAGGGGTCAAAAGAAGGGTTGTCCAGGGAACATTTTTGGGTTTCAACTAATTTTAACACTTCATAATCAAAAATCTTTTTTAAATTCGTGATTTTTTAATATCTCTTATTATTATTCGGGGGTTGGATCCCCCCTCCCCCGGCTACGACGCTGTTGTACATAGCCAAATATTGTTTTTAAGCAACTTTGCTTTTTGCATTTTTTTTAAACACTATTTGCACGCCAAAGACCTTGAGTAATCCCTCGAAATTTGGGAGGTGTCACTTTCTTGAAAAGCGAGATATCCTGCCAAAAAGTTAGCACCAGTTAGCATGCATAAGGGAGATCTTTTTGACATGGGTATATCTTGGGGCTGGGACATTGCGTGCATTCATTTTCATATAAGATGTACACAAACGCTCTAAAACAGTTCATAAATGGATCTGTGTCTCTTTGACAAGTGAGTTGCATCCTTGTGATTTAATTCACGTCCTTGACTCATTCTACCACCACTGCCAAATTTTGGTGTTGAAGGGAAGTAGTTGGTGACGTTTTTCCAATTCTCTGATCACTAGTTTGGACCACAATTAAGGTCGTAGTTTTAAATAACTACGACCTTAATTTTCACCCAAACTAGTGACCACGGAATTGGAAAAACATCATCAACTCCTTCCCTCCAACACAGAAAAACCTCAACGGTTGGTCTCTACCTCGTATCAACCACTTGAATAATATTATTTTCCTATAGACAAGAAGGTTTTTTTTTTGTGAATGTAACAATGGGTATGATGATGTGCTCCCCAGAAGTTTCCCTTTGTTCTTGCTGTCACTGTAATTGCTGTTTTCGCTTTCTCCTTTACGGAAATGACTATAAAATAAATCGACAGCTTTTTGCCGTCCGAATTTTTTCTCGAAAAAAAGAAGGTTGGATTGAAGGAGAAATCGAGTAAACGTAGATACTATAGTTGGTAACGCGTTGTCCACTGTCTGGGATATCGGTCAGATTTCTCAGACACAATTTAGTTAGTACACATCTCCCCTTTCATCAAAAGTGTATTTCTAGTACTGTTTGAGTTTCTAAAAACTGCAATCCAAATTGGTTCATTGTGACTTATTCCAGCACCATCTATGTTGAATTGACTATCAATTTAGTATTTTGTTGTATGACATTATCTCATAAAAATAACGTCCGCCCTTTTTTAGGCTTTCAGAATCCCCACTCTTATGATCATGTTCTCATTGCCTCCAACTAATACCCAATAAATTATTTATTCCATTATTTATCCGTTAAGTTATTTCTGGTGGATTTATAGAGTGCTAGAATATGGCAAAGTGGCGTCTCTAAACAGGTGTATGATTATTGGAAAACTTCACCTGGATTATCGCTGACGTGGATGCGCTCTACAGGCAGTTTGCCCCAACGACGTTCTATTGAACAGACAAATACCTTAATTTCCGTTGATATCTTCAACATCCGCCCGTTTCGAGCAAGTATTTGGTTGTATCCAGCAAGTACTAGTAACTGCACCATCACCTCATTGGATGACAGCAGTAGAAGCCTCGACCAGGATTTTGTTGCACCCCATATATTTCCCCGCAACCGTTTGCTCTTGCAATTTGTTACTGGTAGTCGGTACCACCAAACCTACAAACACCTGTCTTTTTCCGGGCTTAATATTCCTACTACTTAACTATTTAAAATCCCTCCTGTACATTTATCAACAGGTACCAATGGCAGTCATCGACAATGTACTCGTACATATTACGAACCTTCGGAATTGACCTAGAAAACATTCGGAATGCACACCAGAGTCTAGTTGGAACATTGATGAGGTCATAGCTTGTTGCAGACCAACGAAACAGAAAAAATAAGCTGCTGTGGAAGCACACGTAGCTCTCAAATCCGTTTAGAACATTGTGAGTGTACGACAGCATCCTACGTATTACTGATCAATCAATTATTTATTACTATAATGATGACAGTGCTTTATTGCCCATCCTATCAAATAAGATTCCAAACGAATCAATTAACCACGATCTATTATACTAGCGCCATTATGTCACAGGTCGGGCGAATTACTTCTTATACACCTTCTTTCCTTTCAGGTTTCATTCACAGCGGTTCGAAACAATGAAGTGATTCAAGCAACAAAAAAGAACCATTTTGAAGACAGTGTTGAAAAATTATGAAGGAGATCTCTCCCTTGTGCTTCCGCTCTCGACATAACTTCCCGATGCGATTGAAAATCACCGACCGTCTCTTGTTTTGTCGCCATTGTCCAGCGCTGGAAAAAAAAACCACTAAAATATGAAGGGATTTTCTTTGGGTGGAAACCACCGTGTAGAACTGCATTCCACCAAATTACAACATCGCCAGAATATTGGACGTTCAACGTTATGAGTGCGGAGAGGCCCTGGGACAAATCACTCAGTGGAAACCATAGAGTCACACATATTTGTTATAAGGGCCCAAAAATGGATGAGTTGGAGTTGGAAATACAGAGGATTTCTGTAAACGATGAAAGTAAAATTAAGCATTCCCCTTTGATTGACCTATTCCTTTCCTCCTTAGCCAATCAAGAAGGCACATGTCATGCTCCCTGCAAGTTACCTTTCATTTTGTTCTTAGCCATCAGAACGCACCTTTCACTTCTTTCTTGGCCAATCAGAATGCACCTTTAACTTTGTTCTTAGCCAATCAAAAGCCACTTTCCACTTTGTTCTTAGCCAATCAGTAGAAGGCACCTTTTACCTCTTAGCCAATCAAAACACGCCTTTCAATTCTTAGCCAATCAGACTGCACCTTTCACTTCTTTCTTGGCCAATCAAAAGGCTCCTATCACTTCTCAGCCAATCTGAAGGCACCTTTTACTTCTGAACCGCATACGTAGATGACCACTAATAGATGACCACTCCATGATAGATGTTTATTGTACTGACAGTGTAACATCCGAAACCTGGAAAAATACAACCCATAGTTTCAGCCCCTTTGTTTGTGTTGGCCTTTTATTAATATTCCATTAGATTTTATTTATTTCCATTACATTTGAACTGCAAAACACAAATAGTCCAAATGCTGTCAAAAGTAATAATACGAGTAGTGATAATAATATGAATAGTCAATTTAACTAACTTAGGATCATTAGTAGATAAGCCAATTAGTCTTTATCTTTAGCGTCTCGATTAATATTAAATTAGTCGAATTTAACCCACTCGCTTGCAGAATGTGACGATCAAAATCATGCGTTAGAAAATAGGATTAAAGTACTTACTGAGATTGAGCGATTCCATGAAAATCCGCATTCTCGTATTATTTATGAGGCTCATTAACGTGTTTACGGGCGCTTCAACCAAATCAATTAGGAAACAATTTCATTAGTTATCGACTGAGTGAGTCAATGTTGATCTGAAGAAAAAGTTGGAATTGCGCAACGTTCGTTTTGGGCAGCGGTAGTTTTCCACGGCGCCACCAAAACTTTCCGGAACACATAGAGACGAGTGTAATATTATTTAGTAAGGGCTTTAGTTGGGGAAATAAGGCAGCATGGCGACTCGAGGCCGTAAAAGAATTCGAATAAGGCTAAACTTTTGGCTCGTTGTAGAGAAGGCTCTTCTCAAGCCCTTTTAAGGCCTCAAGTCGCCATATTGTCATTTTTTTACCCCACAGGCTTATTCAATCGTACTTCAAGTTGCATAGAAAAGGGTACTTGGAAACAAATTCAGAATAACGTGACTTCCTTCTTTTGCCACGGAATTTGCTCGAATGGTTTGATTTATTCACATATTGGTTAAATTACAAAAAATAGTGTTAGCTCTGGGTTGACTTATGGAGGAGTAACTACGTCATGGAGCGATACACCTGTGAATTAATGGATGAGAGAAATTCGACGATTTTCCATTAGTTATTACTGCATCGATTGAAATTCTCAAGAGGGTTGTCCTGTGTATCGAGAAGGCATTGAGGCATCGGCTGGCAGGAGGCCAACAAGTACGTCAGAGCCTATGACGCACGAGCGTATGACGTAAGACGGCTGGCAGGAGGCCAACAAGTACGTCAGAGCCTATGACGCACGAGCGTATGACGTAAGACGGCTGGCAGGAGGCCAACAAGTACGTCAGAGCCTATGACGCACGAGCGTATGACGTAAGACGGCTGGCAGGAGGCCACTAGTGCGTCAGAGCCTATGACGCACGAGCGTATGACGTAAGACGGCTGGCAGGAGGTAACTAGTGCGTCAGAGCCTATGACGCACGAGCGTATGACGTAAGACGGCTGGCAGGTGGCCAACAAGTACGACAGAGCCTATGACGCACGAGCGTATGACGTCAGACGGCTGGCCGGAGGCCAACTAATACGTCAGAGCATATGACGCACGAGCGTATGACGTCAGACGGCAAACTAATACGTCAGAGCCTATGACGCACGAGCGTATGACGTCAGACGGCTGGCAGGAGGCCAACTAATACGTCAGAGCCTATGACGCACGAGCGTATGACGTCAGACGGCTGGCAGGAGGCCAACTACTACGTCACAGCCCATGCCGTAAGAGCCTATGACCTCAGAGGGCTGGCTGGGTAGGTGATCGGGTTTTAATAAGCCTCTGGAATTCCGCGCCTTCATTTTGCATTCATTTACATCTTCACGTTGAAAAATCCTTCATCTTGTCGCTAATTTTATTTTAACACGCCATTTTTGTTCTATTTTAGAAATATCAAATGGTAATTTGTTGGCCAAAGTAAACTCTACACGAGTTCATATATATCGTAATTGCGTACCTATAATTATATTATAATGTTTACGTATTACCTACACAAAAAATGAATTAGGTACATAAACATAAAAAGTTCAAGTTTGCACAAAAAATCTGTCTTGGTGTCTTTTGGCATTGAATTCTGGATGGTCTGAAATGGACTTGGTGTGAAAACGTTTCAGAAATTAAAGTGTTAAAAAGTTTGGACCGAGAACTTTCTTTTCTTCGAAAATTCGCTAAAAGGCGCTAATCTCCAAATAATCTCCGCAAGCCACATCACAAAATACTAAATACTTAAGTCTTTCAAATTTTTAACATTCGCTAAGTAACTGCACATTAATTATGTACTGTTTGTATTAAAAACAAACGTTTTGTTACGTTTTGTTTTTGTTCTTACGTTTTGTTACTGAAGAGGAGGCGAAACACTCTGGAAGGCCTTAAGGACGTTCCAATTAGTGAATTTAAAAACTGTTTTGATCGATGGAGAAACGATTGGACCAGCTTCCAAAATATTTTGAATGTCTTCCAAATCGATTTATACCTTGTCGTTGCATGAAAGACGATATTTGCATGAAGGACGCAAAAAGACCGGTGTATCGACAAATTTGCTCATTTTGATTTTTTTTTGCTCTCCTGAAAAGTACGATATTTTCTGATACGTGGTAATCGAATGAGGGTATCGATATATATATCGATATATATCGGTATATTTCTATGTATCGCCCATCCCTAGTTTTAACCAGTGATAACAGTTTTGTTAAATAGTGTTAAGTGATTACGATGTGTCTATCTGAACGGGATACGAGTTGCGGAGCGAACGTTACGTCGGCGCTCACACGAGGGCGCACAGTTCAACGGACAGAGACGAGCGAACTCATTGAAGAAGCCCGTGAACCTGACCTCGGGCGGATCTTTTCACTCAATCGCTTTCCCTATTGGGAGATACGACTTTTTTCTAAGCGATAGCCGCCTCGTTGCTACTTACCACCAAGTAACTACAACCTACGAGCACAATGGCTCGAACGAGGTTCTTTGTGTACTATTACCTTATTCAAAAATGGCTTTCACTCATTTTACAACGAATTTCGCTTGAAAGCACAATCTCTATGAATATAACACATAATAGAAACAGTCAACATAAAAACATAAATTGCTGGTGGATTTAAGCCTATGAATCGATCAACCAGTCTGATCGCCATCTAGAGGTCTTCAGATCCGTAGGATTTCCTCGTAGAAGTCTTCATACAGTTTTTCTGATCACGACAAGCCTCTACAAAACCTCATCAGTTCTCGAGACATTAGCAGAAAATATTGCATAACAGCTTGATTGAAACGCGAAACAATTCAGAGCATAAATTTGTGCTCAGTCTGCCAGTCTACCCTGTCATAAATGCGACACTGCTGAACCGATAATGACATCCTCGTTATGCAGCTTAACCCTACATCAGTAGAAGACGCTTCAGTGTAAGGTACGAAGAAGAGCATTCAGAAGAGTTAATTCAATGGAAATTACGGTTTCAAGATTATTCTTGAATATGGTAGCCAAAGAAGCATTGAATCATCTGATAGTCTCCCATTTGGGCTGCTCTGTTCATCTACAGATATGAGACATCTTTTTCAGTCAAAGGATGGTATTTTTTGCCTAAATCTCCTAATACCACTCGGTTGATGATAAAGAACTGTTGTGAAAACATAAGAAACTAAAGCGTGAAACACCCTAGAAACCATACCACCCACAAGTGTGGAATCTGACAGGGCATTCTCGTCGGTGACGTATTTTCAGAGTGAACTACGTACACGAATGGAGAGACCCTCGATTTTCTGTGAGCCTTGTTTGTTCTTTTAAATTAGAAATCTCATGTTTTCATTCACCTTGAAATCATTAAAGATGAAGAAATTCTTTCAGCAAAATCCGGGTTGCATTCCCGATCCACAACCCATGTCCTACCGTACATGAAAAATGCCTCTGCATCACCATCACGACCGTTTGACTTTCAATTGTTTTCGCACAACTCCTAACGTTCGAAGCTTTACGACTTCTTCGAGACTACAGTAAACTGCTCAGGTGACGGCTGAAGGATTCCTCTGCACGTTGCTTCCCCGTCGAAGGGTTTACTTTGTGGCTGCACTCACGGACCCGACCGGTCAAGAATGTTACCGTTGAAATGTTGCCTAGTTCCGTTCGAACGATTCAGGTGTCTAAGCGGGTTTCGAGCTTCTTCTTTTTTCCTTTCTCCCTCGGGGAAAATTTAAATCGGTCCTGAAGGAGTCGCCTTAAAGCGGAGTCGATCACAAGATCACAAAGCTGGGGTTAAGACAGTGATTGATACAGCACCGTTCTTCAAGCTAGTCCAGAATATGGTGAAAATGCACCTGAAAATCTGCTGGGAGATTCTCAAACCACGGGAAACACCAAAAATGTTTACTGAAATATGAAGGGGGACTTCAGTCATGGAACGATATATTTTTGTTTTGTACATTTTTCGAGCTGTTTTTGCATAATCAATCTACGGAGAGGGGACAATATCGATATGTGTGCAAATTTGGAGTATTCAGTGGCGCTCAGCTGGCAGTTATCAAAAGCACAGTTGCCGACCTGTGGAGCTTCAGAGAGCAGAGTATCCCGTTATCTTCAAATAAATGAATAAATAAATAAATCACGAGCAAACCTGTTAACCGTTTACCTTGAACTCCTTCCAGCTCGCGATTTTTCGCGCTTCGAAATCGCCGCGACCGCTAGAATCACCGATATGACCCGCCCGAAATGATGATCCTTCCGTTCCAGCGTTCGTGTTTGGTTTTTTTCTTTTTTTTTTCTTTTTCCTTTTCATTCTTCCATTTTTTTTGTCGTTTGGCTGCTAAAGTCGAACATCAAAGCAACGGAAGGTCAGCGGTCACGTAGCCCTCAGATCGGACACTGAGTTTACCCCTCGGCCCGTTGATGACCGCTCGATAAATGACGGATCCCGTTCCTTGAAGCCTTACAGCTGGAAATTGCTATTTGTGAGGATGCTTCGTTCAAAATCTAATCAAAACCGTCATTTATTGGTCATTTGAAATGGACATCGTAGATTCTGTTCAGGCTTTAACAACAAACTACTCCTGTTCGAGCTGTAAGGCGCCAATTTTGTTCGGGGGTACTGTGAGATGACTCTGTCAAGTGATCCAATTCGAGGAAACTGCGCTAACTTGAGGAAGGTCGAAAAACCTCGACATTTTCGGACTTTTTCGTGTTTTTTCGCTCATAACATCTAAACTAAGCGGTTTTTGACCAAAATATTTTCAAAGCTTTAGACCATTAAATTTGATTCAATTTTGTAGATATATAAAAATATCCCCCGTTCTGATTCGCCCGAACTATACATATAAAATAAATAAATGTCCTAAGTAATGGCATTGACTTGACACTTTCTACACCCTGAAATGGAGATATTGCGACTGAAAACTCATTCAATTCGTTGCTTGGGAGGTCTGGGTATGTCACCATTCGATTCAGCGTGAAAATGTGTCTGATGTGCCTGACAATACAAGATTTTCGCATACAAACTCAATTTTCTCAAAAATGATCCCCTTAATAAATAAAAACTAATCATACTGTTGGAAAGCTGAGGCTTTTACGCATTTTTTAGGCTTACAGGCTACAACGTATCACTAGAATTATGGGGGACTTAATGGGCCTTTAAGAAAGTGTTTTTTTTTTTTTGTTTTTTTTTTTTTCAAGATTTGACAAAATTTACTTTTCTGAATTCTGAAAACGTAGTGAACATTCAAACCGACACGCCCACGAGAAGAAAGCGTTACACGACATTTTACTCCCGGTCGCCGTTGAGAAGCTCACCAAACGGGCGTATTTCTATTAAACTCTTGTAAAAACCGGTCACTTTCTCCCTTCCATGCTGCTTTCGTTTACACAGGCCCCGTAAAGGAATCAGTTGAACAGGATAACATCAACGGAAATCCGTTGTCACACGAAATGGGATTTCATGAACAGAGAATCAAAAACCTGTACTTGGAGTGTTGATTGTTGTAACTACTGATGTTTTTGTTTCGAACACTTGCATTAAGCACCTGTAACTTACAAGTTCTTTTAAAAGCTCGTGTGAAATCGTCAATTTAGAGCGTACTGGTTCTCGTGGGATCTCAACTCTATTTGATCTGCCAGAAGTAGAAACAAACATTACCGGTACAATCCTGGCTGTTGGCGAAGACAACAATCAATCCGTTGTTAACAAAACCACTCCATCTCCAAAATACTGGACTGCGCAATGGAGGATCAGAATGACTGAGACCAAGTCGGTACATTTGGATTCAAAATCGGAAGGTTCAGAACATATCGAACTTTCTCAATGGTAAAGTCATCCCATACGCCAATGAGGCAAAGTAGTTGGGAATTACAGTGGAAGGCACATGACAAGAAAAAGAGCGAGAAATAACAGGAAAATTATACTGTCTTATGGTTTTGCCAACTGTCTTTACCTTTAGGTCACGATGGAGATCAGTCGTATGTACCAAGTTGCTTCGACAATGTACTGGAGAACTTATACTGAAACATTTGCTCAGGTTCCAGATTGATTTTCTATGTGGAACCCCACAATTGGCACCCTCAATAATTGGTTTAATTACTTGCTGAGATGGTAGCAATTTATTGTGGATTGATTGATAACTCGGAGTGTTTCCCTGTTAACCAGTACATTTTCCAGTACATCAAATTGAGCTCGTCCTTCTTTTTCTTTACATGATCTTTCCACCTCAGCTTGCAGTTGAGAGTCAAACCAAGGTATTTCCCCTCATCTGCATAAGGCACTGGGATTACGTCTGTCTTCAGATTTGTGAGCTTTACATGAATTGATTTTGCTTCGTTCAACTTCATCCTCCATTGCTTCGTCCAGCTTCGGACAGCAAATTGTAGTTTACTGGTGGTTTCTGCAGCAGGGTTTCCAACTGCGAGAATAGCAGTCATTAGCAACAGTTGCTGTAACTGCCGTGGTTGTCTCTTGCGTAGTAAATACAGTATGGGGCCAAGGTCACTGCCTTGTAAAACCCCTGCATTTAATCTCCTCAGTATTTCACTCTGAATAATCTTTCTGTGGGGAATGACTTCAGAATTCTCCCGTTATATCTCAATATATATTCTCTCACTATATATTGATCTGCTAAATAAAAAGTGTGACCTGAAGGTACTACGATTGGCCTATCAATCGATCGATGAATAATGTGGGTTTGGTTTTTATATAATGTCGTCATGCCTTCTCAAGAAGATTCTTCTGGTGAATTCAAAATCAAATCTTCTGTAATCTTCTTTCCAAATCACACTTTCTCAATTTATTTATTGACATTTAGTAGACAGTCTTAATAAATATTTGAGTTCCTAGTCAGTATTCAAGGCCATAAAACAATTTTGTTTAAGGTGTTTTCGTCAAAATCCGCCCATCACCGTTTTCCCACTGAGTCACCCGACAACTCTCACTCAGCTCGCTGGTCCAGTTCGACCGGCTGAGGATCCGACGCCACCCGCCTCGTCATTCCGACATTGGCGATCATAATACGACCTTCACCTTCAAAAGAGGAAGTTCGACAATACTGTAATGACTTAGTACTTGTGGTTTCATCGATTACTCGTGCGGATCGGGTGTACAAGCCTTAAAATCCTAGAAGAAGCCTGAAAATTCGGTGTAAAACTCTAGTAGCCACTTGAAAATATCTTGCAACTTGTGACCAAACAGGACCTGGGATGGTGAATCGAAAGCAGAATTAATGATTCTGTCGTGTATCTTTCAGGAACCACTGCAATTCGAAGGAACTGTTCAGAGCTGCAAGGGACAAAGACGAATTGGCCACGATGATTTCCAACCTCCGATAGGAGAGGGACAATAAGAAGTGTATCTCGTCATATCTGAGAATTTGTAATGCTGGTATCCTGCATCAACTGCCCCACCTGTTTCATATACCTATATAACCCAGTTTATATTTGGCGACGAGGATATCACAGTGTTCGTGTACTAATCGTGAGTACGTTAAACATACCTTGTGCAGATATTTGATGCTCATTTCATTTCAGCTGAATCTGTACGCCATACGAGACCTCGGATTGTTCTTAGTCTTCCAAAGGACAGACTTTTCGATGAAGATCCTACGTCCCTCACGGAAAAGCTATTACGTTAGCAAAAGCTAAGGAATCTTCAGCACATAATTACGATCTTCAAGAGACGAACATGTCTACAGTACGTCCAACTACAACAAGAAGTAAGAACATCAAGGATCACCTCGAACCGGAAAGACGTTACAGATTCATTCTCCGAATCGTCGTGAACTACGAGATCAAACAACTACGTACGACTTGAATATGAAAAATTGATAAAATCCGAAAAGGCCTTGGATGGAAGGTTCGTGGTAAGGAGGTGGAAATTTGATTGGATTGTGCAATGCGCGTGTAATCTAATATTTTGTCCGAAAGCCAAGTCAAGGAAGAGCGCATGTCCTCTAGTTCCTCCTTCCTCATTCACATTATCTCTCCCTGGAGAGGGTCTCGATTCTTCAACTCTTTGAGATCATTCACGTAGATATCCTCGTAGGATCATCCGCGTATTACTTCGATATGTAGAGCAACGTGAGGTGAAGTCAAGTCCCGAGTAATGTCCCCACCTGAATACTTCGGCAAATCGTCAACCACAGGGCAATTTGCAGTTATCAGAGCGTGAGTTATTCGCGTGGACAGCTTATGTTTCGTCATCCTAGTTTATCCCATAGGCAATTTCAGTTCAGTTATAAGGTCTCTACGTATAATTTGTTTGAAACCTGGCTTTATATCTGACCTGATACGTAAGAAACTAGTGTGAAGCAAAAAACAACACTAGACACCTAGGTAAACCTGAAAATTTAATTTTCTCAAATCTACAAAATTGGTTAACCTAATAAATAATTCCGCCTGTTAATAAACCTCTGTAACCTTAAAAATGCGTCTCAGCTTTCCAAAGGTGTAGTACATTTTATTTGTGGAAAAGCTGTTATTTAGGGGAGATAATCGTGTTTTTCCAGCAAAACGGAATTTTAGCAGTGACAAATTATAACCTCGTGATCTGAGGAGTTTGAGACTTCTACGTAATTTTTCACGGTAAATCGAATAGTAAAACTCGCTGACCTCCCCGCAGCAGAATTCCAGCAAGGAATTGCAAACGGCAGATGCCTCCACCCCACAAGGTAGTCGCAGGGAGTGCATTCTGCGGATTTTCAACGGTTATTCCTCCAGAAAAACCTACAGTTGACCAAGTATGTAGAGCACATGAATAAAACCACACCAAATCTACAGGATCTTCAGGCACGAGTTTTCAGGAAGAGGAGAAGACAACACCACGCTCGTAGGTTAATTACAGAAATTTGATTACACTTCAAGTTGGACTATCTAAATTAAAATTAATTGTCAACATATAAGTCTGAATTAACAAGAAAAATGTGAAAATAACCCCAAGTTATTGTTATGAATTGTCAATTCATTGGTAAGATTTGAATTTTAAATGTATTTAAGATTTCAAATACTTCTAATCGCTCTGGTCTTGTGGTTGACCCACTTCAGAAGACTTTGTAGGAACGTTGTTTGAGGATGAATGAAGTTGAAAATTGTGAATTATGAATGAGCCAGAAATTCAGGCTCAAAGGGTTACTAGATGGGAAATGAATGAATTAGTGGATATTGTTTTAGTTACAAATCCAGCAAGATTTGGTCTCGTAGGACCACTCTTACACCTAACCAAAAATGGAAAGAAATAAAAACGTAAATCTACATCAATATTTTCTCACTCCTTTGTCGACATCCAGCTTAGATGGTAGCGATTGGTACTTACCTGAAAATCAATAAAACATTATTAGTAACATTGTAACGAGTATATTAACGAGTGTGTGATCAAAAATATAAAGGACAAACTGTTTGAGTCTGTAGCGGGACACAAGTGGGATTACGAAACACCACGATGGTGAAGATGAGAAAAATAAGACCAAAAATAATATTCCACGTTACTTCAATCATCGGAATTACGTATGTGCCTACTGTGGGAACCACGTAACAATGTCGAGATGGCAATCTGATTGTCAACAACAGATTTGGAATCTGTTACTTTCATCGGCATGAAAGAGTCAACGACGGTTGACCGCGAATTATAGAAGGAGGAATTTATCAGATGGAAGATAGTGGATCGTAGATGGTAACGAGCGATGTCGACTTATTGGTGACCCTACAAATGTTTAGGAACCAAAACACGAGTTATGACATACAACTGAATAAGTAGGTGACAGGCGAGTAAGTGGGGAAGGTTTTTGATGTGTTAATATCTATAATTAGAAATTCAAACTTTACCAATATTCCTGGAAAGAGTTTACTTTCAAGATGGCCTTATCCACTTTTGCAATTTTCGTATTATTATTATTTATTTATTTTATTTATTTATTTTTTTTTTTTCATTTTCTGAATCTTCAGGATGAGTTGTGTTGTGGTCAAAAGTGTTTTTATCTTCGTTAAAAAGTGACTCGAGTTGCAAAATTACAAGTTGCACAGAATGCCTGCCTGAGATTCGTCACTATACTTGATTGAAACATGTATCTTTTTAATTATTGGTATAAATATCCATAAGCTTAGAGAAGCCACTCAATTATAATTTATTTTGTTAACGTTTTTTTTTAGGAAACAAGCTCTATTTATTTGTTGAAGAAGTATTTTTAACATTACTGATATATAGGTATTCTTGATGTTAATTTGTATGATTTATATCCCGTAAAAAAATTAGAGAGGACTGCATATATAAACGTATTCAATCAATCCTCCGTACGTAAGAATTTGCTATTTTTACACCAAAACGGTCCTTATCTATGCTTAAGATTTATTTTATTTCGAAGGGGCTCTCATACAAATGCGTGGGTTCCCTTCGAATTCTCAAATCCACCGCGAGCGTCAGAAAAACTCACTTTCAAAATTGGAAGGATGTTCCCGATCTGCAATGGTTCACCCCCATTCTCCACGGAGAATGCATGGAGTACAGAAAGTGCATCAAGAGCTCGAGGAGCACACCCAAGAACCGTCTGAAATTCATTTCTAATGAAATTCTGTGACAGCAGTGAAACCATTAAAACTTATTAGTCATGTTTCTAACCAAAATTTAGTGATCTCACGATCATTTTCATTATTCTAATATTAATTTAGTCACACGTCGTTCAATTTTTCACGTGTTGATAAAAATTTTTTATATAAGGGTCATGCCACGGTGATGGTGAAGGGTCAATTTAAAATTTTACGGGGTAGGTAATGTGTTATTATTATAAACTTTGAAATACGTTAAAATTTTGGAAAAATGTGTATTTTTGTCGGGTGTATCAGGGTTTTCATTCAAAAAGGCCTGTATCCAAATTTCACACTAATCTTTTTCACACCCCCTCTTATTAAAAATGGCTGTAGCTCCCTGAAAAATTGTTTAGAAATCCGATGTTTTGGGAATTTTTGACCGGGGTGGTGAACTAGGAATGTATTGTACATATCGATATATCGATATTTTTAACCCGATATCAAAATGGCACTATCGAGTCCGATTGTTGGTTTATTTTATTTATTTATTTTCTTCAAAACGAATTTTGAAATGTTGAAAAATTTATATCTTGACAAATTCAGACGGAATGGTATAGTTTTTAGTTCACATTTAGATAGAGTTTATTTTTTATATTTTTTAACGACCATTCGCAGCTTTGTACGACCAGCCGTTCGTTCACAATGAGGGCTGAAAGTTGGAGCAGATTGAAAGTCGTCAACATGAGGGTGAATCATGAGGGAGCCCGTCAGGTCAATGTTCATACTGTGCCAGCTGATTTGAACAGCACAAGGTTCTCAGACATCGAAGTGATTAATAATACCTAATAATAATTATTCAAAATTATTAATAACTAACAATAATTAATGATAATTTAGACTACTTGATAATAATTAGAGGTCTGGACAGAAGGGTGATCTGCACAAAGAAGATAATAAACCGTTGTGTCAAGAATTAGCAGACTTTTGCAATGACAAACAATTTGGATTGTCACACAGTTTATGAGGAAGATTGTTGACAAATAAGTAACATGGTCGGTGGATAGCCGTGAGAACTTGCCTTTTCACATTACAAACTATTGAAGTAGACTTGAGACTCATAACGCAGTAAGAAACCCTAACGACCTTTCAAGCAACTTCCCCGTTGAAGGGAATGTTGTGTTTTTTAAGCGTATCGTAGTGAAAGTAAAAAGATAGAAAAAAAAATGATTGCTCAACAACTTCATGTGCGTTTGGACGATGACAAGCTGAAGCTTCATATCACGTTAACGTCAAGGCCGCACGTATCCCCTAAAAAAGTGAAGACCGATTTGAAAATGGCAAGAAAAGATCGTTATAAGCTGGTTGTGTTTTATTGGACGTCGTTATTTGAAAAGGCGCTGAAGTGAAACCTTCCAGTAGCTGACGACTGTGTTGCCTACTGAGTAAATACGTCACGGCTTGAATTTCTAAATAATAACCAATTCCATGAGCACATTTGCCCAATATTGACTAAGGGTTCAAATTATATGAGAATAATAAACGAGTGTTGCCGTTTGAATGTGGAACGACCCTTCAGAGTACCTTGTGAAGAAAATCTTGGATAATACATAATTTTATATGTTATATGTTACTCTGACACATCTCCAGTTTTTAAACGTATTACCGAGACTGACTTACGTTATTCTGCTATGAACGGTTGGGGAACTATAGTGAAGGAGTTCTCTAATTGTCATGAGACTTGATGAGGGGTTGCAGTTCATCAACAGGCCTTGCGATGGTTTCAAATCGAAAGAAGTTTTTGGAGTGCTACGTGGTCATGTTACACTGGGTGGTGGAACTTCTGAGGCTTGGCGGGTTATCAGCTGGTTTGTATGATGAGAAGGTTGTTAGGATTGAATTGGATGACTTCGGCTACATAGGGATTGTTTAGGTCAGTATGCAGGGTACTTTCTCGCACGATCCACGGTACTGACTTGATTAACCAAAGCACCCTGTTCTGGGTGACCTGCATCTTATTGATGTGTGTAGTAGCAGCTGCCTCTCAGATTCCGCAAGCATAGGCCCATATAGATCGAATGAGTGTTAGGTAAATCTGTCGTTTGTATGAGATAGGCAGAGTGTGTAATGGTTTGCTAAGTTGTTCCCCTTGCTTCCCGTGTTTTTGATTTTGTGAAAGGAGACCAGGACACCCCTCTGTGCGGGAGTAATTGCCTAACCTCCCCGGGTTACAGGGGACAACTCAGCAAACCATTCATCACAAGTGGATCTGTGGTCAGGTGTCTGAGGATGTTCTGGTTTCATGTCGCACTTTGCTTACCAGGTATTTCATGAGGACTGCCCAAGTCAGACATTGGCCACATGTAGACCGAGGTACTGGACAGTGTTGACGGACGGTAGGATGTGTCCGTTGTGGTGTAGACTTGGTGTGTGTGCTGATGTTCGTAATGTACCTAAGCGCTATTAATGCAGATTTGTTGGTGTTAATGTTCAATGTTCAATTTCCAGTGTTGTATCCAGGTTTCTACCATCTCCATGAAATCTTGCAGAGGGATTTGGTTGTAAATGTAAACTCGATTAATGCAGATTTGTTGGTTTTAATGTTCAATCTTCAGTGTTGCGTCCAGGTTTCTATAGTATACCACCTTCATGAAGTCTTAAAGAGGGATTTGTGCTCCTTCCACTCCTCTGGCAATTGAAGGTACTGCTGCATCGTGAGAAATAAACGGACACAACACTTGAAATTGAGTTTGCGGCCAAAGCTACAAATCTACTGACTACCAACAGTGATTCAACTGTTCTTCACGTGGGTCTTTGTAAACACTTTAACAGAAATGAGCATCGCCTTAGAAAAGCAGTAAAAGTGCAAAACTCATTTAGCGTTCCTTCTCGGTTCGAGACGGACCAGGAGCAGAAGGATGCGAACAATCACGGCTTCCGATCGTAAAATGTTCTGTTTCGTTCATTTATTTCTCCAAACATTCCTTAGCTGCAGTTCTTTTCAAATAAGTGACTTGCTTCGTACAAATAATTCGCAGAAACGACTAGCGCTTTAATACCTCTGGGTGGTTTTGGTAATTTTCAATACGTTGTTTTCAGCGGCTATGGTCCAATATATTGGTGTGGACCTCCTCACCGATTTTTGTAGTTTCAGCGATACTAGAACCAACCCAACTATTCGCTCTGTCATCTTCATTAACTCGAACTTGCTGAGTACTTGTTTCAGACGACAGTTGTATTCCGTTAGATGTCCGAACACCCACAGCAATCTAAAAGGTTCATCTCCAAGTTATTGTAATGTATCGAAGCTGATTTCGTAGCAGGTCGATCACAAATATTTCAAACCCAACTGCCCAGGTACCGCAAACTCGTGTTATTCAAATCCAAATCAAGAGTGTCGTGTTTCACGTACGTACTCACCGATATGAAATGTTACCTACTCGTACACATTCATCTTCCTCCCTGTCAATATTGTTGTTTTGAACCTGGCGTTACTCTCCATTATCTCTTGACACCTCAACGAATAATCTCGGCTTCCGAAGTTGTACAAATCACTAACCAGAAAAAAATATGTTCGAAATCTCCGACTTAAACTGGTGACTGCTTCCCGGACCTTCGTGACTGCTTATGATTGATCAGTCACTCCGAAGTAGATTTTGGTTTTGTGCTCGTGACGCCAGTGCATCACCAGTGCACTCTCTACCTCGCGTTATCTGTAACGCTTTCTTTCGGTTAATTATTGTCAATAATGAACCTTGTAATCGACCACGACAAAAACGTCAGTTCTCAAATATGTCTCAATCTTAGTTCTGAGAGGTTCTGTGGAAGGCATCGTTTTTGGTTTACAAAAAAATTCAGATCCGTAAATCGGATTCAGATCCTTAAATTTAGTCCCCATTTCTCTATGTATTTTTGGCCGCTGAATCCGAATCCGGGGTAAAAAACAAGTCGGACATCCCCAAAAACAAAATTTGTATAGCCAAAAAACACCCCCGGAATAGGGTAAACACTCGGAAAACGTTGAAGTAGGCATTATTATCTTGATTAATCCTCTTTTGATTACTTTTCGTACAAATTTGATGATTTAAAATAATTGTACATTAAATTGGTTCATCCTTATAATAATTATTATAATAAGGATGAAATGTAGATTTAACACCTCATCGGTATCATACGCACCCCCAAAGGGGTGATTCGATCGAAAAAAGCTGTCCCACTGGCTTAATTTTTGTGAAAATCCATACTCGGGGGTTTTTGAGGTCGCTGGTTACGAATTCGAGTTCAGATTTACAAAAATTCGTAGGTGGCGCCACTCAAATCTTATAAGAATTCATCGAGGCTTATAAGAATTCATCGATTCTTCGATACTTCTCTCATTATTTCAGAGATGTCCGAGTTTTCCACATTCAGGGTAGGTTTTTTGGCTAGCACATTTTTTGGTGGTGTCAGACTTTTTTTGACCAAGGAATCGGATTCAGCGACGAACAATACATAGAAACATGGGGTCCGGTTTAAAGATCTGAATTTTATTTGTGGGGATGACCAAGAAAAAAAAACTTCAACTCCCCTCAAAATTTGATGGTTTACGTTTTAAGATAAGTAGATTCAGAAAAACGAATAAAAATCTGTCAGTACGCCGACTGCGCCACTTTGGCCAGATAGCGTGGCGCTGTAACTACGAAATTTGGTTTACGGATTTTTCCCACATTTTTTGGGTCGTGAAAAGGCTCAAATCACATAATAATCACCGCTTGATGAATCATTGTGAAAACCCATGGAAGGACTCGAACTCCGTTGTTTCTCGGATCACTAAGTCACTATGCAGTGCACCAATTCAATTACCTAGTATATTTACGACTAGAAGCCGGTTTACAGCGAAGAATATTAAAAAAAATGCATTCTTCAGCAACGCCTATGAAAGGTACGTGTAACTCTCTGCGGTGATTATAAACAAGAGCGTAAAGGGAAATCACGGGTCATAAATTTGTTGGAGAACTCAGTTTTAGTAGACGGATATTACGAGGAGGAATCTACTAATAACGGAAATCACAACGGCACTTCTCGACAAGTTACGTTCAACGAAGTGTGGAAAGGCGCCTGTTAAAGACGAGAGCACGATATGATTTACGAAGGTCTTTCAAACGTCTAACTACTTGACTAATACGCGTATTAACTTCTTCATGTTCTCCGAGTAAGTTCTTGCTAGTAACCGCCCGTAGATGACAGTTTCGTCCAGTAATTTGTTGTTCCTGTTGAGGTTTCAGCCGAAGATTTGCTCAAAAAATCCAAAGTCATGCTGCATAGCTATGAGGACGATATTTCGAAGCAATAGCTGGTTTTTTATGTAAATTGTCACCATTTTACACCTTTAGTTTATAAATGTTTCCACGCTGAACACGATGGTGAAGTCAGAATTGCGATATTTCATTCCATTATCAGATTAGAGCAGATGTGAAGAACATCTCAACTAACAACCACGTTTCTTCATCTTCAAAGTGCTCCAGTTTGAGAACGGAATAGGATATCGCTATTCTGATTTCACCATCGGGTTTAGCATTAAAAAACCTTTAAAATAAGGTGTCACTTGTCAGATGGTTTCATTTTCGAAAATTCGCTAAAAAGCCTCGTGTGTAGCTTAGCCCTGTTTCAGGAAATGAAGGTTTTTTTGTTCCTTTACTCGTTACTTTATGTCTGAAAAAATTTATTCTTACATTACTATTATTGTAATGCAATTCCTACCTAATCTCCCAACCAGAAAAACTAGCCCGCCAAATATATAGAAACGTCAGTTGTATATATACCCGACGACGCGGGTACCACCATGAATTCCAAAAGATTCGTCCCTTCGCTTCCACTTGTAATGCGCAGGCGTCGCTTTTGCTAGAAATCACTGTTCTGTGTACAATATGTACAATACACAACAATCCTTGTCGAGTCTCATAATTATACGAAACAATGAAATATCTTTTCGTTCTTTCAGATAAATGTTCTCTAATGGAAAACGAAATTCTGAAGTAATCATTAAAGGAGTAAACCCAAGAAATGTATGATATTGTTAAAACCGAAATGTATATCTGCCTAGCAAGAACCAACGTGGAAGTGAAAGCAACGGCTATAAGAAACGTCCAATTCGTGTTTTTCGATTTTTGATTTTTATTTTTAGCCAAATGAGCCAGATCACTGAGCCAATACCATCTTTAACCCAAGCCTCATTTCGATTATTACAACAAAGGACGCAAACAAAGCAAAATAATTTTGCCTCTTTCTAGGAGCACATTTTAGTCGACGAATTTTACAATATACAAAATATCACGAGACAGAGAAAAAGCCGGTTGCGGGCATCCCAACAGACAAAATGAAAACCAGTCCTACCAAAGTCAATTACATTCAAAATCGGTAGAACCGAATGTAAAACCCAACAATAATGATGAAGAGTGCACTGAAGTATTTGTTGCTCCTCGAGCTCTCTGATTGGTCAATTTCTCTTGTTTTGCGCTCTCTGATTGGTCAATCTCTGTTGTTTTGCGCTCTCTGACTGGTCAATCTCACAGGCTCGCCATTCAAACCGAAAATTGTCAGGCAGAAGTCATAAGGAAATATGAGGCAAGAGATAAGGTTGTTCCTTCCCACCATGTGCCCGATGGGGCTCTGTTTCGCGCATTGATTCAAATAGTAAAATCCTATTTTCCGCCAACAGCCAATTTACTCTTCAGAGAATGGGATGGGATTCGGTTATTATTTTTGGTTTATTAGCTAGGGGGTGCACATTCTCCTATGCAACTACCAGTAGCCGCCACTGCCCTAGACACAACACATCACTGTTTCAACTCTACACGTCACGGATCGGCGGATATTTGTGTTCCGCCAGTCTCGAGCAATCACGTCGGTGTAAGCTACCAACTCGCTACTTCCGAACTTCAACGTGAAAAATCCGATGGTCGGAACGGCGAACGAAGCGGCTGGTCCGAGCGGATGAAATGGTCCGCAACCCACAGCCATCAACCGGCACTGCCATTTGGACGAGCTGCCCGGAAGCGGTGATGACGATCGAATCGTGAAGTGACCCGGAAGAACGTGACACAATGAGTAGAAACATTCTTCCTACACTTCGTCAACTAAACCGTAATATTACACGAATATGAATATTCGTTCAACGACACAATGGTTTCCAGTGGATTCTTCCAGTCGCTACTTCACAGGCGCAGTCTGATTCTGACAGGGTTTTACATGATATTAACTGCTTCTATCAAATATAAATACGGCGTGTATTTTCTATTTTCACAGCAAATACGCCTGTTATAATGGTCTGTTGTTCAACGCATTTCACAGAATCTAGGAAGATACTCATAACTACTGTAACAGTAAAAAAAAAATTTTTTTAAATAAAAAATGCAGTGAAACCCCTGTATAGTGGACACCCGGAGGACCAAGAAAAGTGTGTAATGTAGAAGATTCCATTATAGAGAGATTACATTCAATAGGGGACGGGTCTGATCTAAAAGTGTCTAAATGGGTGTAGTGTCCTTTGGCGACGAAATGAGGGTCAACGCCCACTATCGAGGGGTGTCAACTGAAAAGAGCTTTACTGCAAGAAGTAGAGGGAAGATTCTAGCCATCCACGTACTGGTCGGGTTTGGTGACTCAGTTTATCATATTCCTCGTAATTATCGCTTATTTCACCATCATTATTGCAAAATTTATTGCCTTCGATGCCCCGAATGAGACGGCGTAACCGCAAATGGCCGCTCGTACGGAAATGCGACCGACATTGCGATTTTATTTTACGTGATTTATCGTGTCCCAAGCCTGGAACGCATCCACGTAACTTGGCCACCGCAAAAAACCGCAGTAAAACAGATCGGTGACCTAAGCGGTACCCGCGAGTCAACCTTCGTCGGGAACTTATGAGTGTAACTTGGAGGCTTCTGGGTGACGTAATGAGTATGTGGCGAGATGAGAGGAAAAGGCCGACATACGAGTAATAGTTGGAATCGTTCAATCGTTGATAAGGTTACGCGTTAAGGTTTCACTCCTCAAGAAATATTCTTGTGGTTGCCACATGGATACACTGCAAAACTATTGGTCTTTCGAAGGACAGAAATGGTGTACTATGAAAACTCTTAAATTTATTTATTGACATGGATAATATCCATATTATGTCCATATCCATATTATGTCTATTGTCTGGGGGTTAGTCAAAAATTTCCTTCATCAAAACAAATTTAATTTTAAATTTAAAAAAAGTAAAAAACATTGTAACGTTTTTTGGGACACTTCCGGTGGTTGGAGAGGGTAGCGAGTAGGTATCATGAAAGTTTTCTAAAAAAGCAGACGATTCCAAAAATTGGTGAAAGATTTCTGTGCGATGAACACTACGGAAGTTCCATTTCCCTACCAACGGCTTGGTTGTACGTGAAAATCATAAGAATTTTTTCGTTACGGTTTTGGGTGGTTTTGGCGCAATTCCTGTAGTGGCACAGACTTGAAAATTAGCATGTAGCCGCCTTAGGATTTACACTTTAAGCAGCATAGGGCCCTAATCAGCTGAGTGGCTCATAAAGCTAATTTCTATGCTATCCACTCTATGAAGCTGTCATTCGGTATGTAGCCTCCTTAGGAATTACAGGCCCAGAATCCGCTTAAGGGCCCTTAAAGCTAAGAGACATATCCATGATCAGAGGTTTTTCCCAGTAAGGGAGAAATTAGTTTTTTTTTTTGGTAGGTACCTACATACTGTGTGGGAAATAAAATGCAATATAGAAATGATTGAAAATAAACGATTATGAAGCGTGAAGAAGCATTTTACCGACACGAGTATACCGTACGTTATTTACCCGTGTTTTGGACAATTCGATTTATTACGAGTGCAATGACGGGCTCGAATGTTTTAGGAGGAGCGGTATGAATTGATATATTGATTAATTACCAACCAAAACTCTTGATTATTACCTGACCGTAATAATTACGAAATAGACCAAAAGGGCTCCCTTGTCCGTTCCTGTTTCCTATCAAGAAAAAACTATATATATATTTTTTTTTGAGCTCCCAAAGCTGTAGCGCCGGTTTTTTGGTTTCAATTGATTGAGTCAAGAGCGTGTTGTAGGAATTATGACATAATAAACGGAGGTTCGTACTGAGCACGTTATTGGAGGAGGCATTAAAAACAACAAGTGTGATTCAAGTGAAAAATTCATTATAGCTCCAAATTCGCTGTGGGTGAGTGTCTAATACAATTTAATTAAGTAGAAAGAAGTGTAATTATATTGTGGACTTCAAACATCAACTGGTGTCCTTGTTTTGCATTCCTTCTCAGTGATGTTTTAAAAAAATAATAATGCATTTGAGGCGTTTGCTATCAAAACCAGCTCATTCCATATTTTTCTGAAATCCACATTTTTGCACATTTTGAAAGTTTAGAAGGTCCTTCGTAACCCGGCAAAAAATGGTTTCCGGTTATTTCTTCGAAAATTTGCTCTTACAGCCATGCTGCATGACTGATTCCATTCACATGGATATGTTCCATTTGATATAGAGAAGTATTAGGAGGAGGCGTGCCAAAGGAGCAAACCACTTGATGTCTTAAGGCATATCTGATACCTAACTCTCCAAAACAGAAGTATTAAGAATTTGATTTGGTTACTTAGATCTCAAATTATTGTGGCCGTTGTAATCAATTCGAAGCACAGTCTCTACATCAATGTTTTCTCACCCTTTGTCCAAATTCAGCTGAGATGGTGGCGATCGGTACTTACCTGAAAACCAATAAAACAATTATTAGCAACATAGTAACGATCGTGTTCAGCCTGGAAAAATCTATAAACTTCAGGTGTAAAGGCGGGTTCACGTTGGAGCGGAAAGTCCGGATTGCGGATTGCGTACTGCTCTGTGATTGGTCAAGGCCATGGAAGTACACTCCTAACCTTCGACGCTGACCAATCACAGAGCAGTACGCAATCCGTACTTTCCGCTCCATGTCAACCCGCCTGTACTCGGCAAAAAATGGAGACAAAATTTGTTATGAAATAGGGACATTTTTCATAAAACCAGTTATTTCCCCAAAAGTTCGCTCTTATAGCCAGCCATGCTGCATGTCTGTGAATTTTTAATTATGTAGAAATAAGTGTGTAATAATTATTTTGAAACATCAACTGGTGTCCTAGTTTTCCATTCCTTCTCAGTGATGCAGGTACAACAAACAAGTCAACAAGTGTGTTTTTGAACATGAATAGTTCAGTGTGGCTTCAAACGTGTGAATAGGTGCTTATTATCATTTAATTAATTAGAAAGAAGTGTGTAATTATATCGTGAAATGGATCTCGCAGATAACCTACTTCGAGCGGTTACCGGGTGGCTCGAGAAAATTGAAAGCTCCTCCAGTTTAGTTAGGGAGCTCACGAAAACGAAAGCGAGGCGAAGGTTGCTCCTGCAGCCGCATTGGGTTTACAATGCTAACAATACCCATTTTTCCCATCGTTAGCCTCCGGTACTGACTCACGTATTGTTTCGACGATCAGCCTTCTTACCCGAGTGAAAATGAAAAATGGCGTAGAATCCGCCTCTGCAAAAAAGTCACCTTCTTGAATTATTTAACAAAAAGTCGCACTGTAAATCTTGGACAAGTCGTTTTTACTAACCTTCCGGCGGGCGCGCCTTTTGGCTTCCCGTAAGCGGGCGCGCGCCGCACTCAGTGCTGATGATCAAAAAAATTATTTAATTATTCAAAAGGTGAGTTTTTTCTTCATTTAAGGGATTGTATTGAAGAGAAACGATGTTCAGGATAAATCTCAATTTATTTGGTATCGTTTGAACCCCAATATATTGTAAATATACATTCAACTTTTCACAATAGACACTAATTATAACGGTAGCTTATTTCGATAGTAACATCGTCCATTTGATTAGAATATTGTGGCTAGGAACTTTCTAGTAAATCACATAAGTGAGAGACTGAATATTACCAGACTATTGAAATAGACGACCTCTTAGGTGTACTTATTACTGACGTAATTATTACCAAAACATACGAGTAGAAATCTAATTTTTCGTTGACAACAGTTGTCAAATGATGTAGGTAGGTCTATATGTTCTTATGCAGTTTTTCGTTATTTTTAAACATTTTTTTTAGTAAATAATCCATTTCAGACAGTTACTGTCTGAAATGGATTATTAAATAAATAAATTTTACTAAAAACAAATGTTGAAAAATAACGAAAAACTGCATAAGAACATATAGACCTACCTACATCATTTGGGAACAATTAATTATCTCACGAATAAAAACTTATAAGTTACCCCCTTTCCCCACAAAAAAAACGTAGGTAAATGTAGGTAAAAATGTAGGAACTTCAAAAAAATGTAAATGTACGTAAAAATTTAAGAACCTCAAAAAACCTCAAAAAAATGTTGGAACAAAAACGAATAAATTCAAAGGAAAAAACCTTATAAAATGCAGGTATTAGACATTAGGACAAAAGTTATTTTCAGTCTTCATCTGATGATGTGACTTCAGCGTCTTCAGCAGCGCAGGTTTGGCACCGAACTACTCGAAATGAGTGATTCTTGCAAACATGTTTGTCACATTTGTGGCAATGGACTGTGGTATTGTTCCATTTATGACTCCCACAAATGTGACAAGGTCCAATTCTCCTCTGGACAGATTCAACGGCAGCTGGTTCTCGATATTTTTGATGGAACAAGGAGATGTCCTTGGGGAGATTCTTCATTGCAGCTCTTTTTCGAAGGAAACTGTCCATCAACTGAAAACTCAAAGCTTTAACAAAATGCCGTCTTCGAGTAACTTTTTCTGGATGGTTGCTGGCGAAAATCACGGAAGCATTTACGTTTGCAATGTCGAGGAAACGGAAAAAGCATGACATTGGCCATCGCTTCGTAATCCCTGAAGTTGAATAAGCAGCACACATCTTGTCCACACAATCCACACCTCCTTTTGTGCTGTTGTAATCAAGGTTTATATGCGATTTGTTTGTAGCCTCATCAATTTCATTGGAATGGTGCATCGTGGATAGCAATAAAACCCCTCTGTTAGGTTTGGTAATGATAGAAACTAGAGTTACGTCGTACTGAAACCGAAACAGGCAGGAATTCACAGCTCTTGACTTCATTGGTAAGAACTCGGGGGGGTATTTCCCGCTTGTTCTTTTCTAAACTGCAAGTTTTAATTCCTCATTTACTCCTACACCAGCCTCCCCCAACGAGCTGCCGCCTCGACGTTTTCCTAAATATCAATGATCAAATGTACTATACTGAAATGAAAACAAGGCGAAATGGATCCCTTTTGCAAATTTCGTACAATTTTGCAAATCAATAAGTTCAATACGGTACATTACGAGGGTCATCCAGAATGTAAGAGGTTGCAAGGGCTCCGAAGTAGAGAGAGAATTTTCAGGGCGACTATGTTGAAAAATAGTTGAGACGAATACTAATATACGCATTTTAGAATTTTTTAAAAATTTTGTAACCTTACTTTCAGAATGATCCTCGTATTTAATAACCACTGATTTCCATCGTCATTTCATACGGGAAATCGCACGATTTTGAAAAGTCACCCTTCCAATTTACCCAGTGGCGCAGACTACAGGGTGAAACGAGAGTACGAACCGCGCAGTCCGGACACCATCAAACCCACCCGTAATATTCAACGTTACCGGCTATTAACCCTCAAATCCATCGCCCAAACACAATCACGCGCTCCGTTTGCTTTTGAGGTATTACGAAACGACATTACCAACGAAAGAGGAACTTGTTTCGGAATCCCCTCGAAGGGTTTATTGGCTTAACAACAACGGAACTGCATACAAAACTTTTCAACGAACCGGAAGGAGCAGAACCGTGACCAAGTCTCGAGAAATGACGGGGATTTTTCTAGGGAAGAAAAAAGGGGAGAATCGTGGATAGCGGGCTTTGTTTTTCCCATTTCCAGTTACAGACCAGGTATTAAGTTCCGGCTTCAAGTTGTGAGGACTGAGAACGGTTCAAGCTGTGGTCCGCTGAACCACCTCGAAATCCTTTGTTAAATCTTCGTCGACAATGTCTGATCACGTCATACTGAATCATTTAGGTAGGTACTTATGTTAAATTTGATTTTTTGGTAAATAAAGAAAGTTGAATTTGTAAATGTACCTAAACATTGACACGACTACTAAGCATTTCCAAGTTACCTATCCACATCCTCATAACGGCGAACTGCAGAACCAGCAGTTCATATCAGCCAGCAGTTCGGAGTTACTTCTAAAGCTTATGAGGAGGGAAGTAACTGCGTAACGTCTATTTACCATGAAATCTGAAGATGCGAAAAAACCCCACAATGATCCTCGAAACTTTTCATTTTTTAAGACCATCCGGAGGTTTGTACGACCAGCCGTTCGTTCACAATAAGGGCTCAAAGTTGAAGCCGTCAACATGAGGGTTAATCATGCGGCAGCCTGTCGGGTCTACGATCGTACTGGCTTTTCAGATATCGAGATAATGAATAATAATGAATAACAATAATTGTTAGGAGGGTTAATAATTATTATTAACCCTCCTCCCACAAGGCCGTGTCGTATACAACACGTTCTACCTAATATGGAGGAGCGCATGCACGCATCACTTCAGGGATGGGCTGAAAGAGAAAAATTTCTCTTTACCCTACCAACCAGTGGTACATCACCGTTTGGCGAAGTAAGTGCACACTCAGTCTTCTTTGCCTTTACTTGTCTTCCTTCAAAGGTTTCCTGTGTCGTTATCGACACAGCCTTGTGGTACGCGTTCTATTTTTTGTGGGCACTTCACACATTGTAACTGTAACTTTTCTTTCAGTATCCTGCTTCCTTTATGTGCTGGTTTGCTGCATGATGGCCAACCCATCGAGATTCATCCTGATGAGGACATTTTTTTATGAATTGGAGCGCCAGAATAGACAAGACGAAGATTTGGATGGTGTTGATGATTCCTGCAGTGAATGTGATGAAGACATTTTATCTGATGATGACCGCGTTGCTGACGATGCCCCGTTTAGTATTCATGATTATTCTTATGTGGAAGGTTTTTTTTTTTAAACAGAGCAGTCTAGTGGGTTTGAGCGCCCAACGCGGTTTGGGTTTCCAGTCCCGAATCGCCGGTAACCTATTACCAAAATAACCTAATACCACAACCTACTACCAGACGGTCGCTGTTACTCAATAACATATTACCAAGAAATAACCGTATTAGCCATGCCTACATCGCGGAGAATTTAAACTGACGTTTGATTCCCAAGCAGTCTATCAATCACTCGGGGTTTGAACGTCGCTCGAAGTTTCATTTTCTGTCTGTTGAAGATCAATTTGGACAAAGACAGTTCCAATAATCAATTCTGGACATCTTGGACACACCCCCAAAAAAACCGCACATGTCCTGGGAAAACACGGACGGATGTTATTGTTGTGTCGACGGTCATGTGTCAGTGATGAAAGCAACGTACAAGTATTAATCAGAAAAGAAAGAAATCGTCTCATCGGAGCTCGACGGAAGTAGGATACAAGAAATGCACTCGGAACCACCTGTTCGACGGGTTTCATCTTAAGCTTCCATAGAAGAACTACGATGTATGGAAGGCGGGAAAAGTCGTAACAGTGACCCAGAATGCGGCAGGACGAACGAACCAAGTCCCAAGCCATATGACCCACTTGTTTAACTTTCGGTTATGGTTCATCACCCTGTTCAATACCATTTCACTATCCCAAACCCTCTAATCCGCCCTTCATTTTGAAGTAATAACCTTGCAAAATCTCTTCCATCTCTTCTCCATGTTGGGAACAACAAAACACGGAGTAGTAATGCGAACCGAGTCGATCCCGGACGGCCGCTTGGTCGCAAGATGCTCACAGTTTTCAGGTTGATTGAATACCATTCACTTTTTTTCCTTAAAGAGGCCGATGTGTGTTATTTAACGGCAATGGAAAGTCGAGAGCGGAACAACTCCGGTCTTTTATGCTTTTACTGTCTTCTTGAAGGCGGCGCTTTACACCTCCAGTCAACTGGATTAGTTAGAAACTCTGTTTACGGTGGTTTTAATAGGTATTTTTGTACTACTTTTCAACCTCTTCGAATCTCCCGATCAAATTCCGAATAACCCAAACGTAAGCCTTAATGCAACCTTAAGTAATGCATTCACAAATCAGACCTTAGTCCATAGCATTTGGATTTGCAATGTCCGCCTGCCGCCGATGGCCTCGTCGAATGGGATACAAGATGAAGTGCCAGACAGATTAATAGTGAACTAGTAATATTTTTTTCAAGTTCCAGTCATCTAGCATGACCTAATGAGCAAATCTGATATTTGAGGTCTGAACTTTGAGGAACCTGATAGGAACCTAGGAACCTGCATCAGGAAACGAATCGAACACGTACCGAACCGAATGCAACCGGAGACATGTGAAACAAGCCTAAGAGGATCCTGTCTGAGTGAGGGGTAGACGGTAACTAGCTCAGTGATGTATTCCTCCATTTCCCAAAATCGATTTTACAAAATTGGATGTTCCTCAAGAAAACTGGCTCATCTAAAAACTCCTCGCCCAAATATTTCTTGTTTGAATCCTGACAAAATTGGGCATCGGCGCAGGAAGTGAGGGACACCCCCGAAAATCGTCTAAACCTTCCGCAGTCCGGAGAATGGTAGTTACGTCACGGGATCCCTTTAAAGTCGGAACAGGAGTTACATTACTCGATCTGACTCGAAAGTGATATGAGGTCAGAAATCGGACGGTGACCGTTCGCCTGGCGGCTGTACCATTTGCATTTCCTCCAAAACGGCTCCTGACACACATCCTGACATAACTCGTCCCATTTAAAAACGACCGGAGTTCATAAAGTCGATTTGGTTACACAACTCATTTCTCACATGTGGACTCCACACTGTGCATCACATAAGGTGTAGCTAAAACGTCGACTGCATAACTGACCGGATTCCCATCCCAAACCGTTCTTCGAATGTTTAAAACAAAAACTGCGAATTTCAAGTAGAATTTGAAAAGAAGTCGCGTGAGAGGCATAACTACTGGCGGAGTTTCAGCACAAACTCCTATTGAAGCGTCGGAAATCTATGGAAATCTTTCTGGCAAAAACTGTTACGAGCCCGGGACTCCTCCTGAATGGCGAATTAGAGGGACTGCCCTGGAAACTTTCACAAAAGAAATGCGGTTCAATGCAAACTAACGCCTTCTAGATCCACAATTGCAACAGTAACGCGGGATGAGTGTCTTTATACCGATTCTTGCACCAAAAGGGACAAGCAGTAGAACGTGAAAACCAAGTTTTCGCAGAGAATCGTAGGCAACGTTTTCAAACTCTAAAATGAACGTGATTATTGTCATAGTTGATTCAAGATCTCTTTCTACGCCTAATACACGTGAATACACATGATAATATCATGATATTATCAAACTATTTTTCTCTGTTGTAGAAGGAGGCATATTATGGGCATGATAAAACGGTAGTGGCCTGGCCAAGGCTGTGAGGCCAAAATTGATATGGTTTTTTTTCTTTTCATTTGTTTCCTATTGTGATTCTAACGGGAAAAAAGCCTGGAAGACTCAACCGGTCGCGCGAGTGAAGCTTTTGGCGGAGTTTACAAGGCTAAAAGAAGAATATTGGAATTCAGACAGCTTGAGGGTTTCTCCAATGAAGAAAAGCAGTAAATCTATTGCAATAAGACAACCAAATGCACAATTCATACGAGAAAACATTATGGGTCAGTAACCATCCCTAACCACAGTAAGCCGGTAAACTCCCATAACCATCCCTAACCACAGTTGGTCAGCAATCATCCCTAAACATATCCCTAACCACAGCAGGCTGGTAACCTCCCCTAACCATCCCTAACCACAGTAAGCCGGTAAACTCCCCTAACATCAGTAGGTCAGCAATCATACCTAACCATATCCCTAACCACAGCAGGCCGGTAACCTCCCCTAACCATCCCTAGCCACAGTAGGCCAGCATCCATCCCTAACCACAGTAAGCCGGTATACTCCCCTAACCATCCCTAACCACAGTAGGTCAGCAATCATACCTAACCATATCCCTAACCACAGCAGGACGGTAACCTCCCCTAACCATCCCTAACCACAGTAAGCCGGTAAACTCCCCTAACATCAGTAGGTCAGCAATCATACCTAACCATATCCCTAACCACAGCAGGCCGGTAACCTCCCCTAACCATCCCGAGCCACAGTAGGCCAGCATCCATCCCTAACCACAGTAAGCCGGTATACTCCCCTAACCATCCCTAACCACAGTAGGTCAGCAATCATACCTAACCATATCCCTAACCACAGCAGGCCGGTAACCTCCCCTAACCACAGTAGGTCAGCATCCATCCCGAACCACAGTAGGCCTGAAGGCTAAGCACTGAGGAACACAGAATTTCAACTCAGCCCAGAAATTGCAGGGGTCACATCGTGGACACTAGACCAGACATTTGTTTGTTGTCGATATGTTTAGTCGTCTTAATAACCTACTGGATGCTTCTACCCTCCTTAGAAATTACACTTCAATCAGCATAGGCCTAGGATCAGCTGAGTGGCTCCTAAAGCTAATTTATATGCTATTCACTCTATGAAGATGTAATTCGGTATGTAGCCTGCTATGTAGATTTACACTTCAAGCAGAAGAGGCCTACGATCAGCTGAGGGGCTTCTTCACCTAATTTCTAAAAATTCTCTTACACGGAAAAAAAATGTAACACAACCAATTAACAGCCACGGGCAATTATTACCAGCACTCTTCCGTTGCGTTATAACGACCCTATTTCTCTTACACAATGCTAAGCAATTAGAAATATACTTAATGACGCATTGAAGTTATTTAATTTTTAGCGTTATCTTGTCTTACTTGAGACACAAAACACATATTTTACAAGGAGAAAATGAGACATTTTCATGTACCAATGTATCTGCATGTAGTGTAGATACAAAACATCAGTTAGGTACTGATTTGCTTTTCTCGTAGGCCGGTGAGGAAATCTCTAAGGTCCCTAAGTGGTGGCGTTTGAATTTGCTATACTTATTTTAGTAAAATTTGCCAAAATCCTACAGTTGTCCATAAAACCGTATTCTACGTTCAAAACTAGGTGATGCCACAATAACAGTTTCCTCACAACAATTTCATGTGAGGTTTAGCAACTGTTATTTTGCGTTCTGGATTGTAGCAGTACTGTTGAGCGTTTTAGATCCCATCACTGCTCCATGTTACTAAAGTCCGTGTTACACGAAAGAACGACGTGGTTCTGTGGGAGTGACGTGGAAGTTGCATACAGTACAGTGATTCATAAAGAACATTCATACAGAATCTAAACGTAAAAATTTAATAGTGAACCTTCTTTGAAGACTTAGCAGCTTGTTTATTCGACATTCGGATTTCAAGCATGTTGAAACGTTGAGAGCTACAAAGTTGGGAGTTTGGACAATTTTTTCATGATCGATTACGGAAGTTCACTATTCCAGAATTTTTACACCTCAACTGGGTTGGTTATTTTGAAAGGAAGCGGGATGAAGAAGTGTAATGTACTACAACTGGCGACGAGGGTGAAAGTTGATGAGGATGGAAGGTGATTGGATTCAGAATGTCCCAATACGGATTTGTATCACTGAGTTTGAACAAAATTACGTAGGCACTAAACAGACTGGATAGTGAAATTCGCGAGAACTTGAGAGTATTGCAAGACTTTGTGTACCTGGGATACAAGGAACATTCACGATCATTCGTTGAAAGTGAATCTCTTCGTTGGAGTTGTTTCGTAACGTGAAGCAAAATTCGAACGGTGAAACACAATGAAACAATTTCTAATAACGTCCGAAGGAGGGCTCATACGTCTCGTTCCCTTGATACGTAGTTTTACGTCGTAGGTATTTCTCACGGGCGTCCTTACGGATGAGATGCGGAAGCGGTGTCCTCCAGGAACCGAACCTTCCCACCTTATCATAACAATACAATGACCCGTTCGGCAAACTATCAAAAACTCTCCCGCCCCCGTCCGAAAAAAACTGGTGTTTTCACTTTTTAGAAGGAAGTAGACTCAATTCCCAGTCTCTTTTTCTCGTTCGATCGCCGATAATGTCGTTCATGGAGAGAAGAGAATGGCGTCGAACCCGCAAGACCAAAGGATTGTTTAGCGACGATGTCACGGGTGTCGGGTGAGGTTTCCTTGAATGCGGGAACACAATCGGAAAGCCAACAGTTCGCTTTGACGTATCGAGACTGTCTTTGTCGAACAATACGACGTATTGAAATATGCTGTAACCTCCTACGCGGTAATATACAACGAGTCATAGCTCACGTCAGGAGTGGTGACTTTCACATTATCTTCAGCGAGTATTGATGGAGTCGTGATTCAAACTATTCAAAAGACATGACAAATACGCACGGAAATATATTATATATATATTTATTAAACAACACGTCAACACGTAAGGCAGAGAAATGGGGATGAACCCAATCAAAATGAAATAAATTTACTGTTCTCAGGGCTTCACAGTACAGACATAATCGAGGGACGAAAAGGCATATATCGGTAGTTGTCTAAATTCGGTAATGTATCGGGATTGAGTACTCACAGTTCCTACGGCCGTGGAAAGAGAATTTGATCTTACCATAGGTACTTATCACTGCTTATAATCGTAGTAGGTGTTTTCTGGCATGTGGAGCCGACGGGAAGGAAAGGAGATAGGATCTCGAAATGGCTTCAACGGCGTTGGAGGCTGAGTTCCAAGTAAGTAGGTACCTAAAACTGGTTACCGGGAAAATTGTTAGAAATTGAATTATTGAAATTGAGTAGACGAGAGAAGAAGAGAAGGGATAACGGAGCATACCGGTAAGGCACGTGAGTCGGCAGGCAATGCGTTGAACTGGCTGCTGGAGACGACGTCTTGTCAGGCGAAACTTCTGTCTGGAGGATGATGATCGTATCTGGTGCAAACGGAACGATATTTTGATAGGTATTCGTCGAAATAGTTGTAACAAGGGATCATGGGCGATCTACAGGTGGGACTTACCGGGAGCGGCAACGTGGTTTTGGATACGGCAAAATTTATCTAGGCGACGAAATCCGTCCGTTCGGCAGTCGAGCTTGGAAGCAGGACAGAAGGCTTACTGTGGTAGTACAGACTTGACGAAGTTGGAAAAAGGGGAAAAAGCACCGATATTTCGGTAAGATAAATTCAACTCGGGAAGCGATATGAGCGGGAGGAGACAGTGGTCGAGAACAAAGAAATTCCAGTGTTGTTCCGGTGAGAAGCAGCAGACATGGATATTGTTCCTTCCGCAGTGGAGGAAGAGACGAATACTGATGAGGGGCGGCGCCGAAACCGCGAATTTCACGTTACAACACCTCATGCTAAGTAAGTTTACTACAGCTGAGTGCGGAAGATGTCAGGTTGTGACAGAAGATCTCCAGCACATAGTTTTGGAACGCCCTGGACGCCTTGAATTTTACACAGAACCAGTTATTGCTTCTCCGAGCTTTCGGCTTTAATACGCCATCTTCAGGCTATAACAGATGGCATTATATGTTGCAGCCCTGAAGATGGCTTATTAAAGCCGAAAGCTCGTAAACTTCTCCTTTTCTTACCACCTCCTACAACCCTCCAAAAAGACAAAGGTTTTTCAACCAAAGGAGGTAATGAACAATACAGCAAGTTATTGCTTCGAAAATTCGCTCCTATAGCCATGCTGCATGAATGTGGATTACTTGATTCCCCATAATCCATAAAGAAGGATCTCCAATGTGTCTGTTAGTGTCATATATCAGTGCTCCAGCTTATAAATTGCCTAAGAAGTTAAAGTTTGATTCTTCGTTGTTCTGACAATGGCGTAATAGTCGAAACCGGTCTACAATTGTAACAGGTTTTGTGGAAATAAACTTTTACATCTTGAGACTCGTCTTGTTATTTCTACAAATTCCACACCTGAGAAACGAGGAAACCGTAGGTGCCAATTCGCTCAACTACTGGTGGCCCTTCAGTCGCCTCTTATAATTCACAATCGCCGAGCAAGAAGAGAACTCCGGTGGAAAAAACCTCTCGTTAGCCCGCAGAAATCATGAACCTTCCATCAATCTCACACTAATTCCCGATACCCAGTTCTCATGATCAATCACGAACGAGCCCCTTATCACCCTCGTTATTAACTTTCTCCATCTTGACCAGTGACCTCGACTTCCGCAGCGAGTACCATCGCCACAAGTTCCCATTGAAACCCTCAAGTTATGACTCAGGCTGTCAATCGGAATAATCACCTTCGAAATACGACTGATTTTCTCGTCGTAAAGCCGTTTGAGTCTGCTCCGATGCTCGTGAGACGATTAACGCGATTACACAAAAATGAAAATTGTTCCAATGGTTTCACTAAACGAAGAAACTTATTCGGGTTTCATTGCCACAAGATTTTGATTTTCACGGTCTAATTGCAATCGTAACTAATTAACTTTTGACTAAAATGAGGTTTATTCTGGTTGAATATAACGAGCGACTCTAAGGAATACGTTGGTTTGAAGTTAATGAGGGTGTCAGTAATTCACAGTAATTTCCTGTACTATTCAAAATGCGTTAAGGACCTGCAGGACATAGGCTGTCAGAATGTTCTAGGATATCTCAGGCTGTGATTGACTTCAAGTTTTGAAATGCCGTGGGAGGGGGGGGGGGGTTCGCCACTATACAAGCGCCAAAACATCCAATAAGAAGGTACTTATGTCAAAAAAATTTATTTGAGATCCTGCTCGCTCATTTTGCATGTTTTAACTACAATGTTTGCATTTTGCGGTCTATTAGCCCTCCAAAAATGCCCCCTCGTCTCATTTTTTTTAATAAAAAATTTAGCCACAATTTAAAAAAAATGTTCCTTTTTTATTTTATTATTTTTTTTATTTACATTATTCATGTATTTTATGAATTTCAAAAATTGGACGACGAGGGGCTCTTTTTTATTAATATAGTGAATTTAGAAATTTATTTTCCAACCTCGGTCCTGCAGGTCCTTAAGACCTTACACCAAAGTTAATTTATTACTCTTCAGTATCACAAGTGAGCGTAATTGTTTGTTTATCGAAGTGAAAGCGCGCAGTTACTTTTACCACATCTCATCAGAATTTGAGGTGTTGTACACAAGTATTCATATTGAGCACCACATTCTAGCACTGCCAAGTAAGTTATCGTAGTAAATATATTTAGGAACACCATTAAGATCAGTGACACTACTGTAAAAGGTGTGTGTTGAAATCTATCTACCTGTGATATCTAAACTCCGGTCTCAGTTTGTCTGTCCAGGATTTTGCAGTGCACCACCTGCATGCTGAGATCTCCAGCATATGGTCCAGAGAGTTTCGGTGAGATCCACCTATTTTCTATCATCTCATATTTTTGTACTTCTTCATCCTACCATCTTCAATTTCTAACTTTGTGTACTGGTGTGGGCACAACCTTCGTTCGTGAACACTAAGGACCTGATTATTTCAACTCTTCCTGTGACATCTTCATCTGTAAATACTCCCACTGTTGTGTAGAGAGCTCCATGAACCAAAACATAATCACTGGTTACCATTAAGAAACTAGGAAATCTTTATCTGTTTTGTGTTATTCATGTCTACCCCCAGTTTACATCACATTCTCTAGTCATTGGTTATAATGCCCATTCCAGTCCACTAAAGCACCTGTCTAGTACGTTGTTAGTTTAGAGTTGGGCTCATTTGCCCCCTGGGGTTAACAAAAACACTCGTACTTTATTGAGCGAAGCGTTTCGTCTTCATTTGGACCTCTTATTAGACTTTTACATGCTCATTTATTTTCAACAAAACCGAAACAAACTACAAAAAGAAACATGAGCTCGCTTACTCCCACCTCCCTTGAGCAATTAACACCGCCCCTCTCACACTACCTCCTCAGTAAGACTTACTCAAGTGACAGGATCTTAAGGCCTCATTGAGGCAAATTCACACTGTTCTTCTTTTCTACCGATTAAAGGCGTCGGCTTTCCAAAAAGCCAAAATTCGAAAAAAATCAATATCACGAGAACGGATCAACGTAAAACCCTGAGGCTGGTCTCATTCAACTCAACAAAAAAATACATGAAGTTCAACTCTTTATTTAAAATTTGAAGAAAATGAAAAATCTGATAGGGAAATAAAACCCTATTGGCTAGGTGAAAATGTCTGAAATTTTTACAAATAGGTTGTACTCATCAAAACAAGTTGTGACACGTATTTTGATTGTACATTTAAATCAAATGCTTGCAATTAAAAATTCAAGGATGCTTAAAAGACTTCACCACTCCACAAGAGCTGATTTTAATAGAGCTTATGACTAGACAACGTTAGGATGACTAGACTGAACTCGAACTAAAAGTGTTAACACGTGGGGACATGACATACATTGTATTATCTGAGGCAATTGGGTAAACAGGATAGTGCAACAAACAAAGGTGTTCTTTAATACTTATCCAGATTCTTATTCTTGTTCTAATCTTTAATTTAACGTGTTTAGTTTGAAAATTGACCCTCCTCATCCTGGAGGAAGCTGGATTTTTTTTTTTTTTTTTTTCGTAATCATAGCTGTTCTCAATGCTCATTTAAAATTCGTAACTCATTGAGGACTACGACCAGCCGTTCGTTCACAATGACGGCTCAAAGTTGGAGCAGATCGAAAATCGTCCACATGAGAGTGAATCGAGAGGCAGCCTGTCGGGTCCATTTTCAAACAGGCCCAGCTGATTCAAACATCACATGGTTTTCAAATATCGAGTTAATAAATAATATTTAATAATAATTATTAAAAATGAAGCATAAAAATTATTAATGACCAACAATAAATATTAATAATTTACACTACTTATTGAACTGAACAGAAAAGAGACGAATCTCTCGCAACTCCCCCTCCCACCAATTACAACCCAAACGTGGTTTTCCCCCTGCAGTTTTTCCCACAGAGAACCGGAGCCGCATAGTATGACATTACACTAACCTCCCCTCAATAATGTTCCCCCCCCCCGTAACGCTCCCCACCATCACACATAACAATCCCCTCAATGAAGCTCCCCCCCCGTAACTTTCCCCTAGGTCACAATCCCCTCAGTAACACCCCCTAACACTCTCCCTCAATAATATTTCCCTCGTAACGCTACCCTCCATAACTTACCTCCCCCCGGTAACGCTCCCCATCCCCTGTAAGTTACAGGCTGTAACACTTCCCTCAATAAAGCTCCCCGCACCAACGACCCCTCTGTAGCGCTCCCCTCAATAAAGCTCCCCCCCCCCCGTAACTTTCCCCTCAGTCACAATCCCCTCAGTAACATCCCCCTAACACTGATCTGAACTGTTGGATTTCGGCGAGTCAACTCCTCTACGAACTAATTATTTAGTGGTAGCAAATCGCACGAGCGTTTGTTCTTCATGTCCAGACAAAACACAACAACCAACTTTTATAAGAATATAATAAAGTCCCAAGCTGTCAACAAATACACCTTCAAAGCTGGCACAGAGACTGTTGTTACCACTACAATACATTAAACTTACATTCATTCAGCAATGTTCAGTCTTACAACCACTTACGTCAGACGTATTTAATACAGCTTTTGTTTTTGACTTCTCAGGTAAATGTCAAGTGTTTGAGTCATGTCCAGGGGCGGATTCAGGATTAACAGGGAGGGGGGGGGAGTACTGGGGGGTCTGCTATTTATTCTCGTTATTAAATTTCAGTCTAGTAAATAATTTGGTGGTTCTTTGTTGCCTGGGGTTGTACTTGTAATCCTTAAGATTTTCCTAGATTTCTTCCTAAATCATACAATTCAATTAGATATATCTAGTGTAGTTTTTATTCTTCTGGGAGGGGGGGGGGGGTTGTTGCACCCGTGCCCACCCCCTAGATTCGCCACTGGTCATGTCTGATCGTTCGAATTTCGAAAATATCCGATAGTTGACTCATGAAAACGCTCGATTCATGACCCGCGTCCTCCGACCAACAGTCCTGTCCACCAGCCGGCCGCAGGGTTGCGGTCGGCCCTCACTTTCTTTCCAGCATTCCGCTCGTAAAACCTTCGTAAATCATCAGTTCTGAACCGACCCCGATAGCATCGATTCAGTTTCTTTTCTAGTTTTTTTTCTTCTTTTTTCTCCAACCATAAACATTCCATCAAACGCCAGTTTACGAACGTTTTTCCCTTCCTCGGCTCGGATCGCAGGACGTTTCAACGACGCAAAGTGGTGCCAGAGCGGAAACAATTCTCACACCATATAAGCTACATGATCTAGGAACATCATGAAATTTTCCCCTGTTTCAAGGGTTTTGGGAAATACGCTCAATAACCACCAAAGCCTACGTCCTCGCCATCTGACTTCCGTGTTGCCTGATTACTAAGTAGCGTCACCTCCACCAGTCGAGTTTCAACAACTCTGTTGAAATATCGAAATCTAACATTTGAATAATAAATTTGAGTACGTTCCTGGAAATCCGTGACGGAAATGTTGAACAAGCCCTAGAAAACCCACAGAACGAACTTGTTCTCCCAGCTCGATTTGAACGAGCCCATCAATCTTCAGAGACAGCAGCTTCAACAGCAGTGTGGAGAGAATGCGATTTTGACTCAAATGTGTAGGAATAAATTGGACTCTACGACTGGTAGTTTAAGGATTATTATGATTTTAAGGGGAATAATTGTTGAACACCACCTGCCATTTGGAGGTGGCATCCACCACTAGAAACCACATTTTCAAGCCATTTGGAGGTGGCAATACATTTTCCCTTGAGACGGTCCACAAAAATCGACATGGAAGTAGAAATGCACCAGTATCAACCACGTTTCTTCATCTTCAAAGTGCTCCAGTTAGAAAAAGGGATCAAATTTCGCAATTTTCACCATCGCGTTAAAAATTTTGGACCGAGAACAATAGCTACATTTTCTCGAAAATTCGCTAAAAACTGTAAAATGACGTGTCACTTGTTAGACTGCTTCATTTTTGGAATGTACGGGTCATTATTCTCCCTTAGAGTGGCGCGATTCGACCCGAGTTAGTGTCCTCGGTAATCCTAGGATGCTAACTCGGAGTGGTGAAGGTTTTTACCGCTGACTCAGATGTAGCGGTAACTCAAACCCACGAGGGGGTGAATGTTATTAGTTAGCACCGTAATATTATTATTTATTGTCTGTCGGGGACGTCCCACCTCCTCACTCCGCCATCCACTCATCACCCACCAGCGACCACCCTGCTCACACCTCCCACCACTCACTTATCACTCATCAGCCACCAGCCGCCACCCTCCATCCACCACCCACCAGCCACCACCCACCACCCTCCAGCCACCATCCACCAGCCACCACCCTTCTCCTCACCACCATTAACAGTAACTTACACCCCCCCGCCCCCTTCCCACCCATCACTTCCAACTACATGCATTACGCCAACTCCTACGTGTAGTTATGAGCTTTAGTAAACCGTTCCGAATTAATTTGAATTACTGTGGGGATGATACGAGTAATATGATGCCCCTTTATCAGAGGAAGTCAAATATTATGATATCATTAATTTAGGCCGACTGGTAAAACCAATATCAATTTTTTGCCCTGCTCTACGATGGTCAGACACAAGTCAAACTGGGCAAAAAGAAAAAAAAATTAGAGCGTTCTACAACGTAATGAATCTACAACGTCGAAACTTTTCATAACCCTTGGTCAAGGGGAAAGGGTTCAAAACGAATTTTGAAATTTTGAAAATTTCAAAACTCGAAAAATTCAGATGAAACGGTATATTTTTTATTCCATATTTAGATAGAGTTTATTTTTTAGAATTTTTCAAGACCATCCACAGCTTTGTACGACCAGCCGTTCGTTCACAATGACGGCTCAAAGTTGGAGCAGATCGAAAATCGAAAACATGAGAGTGAATCGAAAGGCAGCCTGTCGGGTCCCTTTTCAAACTGGCCCAGCTGATTCAAACAGCACATGGTTTTCAAATATTGAGTTAATAAATAATATTTAATAATAATGAAGCATAAAAATTATTAATAACCAACGATAAATATTAATAATTTACACTACTTGATAATAATTATTAATAATTAATGATAATTCATAATAATAAGTATCCTATAATTCAGTAATCTAGACAGAAGGGTGGGTGATCTGCACAAAGAAGATAATAAACCGTTGGGTCAAGAATTTGCAGAGTTTTTCTCTCTAGAAGTTCGCGTTTCTTTCTTGATTTACCACTTCGAACGGTTTTTACGTAAGTTCTGAGCATTCTGAATCGCCAAAAGGACGTTGACCAATTCGTAGAGGAGAGGATAAATAAACATGGGCAGTGATTAAGAACGTGGTATCTGTTTGGCCTCAGGCTCTCAGTTTATGTCAATTTCATATTCATTTAATAATTATTTTCATATCTCCCAAACTAACTAGCTCTCACCTTTCCTATCACCGTCCCTTCAGGTTTTTTGACCCTGAAAACCCCAATTTCCAAAATCAGTTATTCTCCCGTCATCCCTCGTTCTGTAAACTCCAATCCGACCTGGCATTTGGCCATTATCTTACACAGGCAATTATCTCGTCACTTTAGCCCTTCAAAAAACCCAGAGATACAATCGGCTTCCTAGGTCGTTCCCCTCTGGGAAAAAAACCCAGAGATTTCATTTTCTCTTCGCATGCCAGGGGCCACATCTGGTATCCCTCCCCTACTCATTTTTACTATATGTACCTGACTTGATTCTTACTTTCGTCCACTTTTGAGAGGTTTTTCGATACACGCTCGTATAAAATCAGTAAGTATTATACCGACAGCCACAATGCAAAAGCCTGTAGGTATGTACAAAAATTAAAAATGTTCAAGAAACGATAAAAAATGTTTCCCAACAGCAACCAACTTACAGGTTACGTCAAGCTCGATTCTGTACCTATCAGCGTGTCCACAAGGCCCAAATTTACCAGTGACGTTTACTGGTGAAGTGAAATTTTACTCAAACCCTTATTTTTGGAAAAACTTGTACTTACAAGCTTTTGCACTGTGGCTGTCGATAAGTCGTTTACTACGGGCACCAAGTGAGCCGTTTTTCTTAAAACGTTGTTTTCACCGGCCATCATCAATCCAATCATCTCATCTGCTTTCTACATAATATTTCGTTATCGCCAAATATAAGTACAATTGGAGTAATGTAAACAAAGAGAGGGCCAAACAAATTAGGAACTTATCAGCCGATTTTGATCGGGCGACGTTCTCAAACACGATAAGACGTCCCTCAGACCTTCCTACGTGGCTCCTCAAAAATTCATTTCATCCGGAAGTATTCCACGGTTTATATACGAGTTCTACAGATGGCGGTGATCTGAACTAAAAGCGTCAATGTTTTCTACAGCCAACTGCCAATTTTCCGTGAGGTTACAGAGATCCCCCTGTTGATTTGCAGAGCGTCACAAGTGTGACTTATCCAAAAATCAGAAGAGTCGAGCTTTGAAACGAAGAACTCGTAAACGGCCCTGTGGCAGGTCGGTTATTAAAGGAAGTCTCAAGGCGTTTTTTGTTAGTTGTTCTTCTCTAAACGATCACTCTCTCTCTAATAGAGCAGGTATCAGGTACAGTTCCCATTATGATCCGGGGGGGGGGGGGGGTTAGAAATAGAAAAAACTGAGAGCCTCTTTCGAAATACCTCAAACAGGCCCGATAAGCTCAGGCGAGGCTGGGAGCAGTTAAGGATGTTCATAATCACTTACAGGAAGACGTAAAGCCCCATCCGAATATCACGGGAGTCACATTCCATACAAGTTCGTCGACTTGCCCCTCCCCGGCATCAGTTGATGAAATAGTATAACTATATTGGTAGTTTGAATGTGGTTGATACGAGTAAGTCACTCAATGTTAACCCCTCTTGCATCTTCTTCTGCGACAAAGTGTAATTTGGGGAATCTTCAAAATGTAGGCATTTTAATCCTGATTGCAAAAGTTGGTTTTCCTACTACTTTTGTATTTTTTAATAATCTCACGCTCATTTTAAAAAACCTCGGTTCAAAATGCAGGTTAAACTGGGGCGCTAACTAACTAAACGTGTGAAGGTCGCAGGCGGGTGCTCATGGGGGCGCTAATAATCTGTGATGCCGCTTATCAGGTGTCAACACGACCACTGCAGACATTCAGAAAGGTAGTCTCGATTTGGCGCCGTTTTTTTGAACAGGTCACTTGTTAGCCAGATTTGAACGGCGGCATGATTGTGGTCATCCCCCTCCACATCAAGCGCCTGCTATACCTCACCTTACTTCGGCCAATCTGGCAGTCTGCCTGTGAAATATGGTCTTCTGCATCCAATACTCAAATTAAAATGGTGCAAGCGCTCCAAATTTTACGCCAGCTGACGAATACCCTCTGGTTTGTACGGAACTCAACCCTACATTCAGATTTGAACATATTGTCAGCGTCTTCTTGTCCAAAGCCTACAATGATATTCCCAACCGCATGCACGACCATCCCAACCAACTAGTGACTAGTTACTAGTCTCTACGATCGCCGAAGAAATTCGAATACCAAGAAACCAACGCAGGCTCAAACGGGAATGGAACAGTGATCCCAAAAATCATCGCAGCTCACAAGTTCCTTAACTAGACAGATCATTCCTCTTGATCAAAACACATTGACCCGCAGCGAAGTAATCCAGATTCTGGACGGACCTGACTGGACAAGGTTGAAAGTTTTTTGAGGATCGGCGTGGCGCTATAGGTCCTTCCTAGTCAGGGAATTTAATTTTTAATTTATCTAGTCCATTTATTTTTGTTCAAAATAACAGTATCTTTTTGTTATCAAGCAATTTTTGTTTATTTTCCATATTTAATCTTCACTCCACTTATTCCAGCAGACGGATTCCACATAATTACCGTACAGTTTATTCACATAATTTTCTTGTATTTCAAAATATGTATATTATTTCAATAAACGTTTTTCTTCTTCTTCTTCAGATCATTCCTCTTCATACCTCTTAATCTTAATCTTTATTGTTGACATCATCACACTCAAATTCGGTGCTATAATGTATGCACATAAAAATTTAACTTAAGGCTTTAGACCACCCTTGGGTGAGGACTACTGCCTCATGTACCATGTGATTTTTGTTATTAAATATATATCTATGTAATCACACTAAACAGGTAGTGTCTAACACAAAAAAGTCTCTATAAAAAAAAAAATAAAATAAAAAATAAATCGTTGTGGTATCATGTGATTTCGAGGTAATTTAGATCTTTGGCGACAAGGAACCCGCATAGGGCCTCATCACTTGAAGGACTTGTAAGTCAAATTAATTTCAGCTTCCGGTTTTATGGCCATAGCTATCCGGGAGTTTTAGCTGTGTCACATTGTTTTTAACTAGAATGGACATGAGAACTTGGAATTTGGCATTTTTTGACTCACTGGAACGGGTTACAGTTTGAAAGTTGGTTCGATTGTCGCCTTGTATCTCGTACAAATCACCTCGATCGCTACTCCCACTGTTCACCTCGATCGAGGATATCGACCCAGTGATTCAAGCGAGGGCTATGCCCCGACCATCACCGGCCCCACACGAGCCCCAGTTCTCCACTTTTTCAATCTCTTTTGGCTCACGGGGCAAAACCCGCCTCCACAAGAGACTTTCTCGTCTGACGATGTACTGACTGACTGAGTCATCGCTTCGAGATCCTCCACCCGGACGTTTCCTTGTTGCGTGTCACTACGTCACAACCGCCAGATTCCCATTGACTGGTTTATTCATAGAAGTGAAATTTGGATTTCTCTGCAGGAATCGGAGATAACTCATGAAACATGAACAAGTCTGATATCACTACTACCAGTTATATCCAAGTTCTTTGAGGAATTACTGAAACAAAGATTACAACCAATCGTTCATGAGAAAGAGCTAATCCCCGACCACCAGTTTGGGTTCAGAGAAAAACACTCTACTATAGAACAAATGCATAGCATAACTGATGTAGCAGACCATTGTCTAGAAAACAAACAGGATTGTGCAGGCGTCTTTCTGGATGTTTCCCAAGCATTTGACCAAGTCTGGCATCAAGGGATGATGACCTCCATCGAGACCTCAAGATGGAATCTGTCAGCGAAGTACCAACATGCAATAAAACACGAACAGCAGCTTCATGATCACATTAATCCGGAAGTTCTTCAACTCCTAGACAACAGCAACGTCACCTGGAGGTTTGATAAAACAAAACCTCTTGATCTTGTGAAGTGACAAGTGTCGTGATTATGTATGTTATTGATATGCCAAAAATATTTCATGTTACTTCGTTATTTCCTTTTGAACCTCCAAAAGTGTTTCTGATTCGTGTGTTCATATTTTTGGTGGAGCTGAGGGGGACGGCATTGGATGCAGGTCTCAACTGCAGGTTTTTCTGTTCCAATTGGTGAATCCTTGCTCTAAACTCAGTTTATTGCAGCTTGATCTGGTACAAAGGTTGATTTGCCGCTGAGTTCTGGCCTAGTTCGTCTGTAGCGGGTTTAGCTTGTATTGCTCTCTGTGTGGTTTCAATGGGGTAAGTGTTCAGTGCTGTCTCGAGTTCATCAATTACAGGATGTAGACGAGAGATTACCACTATTTGTTATTTCCTTTTGAACCTCCAAAAGTGTCTGATTCGTGTGTTCATATTTCTGGAGTTGCTGAGTGGGTTCTGGGGATTGGATGCTCAAAACTCAATATGGATGCAGGTCTCAACTCCAGGTTCTCCTGTTCCAACTGATGAATCAATGGTAGATTTGTAACTGAAGGCCTTGTTCGTATTAAGCTTGTATTGCTCTCTGTTTGGTTTCAATGGGGAAAGTTTCCAGTTCTGTCTCGTGTTTATCAATTACAGGATGTTGACGAGAGATGGTACGTTTCAATTTGTTGGCGCTATACATGCTTTTTCCCAAATGTTAAAGGAAACCACTAATCGGGAAGAATCTGAAGCGAGCGATCGAGAAGAAATTAAGTCGAATAAGTGGAGTCGAGGTCCATTGAGAAGAAAAGTGTTTAAAACGAGAACGACGTGAGTATGACTTTGAGAGTACGAGAGGTTCATTATAACCGACTCTTTTGTGAGTCGCGGACAAGACGACGAGGGAGAGAGTCGACCCAGAACCCGCGAGCTCATCAACCTCATGACGAACCGAAGAGTCCTCGACCTCGAAAGTAAGAGTTCTCACCATCCAGAAATTAATTGCAGGGCCTTGAGGTTCACCGCTCTTGTTATTTTTATTTTCACCCTCAACTGCCAAGTTACATTTGATCCTGTTAACATTTTGAAGTCCAGAAATATTGAACCACAGCTACGATTGAGACAGTGAATGATAACGTTTTGTGTTTTGCCAGAGTTTTGACGGAATTACGAGTAGATTCGATTCTTTTTTATTTCGATTGTGGATCCAGTGAGAAATGTAAGACATGGGAGGACATTTTCTGACCAAACGTCACTCTTAAATCTTCATTCTACAACGTCGAATTTCAAGTCATCTTAAATAAAACCTCACTGTGTGATTTCAATGATACAAGAGAATCCAAGGCGTGTCCCGAACTGAACGGTACGAATCGCGGATATCAAAACGTGAAGACGTGTGGACATGACCTTATCACTGGAGGTTTCAAGATAACCGGCCCAACCTTCCTGACCCACATACAGGAGGTGTCCCATTGTGAAGCCTTTCCATCACATTTCTTCTCACTGCACCCCTTTACTTCCATAGCACACCTCATGAGAAACGGTGTTTTTTTCATCTCCGAGATCCCACTTGCTCCAGAAAACGAAACCTGACCCATTACCCCATTGTATGATCGCCTTCATTAATACTCCTAATCTTCCTCGATGTTCTTCTTCCCGCAACCTTTTCATATTCTCTCGCTCTTTCTCTCCCCGAACGCTAATGTTACTTTCATTTTTCTTCGGGTCAAAAACGGGTGAGACAAGAAACCCGAGTGATGTTCGCCATTTCTCACGCCAGGCTATAACGTTTAAAAAGAGGAAAAGTCCTCAACCCTCTATAAAAGATCATAGCATCACCGCCATTTTTTCTAATAAGCAAGTAGGGAATCGATGGTTATTTCTAATATCAAGGGTTCGCCCAGTATTCATATGTGAAGTAAGACGGGTTGGGGCATCCTCTGGCTAATTAAACTCGTCCTGGCTCTAGGAAATGCTTATCTTGTACTGAAGCCTGGCTGCGGTATCTGGCAATCTGATTGGTCGAGGGCTAACGCAACAATGGCGCCTGCGGTCGAACAAAGTGAAGTTTTCAGGCATCTCTTTAGCAGTTTTGGCAGGTGTTAAGACCCAGGTACCCAGAGCAAAGTCATCTTGTAGAAACTGCCTTCAAAGCTGACTGGCTGTCAGACAGAATGTAAACTCTTGCATCTTTGAGTCGATTCGTGTCCATCTCTTGTGCACATATTTCTATGGCATGGGTTTCTGCCTGATGGATGGTGACGCAGGACCCATGGGCTTAGCCACACTAAGGTTTGGGCCCCTGATACCCAGGCCAGCCAAACCACGCAACACAGATCCATCCGTGTACCACACTACTGAACCTGGTTCAAATTGAGGCAGTCCTCTCTTCCAGCATTCACGATCATTAATTACCACCCTGAAGGGAAGATCAAAGTTCATCTTTTCCAACGTTGCGTCGGGAACTGACATAGTCACTGGTTCTGTTTTTATTTTGCCCAGTATTTCCAAGTGATTACCTTTAAGAATGGGGAATTTGATCCTCCCCACTTGCAGCATCCTGATGGTCCCTAGGTGGGCTGCCCTTTGAATATAAATATGCAAAGGAGTGATGTCTAAAAGAACCTCTAGTGCTGCTGTGGGAGTGCTATTCAAAGCCCTGTAATGCCAAGGCATTCTACCCTCTGAAGTTTGGTAAACCCGAATTGTGCAGTATCCTGGCTCGTCTTTGGCCACCACACGACTGATGCCGTGTGGCCGTGGGCCTAGCAATAGCTTTATATGCCCTTAACGGCATTTTGGGGGTAAGTCCCCATGTTTTGCTGAGCATCCTATGGCGTGATAAGCATTTTGAGTTCTGGACGGCGTTGGTTTGGACCATAAAGCTGCAAACGCTTTTGGATAAAGTGGCTCATGCCTGCAGAGATTATGGTCTGAAAATTAACATCTCCAAGACGAAGTCAATGGTGATTTCCAAAACAGGAAATATGAACACCCAATTAGTTGTAGATAACCATTGTGCAGGTTCCTCGTATCAAGTACTTGGGCCAGAGGGTGACGGAAACACCGTCACTGGCAACTGAGTTAAGGAATCGAGTCGAGGTTGCAAGAGGAGTGTTTAATAATATGCGCACCATTTTATGCAGCCGGAACATCAATTTTTCAGTCCGCTGGCGAATCGTAAAATGTTATGGAGTGGAAACATGGACTCTTAAGGCGGTATTAGCGGTGTGAATATAAAGTGAACCATTCGATCCAATTTCGGTGTTTCACACACCGTTAATATCCATTTTAATTAATGAAACGGCTTTAGAATTTCGAGAACTACACAACTTACAACCTGAAGAGGGTGAACCCCAATAGCCGAAACGTTCCACAAGCTCAGCTTCGACCAGGCATCAAACCGAAGGCGTTTCACTCTCGCCGAGCCTCAAAAACATTAATCGACCGTAAACTTTCCGTTTTCGAAAGGACCAAAATATTCGAAAAATGTAATCACACGCGAGCACGTAAAAGTATCATTTAAAACATTTTTCGTTCTTAGGCGCTTATCTCAGGAAAAACAATTACCTACTTACCCAGTTGAGAGAGAAAGGATTTTTAAATATTTTCAAAGCCAATCGTTGAGATGGTCTCGTGAGAAGCTGAGTATCGAATTACCCCGTTCGGTTAACGTTTTGAAATATGCGCTTTCACTGGTCCGATAATTACGTACTCACACGGGACCAAGTTCAGTCCCGAAACTGAGTGAACGGAGTTGGTAGATAATTGTGATGATAATGTAGAGTCTTGGAGGTCACATCTAGTCGTGTACTATATAACCTAGTTAATACTATACTATTACACTGGAGGTTAACTAACTTACTAAATAGAATCACTAGAAATCACTGCATAGTGAATGCTGACTTACGTGGCTAAGTTGTGTTGGAAAAGTGACAGTGGAAAGATATGGAGGTGGGTTGCATTGAAGGTTCCGATTGTCAGGCCGTAAAGGTCAACATGGTGGTGAATGATGGTATTAACTATATGTAAAACTTTATTAAAATTTTCAAGAAAATAAGTTAACGAACTAACACTAAAGTAAAGAACTTGAGAAGAACTCCTCAAAGGAGCACATGTTAGCGGACATTCAATTCGTTCCAAAAGTCCTTTTTTCTCCTGTTAATCCCACTCGGCTGGAGTACTGGAGTCGGATTTGGAAATTTGCCCGATTTTAACATTTTGGCTGTCATGAAATTCACTTCTTCAAACTCGTCATTGCTGAAGGTGTTCCTGTATTTCATGTTCGTAGATCCTCGTTGAAATATGACTTCGACCATCTGTTCATAATTCGCATTTTTGCTAAGCGAAAAATTCCTATCTCAGGAGATGCGGCTTTTTCGCTTAGTAGGGAGAGGTATGATATCCGTCTTTCAAGCTTAGGAATAACGACATACGCCCAATAGCCTAAGGATTTCAAGAAATTTCAGAGATACACCGATTTTTCCTTCCACTATCATCAGGTGCAGCAGCCTCCAAAGATTCTAGATTTGTAAAAATCAGAAAATAACCAAAATCCGAGATAAGCCAGATTCTTGCTAAGGACGGCAGAACAGAGATAGTCGAAAATGAGGTAAGAATGTTCTTGTCCTCTTTGCAGAGTCTGAGGATAGGGAGGAGCATGTTCCAACATCACTGCCAAATATGTGGCCTAAAAGGACCAAGGCAGTAATGTCGGTACCATCTTCACGACCGTTCCACCGGCGAACGAAGATGCTGAAAATGGAAATAACAACAAAAGTGGCTCAAACAAAACATAAGTAGGCGGAAGGTTAGAAGACGGAATCAGTTCAGAACTAAACTGACGTCGTTGGAGACACGCAACGCAAAACCTGCTCACCTGCTGTGTCACCTGCTCCCGTTCCTGCTTTGATGAATAACTCGGCTAATATGACTTTGCCCTCTTCAAATAATAACAAAGCCACCGCGATTATCACAGTTTAGCGCGGCCATGTGCAGATGACCAACCTGCTATTGTGAGTGTCTTTTCTCATGCAGTTGAAGTGGTTTGTTTTCACTATGCATATGATAAAGGGGAAAGTGCATTAAAATGACCAGTATCTATCTGAGGTTTTGAATAAGCAATGTGGTACAACGAGGAGCTGCCTGGTAAATGTTATTTTACTATTTCTTGCTGCATGAAAAATAGTAACTGCATCCTACACCACGACCTGGAAGTCCCGCTGGTAACAGAAACCATGAAAACATGCTACAATACATTACACTCATCGATGGTTGCCCACACAAACCAACCAGTACAGTCTACAGCAATAAATCTCCCAGCAAATATCCCGTCGAAGACTAAAAAGAAAACGTCCAACGGACTTTCTAGATTAATGTTCCTACTATGTTACCAAAATTGTTACTTAAATATTGCCTACTACAAATTGTTGCTTAAATATCACTAAACATTGTTACTAAAATATCTTGGTACTATTTATATAATTTATTACTAAATATCTTGTGAGGACTGCTACTGAGCAGTGACCTCACCACAGGTTAATAGATAATTTACAAAATTAACACAACAGTTACTGTATTGCACCATACTATGCAAATAAAGTTAAATATTTAAAAAAAAAAGTGAAGAAATTACTGGTGTATCGACCCTCTTATACGTACCACTGAGTAATACAACTTTTTACGAGCTTCTCCGAACGAAGTAAATTAAAAGTTGTAATTGAGCTCGTAAAACGTAGCGTCGTTCAAAACTGATAGTGACTTAAAGGGATCGCGGATGAAAGAAACTTCGTCCTTCGAACTTCGTCCTTCGAACTTCGTCCTTTTCCTAGTGAGATAGCGTACGTCGCTTTCTACTTCCCGTATGAAATAATACAACGAAGAAACAGTAGCGGGGGCAAACGGCGTCTCTCGGACAGTGAAACATGAGATTGGTGAAAGTGACCCCTCCGGATGCCCTCTCGGAGGACACGGTTTCCTGGGTGCGGAAGTTGACTCAGGTCGCTGCAGCTCTGCTCAGGTGCAGGACGTCAGTCGTTCGGGTGTCAACGGCCGATAACAGCCAAGCGCTCGCGAGAATTAGGAAAAACTTGATATTTTCTATCGACTCTGGCTTTTATTGAAATATCCCCTAATTGGCATTTCCTACCTTCAAAAATAAGCATAATTATGATGCTGACACATTAAAACTTCAGCACTCACTCACATAGTGAGTGAGATAAATTCAAACATAAAACTACATCACCAATATGGCTGTGTAGTTGTGATTTTGGGGCTGAGCACCGAACACTCGTGTCAGCCGGATACAAACATTTCAAAATCGCATTCTGAGGATAATCTCATCTGCGCCAATCAATCAATCAATCAATGGTTTATTTGCTGTTATGGGTAGCAGCGACCCTTACAACAAAGGAGTTTGCAGACATGGTACAATATTTTGCCACAAAGACACGAGTAACAAACAGATGAAATTAAACTAAGTACTTCGTGAATAAAAATAAACTTTCAAAGTGGATTTTTAATGTAGTAAGCCTATGTCCACCAGCAATTCTTCTAAAAACTTCCTACACTTTAAATAAGTCATTGTGAAATTATATAGTCTAAAGACAGCATAATAAGCACTTTTTCAGATATTCCTCACTTAACCTGGCCGAACCGAAAAAATGAACTCTTTCGTTTTTTAAGTGAGAGCAGCTGCAAAAAATGTGTTTGACATTTTCGAGCTCCTGAGTATTACACAGAATGCATGCGGAATCTGCGTTGACATTCCACACAACCCCTTTATGATAAATGCGGAGACTAGTCTCCCTCCTCAGTCTTAGCTGGGCAATCACACGTTTGACGTCGAATAGGATGTCCCAGTTCAGGTAACCCAGCAGTCTCATCTGCACCATGAAAACGTGCTACATCCGCCACTATTCATGAATTTGCATCTCCCAGAAACAGGAAGGTAGAGAAGACTGAAAAGGAAACGTCCACCTGATTTCGTAGAGAAATTGTTGACTGTGATTGTCAGGTGACAATAGACGAAAGATTCCTGCAAAATTTAGACTATAAGGTACCCAATATCGTTTAGCAACACTAAGACTTGGTAATAGGAAAAGGTTGACCTTAACAAGTTTGATGAGCCTCTAATTACGAGAATAATCGAATAATCTAATAATTAGAGGCTCATCAAACTTGTGACGGTCACCCCTATTCCTATTACCAACTCTTAGTGTTGCTAATACCTTATAGTCTAAATTTGCAGTAATTTTTCAGTGAGGTATTATTGAAGGGTTTAGATTTTGAAGAGGTACGTGGTGGGTTTCTTTATAAACTACTTGATGTAAATATATATGCATTATAAATGTATTACCTAAATGATATTGGTGTCGATCTGGAGTTTAACTTTGAGTCAGAGAGGACTAGAAAAAAGAAACAATATGAATATTTTTCCAATGACGACAGCAATAATTAATGAGAAATGGATAATTAGGTATGTAATTTTCTGTAGTAGGATTTGTTTTTAGTTTGCGGTCCGGAACGTACGTAATGTTTGTATTCTTCTGTAATTGGGATGTTATCCCGTGTTTCTAAATAAATAAATAATTAATTTATAATTTTATTGATTTGGTTAATTCATTCTTGCATATTGCCTCTGCAGGTCTTTTCAAATTCAACAACACAAAGGTGTAATATCCACCAAAAAACGCTCGGTGTAATATCATTTCAAAAAACATCATCCTCGCAAATATCATTCTACAGCAGCCACAAAAATGATGATATCCACTTTCCTCAACCGCCTTTTTCCTTCCAAATGAAGAGATGTCTTAACCACTTCACAAGGACCGTCTGAAATCGAGTTTATTTTCGTCTGAAATTTCGTCTGTAGAACTGGAGATCGACGCTCGAGAATTGCGAGGGTTTCTCTCAAGAGTGAAGAAAAGTCGGAATGAATTGTTTTGGGCGTAATTGAAACTACCTTCACACCTGAAGAGCCTGCGATTCATTTTCACTTTCTCCCAACAACGCAGTGACTGGTCGCCTCCTCCGCTCGGATAAAAACCAAAAACCTCAAGAGATGCACTTGTTCGGCCTTCATTGTTTCGAAAGAAGGCGATTCGGAAGTGTTACAGGTGGAACCCCCCTACGTCGAGACCGCATTCTAATATACACGATCTTATTTCCCACTTCAAGAAGGGACTAACGGTTTTCGGTAAGGGAGAGGTTTCTACGGTGCCTTTCTTTCTCGAAGATGATTTTTTATTCGACGGGAAGAGACGATTGGGAGAACTCGGTTCTTGATGGCTCGTTCCCAAAGCTAATCAAGCATCGTTAATCATCTTGGTGAGCTCTTTACCTGCAGGGCACGGGGAATCAGAGCACTGCCAACTACACGTGCCTTAATATACACCACAAATCAACACGTAATAAATGCCTCATTAAATGCCAAGACAACTAGAATTTGAATCATGATAATTGGCTCAAAATTGAAGACCTCAGTAAATTACAGACATTATAGACGTAGTTTATGTACGATACTGTTAGAATCATATTAAGATATCAAACGTTCTATCTTCTTCAGGTTCCGTTAGTTTATTTTATTTTTCAGACAGGGGTGTTATTGAGGGGTTCAGTATTTGAATAGCAAGATGTGGTGTGTGTCGTTATAAACTACTTGATGTATATGTACTCAACTCCACCCCATTCCAATCGAAAAATGAACAACCAACCTTTCTCGCTATCAAGTTATAATGGTGTTTTACAGGTGTAATGGTGCAGGATGTTGTTTCAATCTTGAAAAGCGGTTGTCCTGAAATCACATTTTCATAATCGAGTTTGATGAGTTGGGCAAATAAGGGGGATTGGGCGCAGTGGTCACGAAAGACTGATACTAAACCGCACTACACACTCATAATTTGAAGGGGCGAAACCCGCACGACCGAATTTTTTTCGTATATCGTGTAATGGGGTCTGCGCATGATTTTCGTTCAGGATTTTTATTGATAGAGAATCGCTTCAAAAACGTGAAAATGGGACCCATTAAATGTTTTTGAAGCGATTCTCTATCAATGAAAATTCCAAATAAAAATCATGCGCAGACCCCATTACAGGATATACGAAAAATTGTCGGTCATGCGGGTTTCGCCCTTTCAAATTATGAGTTTGTTGTGCGGGTTAGTATCAGTCTTGCAGGGTGACCTCTGCGCCAAATACCCCTTATTTCCCCAACTCATCAAATTCGACTATGAAAATGTGTTTCTGTCCAATGAGTGAGATATTTTATTGACCCTAGTAGACCCGCTAGTTTTCTGTGTAGTTGCTCTACTTTCGGTACCAATATAATACCAGTTTCAAGCTCTAAACGTTAAATAAAGTACCCATATCACAACAGTGTCGATATTTACGGCTTACAAAATACAGAAAATTGACAGTCGTGCGGGTTTTTCCCCTAAAAATTATGAGTATGCCGTTAGGATTAGTAGGAGAAGTCTTGCATGGTGTCCGCTGCGCCAGATACACTTTATTTCCCCCACTTTAGTATTTCTGATATAGTGCTCTGTGTGGATTGGTTGCGTTGATAACATGGGGAGTTATAAATTGATCACGATGAATATAATATTCAGTGTATAATATGAAACAGTTTTACAGGGTGAATTCAAATTGAATCCCTTCCATATCAACTTATTAACTTGAACGCATCTATAACGACCTGTTCTTTTCTGCATAGATCGCTCTTCTGTCTTAATCACTGTTCTGTTTAGGGTTGGAAGGGGTAATTAGATGAAGGTGATAATTAATTTTATAAGTATTACTACCAGATTGAATTCTAAAGGCAAGAAACTTGTAAAACTTGCTCAAGAAAAACTAATTGAAGGGCGAGGCTTCAAACGACTCCGATGAAAGTAAGTGATTCCCTATTATTTACTCGCTTAATAATTCAGACTTCGCTAGAGAGCACCCACCTACTTTCCCTCCCTCCATAAGTCCTGTAAAACGACGAAATAATTGGAGTGATGAGGTGAAATAATTGCTTCATGTAAAAAGAACAAATAAGTAACTATGTGTTTCAATCAGCTGTTCCTCAGTATAAAACATCAGCCTGAAGTTCTACTGTTTGATTCACGGTCATGTTTCTTGAAGAGTGAACCATACAAATTTCCAGTAGACTTCAGCAATAGTGGTGAATTTTTGCCAATATCATGAATCTTAAGACTAAATAATTTGGACTATAATAATTTATGGAGCTCCAATTATTAGGACTCCATATTGATGCAACTTGAACGATCAAGTTATTCGTTTATTAACCCTCAAATGGATGGGAATAACTTCCGGGTGCCGAAACTCGCTTGACCCTTCGGTGGCCTTCGGTTAATAGTAGACAACTTTCTTTGCAATCGAGTACCGATGTATCTAGTGGCGTTCTCAGGATGTTTCTATCCTCGAGGGAAAATCGAAAGGTCATAAAGACGATAGATCGTGAATATTTATGTGAGTACTTCCCGTCACGCACGCAGCTCGCAAGATCCGTTCGGTCGAGAAAGTGATGATCGAATCATCGACGAGATAAATTGTTTTTGGTATATCTCGTTGGGAAGTGGAGAATCGATATTCACAATTATCATGATACATCGCGAATTATCCTTCCTCCTCTCATGATGTCACAATCCACGTTTCCCTGCCAGCATTCTCAATTCCGCCCTTGTGCAATCCAAAACAACCAAATCAGAACAGAACCGGACAAAATACGTTGGCGGGAAGATGGCGAAGTTTTTGTGAGTTGAACGGAACATCCGTTTTAGCTTTCATGCAAATCTCAGGACGTAAAACGGGTTCCGTTGCCGGCCGTCGGCGGCCCCTCGGGTGTCGGTTTCTGAGCAGTTCTGGAGCCCACCAGGAAGTGGAACAGTGACAAGTAGAAGATCACTCGGTCGACTTCCAAGTGAACGTACAAAATGCCCGTACGAAAAATCCGCTCGTCTGTGGGTCCCCAAAAATGAAATCAACGTTATAATCAATTTCAAATTTGGCCAAAAAATACGTTGATTCGCAGACGATTTGAAACGTCCCATAGCTGACTTCACACAGCCTAAAAGATGTTCGCATGGATACTCCGCTTTTCTAGGGGCCAGAAAGCTGTGCCAGAATAATATTCTATACCTATATGCTTAATTAAATGTGGATGATGAGCTTGAGTTTCGTCTATCATTTTGTGAATTCGATTAAGGTGATCTGCTCAAGAAGATAACAAACCCATGTGCCAAGAATTTGGAGATTTTTTGTTCATCAGCTACCCTAGCTACTCATATCATTTGTTAACAGGAAAATTTGCCAAAACTTGCGTAAATTAGGTAGGTATTTTTAAAGTTTAGTTGAAAATAATTTTAAAAAAATGATTAGGTGGAGAAATACCTACTATACCAAGTTTTTCCATTATCAAAGCCTGACTCCATTTTCAAACCTTCCATCACAAAGGTAAAATTATAATAAAACGCCTCAAATTCTCACCATTTCATCATTTCTGTATGCCACAGATTTGTCGGTGGATGTGCTACAATGACCTAATTCTACATTTCAAGAACATGATCTGTCGGAAGGTTCTCCTACACATCCTAAATAACGCCATTTCTATTTAGTTGCATTTTAAGTGTAGGTACAAAGAAATTTACTTGCATCCTCTGATATGCTACCACTAGTCGATTCGAAAATGGTAGTCTTTAACTGGTTTTAAGAGCAGATGTCAGCACAAAAATGTCATTTCGTAATTAGCGGGTAAGCGAGGAAAATCGGATAGTTAGAAGTATGATTTATTCCCTATTGCGAGAAAGGCATAAAATAGCCTCTCACTTTCATCGGAGCTCCAACCTCTGATCAGAAGAGAAATTGGCGGAGCTCCGGATATGTCACAGGTTTTGAAAGTCAAGGGAACTGGTTGTCCGGACGGTTTCAGATTACAACTGCGGGGCGGCGTAGATTATGATGAGATCAAGATTATGAAATCATTTCGGGATGAAAGCTTTCAGGCCGCCTGATCCGAGCGAAAATTCGATACGGCAACTATATTTGGATCTATGGTTTGTATAGCAGATGTTGGGAAATACATGCATAACGCATAACGCAACTGATTTCGATGCCTTGCTTCATCAATCGCAAATCTGCTAATATTGCTCCCCTACAACGGTCTGTGGATGTGATTGCTTTTGAATAAAGTGTGAAAATCAACCAACCGAGAGATGAACAATACACCCGACTTTTGAACCAAGGGCGGACTCAGGAGTTTAATAAAAACTTTTTTTGTACCCATGTTGGGGGGGGGGGGGAGCTACGGATCCGCCCCTGTTGTGAGTAAATCGATCTACATCAGTTGTCCAAATCTAAGCCACTTGAATAAAATACATTAATTAAGAAAGAGCCACTTGAATGCACGTAAAATTGGTTCATCAACTCCTCAATTTGGCCTTAATTTTTGTACTTAGTACTCAATATGACAAAAGCAGTTGTAGTACTTACTTTAAAATGACCATTAACACCTCAACTATTACTCGTGGTTAAGGAATACGCCCTACACATACAAGAGATTGGTAGGTTGGACATGATCATCTAAAAGGAATGCAGGACATAACAACTTGAGACGTGAGGATTCGTCGGTGTAGACGCCCCAGTCGTCCCAGTTTCGGATAGTGAATACCCACCTCGTACCCACTTTCTCCGCAAGAAGGAATCTTAAGTCACTTCTAAGTGGAAAATCCTGAAATACCTACTGGGTGTGGGCTAATCAACACTCTTTGATTTCCATCGAAAATTATTAGAACTATAGTGAAATAGGTTTAAAAAAATGCAAAAAATGTTGCAACTGGTGGTAATGTCACCGTAGCAACTGGTTCTCAATCCGTCATTTCTGCACCTGCCGTGGCCAAATCTGGTATTCGAGTTTGCTATGCTGTTCTACCACTTACCCAGCTTTCTACCACAATAAAATACAAACTTATTTATAAATAGAAAATGAACTGAATAACGAGTAGCACGTCTGTAGGCAAAGCCTGTATTGACGAGCTAGAGTTGACTTCTACTAATCAATGTAGGTACCTATAATATTACATTTATATATTTATTTATTTAAAAACTCATTGTAATTTCAATCTTTCTAGGTAAGCACTGCTTAAGGATCGTAAGTATCAGATACTCTCACCATTCTCCAGTCCGAAGGTTATCAGCCATGAAAATATAAGTCTCTTAAGCGGAGCTGATCGTATTTCCCAGAATCTTCAAATGAGCTGGCAAGGAGTTAACTAAATAAACTAAATAAATTAAATAATGAGGGCTTCTTGATGTGAGGGCCAGCGGACTAGTCTTAATAGCTGTGTTTCTGTAAGTGCCCTGTACCCAACGGATCTTCCACATCAACGACTAAGTCGTGCTACTGGTATGCTAACCATGGTGTAACTACCAGGTTGTGGTAGTAGCAGGCCAAAGTACCTAATCCCTACTACCCCTGGTACTCCTGACTTACCTTAACAAATACCTATTTACCTACCAATAGCCATTTTTGGCCCCAAATTCGTTTTAAGCGCCCTTAAAAACCCCTTGAGGACCAATCAGGTCAAAACTCGTGCTGGTTAAAGTCAAAATTCGCATGAAACAAGCGAGTGTTTGAAATATTTCGTTCGTCAAGATTCCGCGGGAAAGCTGCAAAAACAGCCTGAAAACGGCCGTTCCCATATGGGATCACCCCCACCTTACTCTGGTTATTTATGGACCAGCACAAAAGATGTTTTTTGATTTATTTGAACGCTTGAAGCATTAGGTTGACCATACCCTCATCTAGCTTCTGAAGAAGGAGCATGTTTGAGGGTAACAGTGTACATACAACGTAAAACATGACCAAGAAGATCGGGAAGCTGGCTCATGGACGTCAAATGGAGTTTGTATAGAGAAAGGGAAAACAGCAGCATACAAGAAAACTACTCAATGACGTTACAGGATTCTCAACGTTAAACTAACTGCGCCATCTTCTCCTATCAAGGTTTCCATCTTTCCCAATTAGCGGTTTAAATGTTAATTTGAAAAGAGAAGCGAACATTGAAAACGAACGATTAATTAGATCTGACTGATAAGTAAACAGCGGACTGTTAGCGGTATTTGAGGTTGTAGAGGACTGAATGAATTGCAAAAATGGAATGGACTTCGAGGTGGGCTTTTCATTTATTGCCCATATACAGGATCACAGTCTGTCATATTGACCTCTCTCATTGAATTTCGCATGGGAAATTATATTCCCTAACGAACGAAAAACAGGTAGATTGCATTTTCATCACGTGGACTTGAAATGCTCGTTACCGTTATTGTTTCTTTGAATGTTGAACTTCTTGAATGCAAGAAGTGCGATATGCATTCGTAATATCAGACTTGGTTGTTTTGTACGCCACGAACTTGCCATAAATGCGAATTGCTTATAAAACTTGTATAATTTATTCAGTATGCCGTTATCGTTCCAAGAACTCGGTGACGACCGTTATTAGCAATTAGATGTAAGTGACTGATCAAAGGGTATCAGAGGGCAACATTTGATTCAAATACGTACTTATACGCACTCGTAGGTCACCAAACCTACACGTATCTGTGCCTTGCTGTATTCCTACTACTTATTTGCCAACCCTCTCGCATACATGTGACCAGTTTATCAACAAATTTGTGGTCCTTCGAGCCGGATTTACGTGAAATTATGTGAATAAGCGAATTGAGATCTGGGTGTACCCAGTAATTCGTCGATACAGGACTGTTCGTAAAATTTGCATGGCTTTCTATTCAAGTCTGCTCCCACTCAAATCTTTGCTTAACTCGTCTATAACAAATTAGTTTTCCCCGCAATTCAAGTCAATTTATTTCAAGCTCCGTTTGAGCTCCTGTTTGTAGAAAATATATGTAAACAAGACCACCGCACTTGCACCAACCAAATAACGTTCCTGTTAGTTGTTCAGATCTTCTATTTGTCAATCACAATCGTTCTTTCATTTACTGTTCGTATTTTTTCCTATTTTTTAGAAGTGGTTAGATGTGTTAACAAGCAGCCTAGTTGATGATGTCACGATCGGCCTCTGTCCGTCAGACCATTTTCTTCCAACTTGATAGTGTGTTTAGTGCAAAAGCGAATTGTAATCTCTTGTCGAATTGTCTAGTTGTTTTGCATATATAGCATAACAAAAATATTAAATATTTAAAAGTACCTATCTACCTATTGAAAAGTGATGTAAAGATGTACTTCTCCATAGCGGAGGTTTTATTCAGGTTATGAACATTAATTGACATGTAATAATCGGAAGTTACGCCCACTTGATCGGACACACGAACAAAAACGTTTCTCGTGTTTTTGCGTTTCGCCCGACATTCACTCAATAGTCGATTACTCAATTCAGTTTACTCCACGTCATTAGCCATTCAGACAGAAGAGATACCGCTGATCGGACATTTCCTCCTGGATGTCTTTAGTCTTCGTAGGTTTTGCAATGTTCGAGTTTTTCTACACGGTAACTCGCAGGATACCGAGTGGTTTCGTTCGTGTTTCTTGACCACTCCTCGACGTTCATTAAGTCTTCAAAAGGTGTTCTGATAATCGGCTTTTCCGCTCACTGCAACCGAAGATTATCATTTACGACTACAATCGGTTTACGTCACGTGAGAGTTTTTTTTTCGCGATTCAAGCTCGCAAGGTGGTTGAGTACTTCATTCACATTGCGTAGGTACTGATTTCTCACTGAAGACGCAATCAGTAGGGCAGTAGGGGAGCAAAAACTGAGCTCATGTCATCGCGGGTGATTTAGTACTGTTATTAGTCCAGTCTGTTATTAGGTTTGGCGCAGCTTACCCGCGTCCTCTATGTGGTTATCAACTCCAAGAAGAAATAAATAACGTTTACTGGTCACAATGTTACACATAAGCTGCATGGGCTCTTATTATGTGTAACGAACGTCGACGAAAAAAATTAACTCTTACAGGCTCGAAATTAATGCTTCAGAAATTACCAATGAGTTGAGTACCAACGATACCAAATTTAACTACAAACACAACATCTGTTGGATGGTTCAAGGGAGTCCAAATGGGAACTGGTTCACCACTAACAGAATATTCAAGATGACTAGTAGTTTTTTATTCCAACTACTCATCTCAATCTAAACGCTATGTCCTGATATGACACTACTTACGTCATGAACGGGTCAAGTTAACTTGTCGAAGACTTACCTGGAAAATAAAAACGAAAAAAACTGTTAATAAAGTCAGGAATCATTGAAAACCGAGCGTCTTAAGGACTAGGAACAACTCAGTTCCCATAAGGAGTAAGAGGTTAATGCAACCAGCAAATTAACAGGACCGTCGAGCGGTAAATCGAGGCGCCACTCATCAAGTTTTGAGCGTATGAATATCACAGCGCTATGGGAATAACCGCTCGTTTTGTTAACGATCTGTTCCCAGAGCGAAAAAAGTGGTTTGAGACCTGTTACGGTACCATTGACTGCGCCAATATGAGGTCTTAACGTATTCTCTCTACTGATGCTTCAATTACTAACAAATTTATTGGCAATACATAAGAATATTTGGTATGAGGGGAGGCGAGTGAGGGGATGGGGGAGGTTTTCTTGAATATCAGTAAAATTAATTGTTATTTTAAAATTCTTAACATCCAATTACTTTTACAATTTATTTTCTTCCTGCACACTCAAAATTACCAACATAAAATGTTGTCAGCAAAAGATTTTGATTACCAAAACGTCTGAAACGTTACTTATCTCATATTCTGCGTAGGAAACGTCAAATGAGTTAGTATAGTGTCAGAAACGTTCGTTTTCATCGTTTTTTTGCTTGTTTTATAATAACTTGTTGGTGTGGAGTATTATCACTTCATCAACAACAATAAACCACACTAAAGATGGACTGACCTACCAACTAAGTGATTCACTGCATTCTGTGAATCACACATCCACCTCTTATCAACCTTCTCTCGGATTGTCGTATTTTTGATCTTGAAGGAAAATCCTGGTTTTAACTGAACACTATGTTCACAAGTTCCTGTAATGCAGCAGCTATTAAACAAAATAACGAACTCAAACAGCCCCACTAACGTGGTTGTTACTTGAGATGTTCTTCATGATCATCTGCTCTAACCTGATAATGGAATTAAATATCACCATTTTGACTTCACCATCGTGTTCACCGTTGAAAAATCTATAAACTGAGGTGTTACTCGGCAAAAAAGGAGACAAACTTTGTTATAAAACCAGTAAAAGGGAGGCATTATACATAAAACCAGACATTCCCTCGACAATTCGCTCTTATAGCATGCTGCATGACTGTGCATTTTTTTAAAATGTTATTTTAGTGGTTTTTTAGGTAGGAGTTGCCAAAGCCATACACAAAATATCACACGTTACCTTACTGCTCAATAAGCTGGGTGAAAGCTAGTAATCTGTTCGAACTTATTATTTTCCCTAGTCATTTCAGAATGCAATTCCTAGTCATTAAAATACAGTCCACTTATTCGCTACGGTCTTCTTATTTGCATAAATCAGGTGAGATGAATGTATTAGCGTCTCAGTATAATAATTGACTCTTTCAACGATCAGACCCAAATTTTAATTTTGTTCTGTCAAACACGTTGTTAAAACGAAAGTACGAGGACTTGGCCTCGTTTAGCACAGTCTACATGAAATACAAGCAGAATTTCCATAGGTTCGACTTCCTCGCGAGTTTTTCCTTCTTTGCGAATTTCCATACGTCCGGAATGAGGGCTTCCTCTACTGATAACCGGATGGTCAATGTGTGCCGTACAAGGGGGGAAAAAGGTTGGATATCCGTGAATACAAGGCTTGGTGTAAGTAAGGATGAGGCAACGAGACTTTTTTCATTCTGACAGTGAGAGGTATTTTACAAGAAAAAGATCTACGCACTAAAAAAATGACTAGGTTGCCCATAAAACCACACAGCGCCCGTTATTTCCGCGCGCCTTATACGGGACCGGGTTAAATCGCCATTCATTAGTATTTAATTTTTATTGGTTTAATTGGTCAAGACGTTTTCCCTCCTCATGTGTGAACCGGAGGCGTTGTAATTGCGAAGGAAGTGTCGAGGATGATCAAAAGATCAGAATCATAAAGTAGAATCTGATGTCGGCGGGAGAGGAGGTTTTTTCATTGGACGCACACATCGCTTGTGAGGCGGTAAGGGCATTGGATACGAGCCTCGCAATAATGTTACTTTTGTTTTCTTATACCACATGAATTATATTGTTTATTCACTTAGTGTAAAAGTGTAACACGAATGAATAAATAAAGATAAAGTGGTGCCAACACAACTGAGTATCACCCACCGATGCCAGAAATCTTCCGACAATATATGGGACAAAAATCGCATCTCATCGTGAAACAAAGTTGCTTACGAGTAAATCGTAAATCAACCAAAACGAAGCGATAAAATTCTACAATGAGAACTTTGTGGGGTCAACGTTTTTGGCTCTTGAAACAGAGGCACCAAATACATACTTGTGACGTAGAATCGAAGAGAAGAACATGATAGAAATGGTGATAAATGGGCCACTTTGGAGTAAACAAACTAGGCACACATTAGGTATTTAGTCCTAGATGATGAGAAAACTATTTAGATGCAGAAAGGTATTTTTATAAAATAATTAAGTGTGTAGGTAGGTGCTTGCTCATCACCTCCTAGTTAAAACATACCACTAATGTTCCAGTCAATCGGCTCCCGACCATTTTGATTATTTGCAGTTCGAAAACTGCTTATAAATATTTGAAGTGGGAGGAAAACTTTTGAAATCCACCTTTCAAGATCCTGTTGTTTCCTAAGGGAAAAGGGCGTATTTCAATTTTTGCGGTTAATTGTCCGAATGTCCTTTGGAAAACACGTGGGCAAGTCACCTACCCTTTAACGCCTCCACATTGAAGAAAATAAAACTCAGTTGCTAAGTGCGGAAGGTGAATAACTAAAAATGCTTCTACCCAAACCTTCAATTAGTTGAGACACGCCTTTCTTGCTTAGGACGGTAGAATAGCATAGTACAATAGTGCAAAACGTACTCTTGATAAGAAGCCAATCATTCAATTCTGGTCATTCCACCTGGCGCTTGAGGCCTAGAGCAGCTCACACCACCGTTTCATATCCACTGAGAGCCTGCTCGTGCTGGTGGTACATATCCTCACCTCTTTTGGTTTATTATCTTCGATAATGAACCATTGGAATCGCCCAAAGAAAAAAAAATTTTAACCCCCCCTCAAAATTTGTTGGTTTACGTTTCAAGATACGTAGATTCAGAAAATCGAATAAAAAAAAATCCGTCCGTCCGCCGTACGCCGTCCGCCGTACGCCGTACGCCGTACGCCGTCCGCGCCACTTTGCCCAGTTAGCGTTGAGTTAAAATTACGAAATTTTTTTTATGGGTTTCGACCAACCCCACAATGGTCCTCGAAACTTTTCATAACCCTAGGTCAAGGGGAAGGGGTTCAAAACGAATTTTGAAAATTTAAAAATCTCATATCTCGAAAATTTCATACAGAACGGTATGTTTTTTATTTCATATTTAGATAGAGTTTGTTCCTAATAATTTTTTAAGACCATCCGCAGCTTTGTACGACCAGCCGTTCGTTCACAATGACGGCTCAAAGGTTGAGCCTGTCGACGCGATCTTGAATCAAACGGTTGAAATACAGGTCGATTAAATACAGGTCGACTCGATTTTCATACTAACTAGCTGTTTAGAACATCATATGGTTTTAGTGATGTCGAGTTTGTTGTTCTGAGGTACGTTTCGTGCTACGGAAATGAAGGTAATTTCGAATGTTTGTTGGTAGGTAGGTACTTCTTTTATAGAAAAATTAAAAAGTATTAAAAACCCTAGAATTATATCGTATTAATTAAATACAAATTATTTATATTTAACAATAAATTATAATAATTTTTACTAGGTATCTACTTGATAAACTTAATAATAATTAGTGGAAATTCATAATAATAATTAATCTAACATTTAGACACAACGGTTCATTATCTTCTTTGTACAGATCACCCTTCTGTCTAGATCACTAGGTCTAAATGTCTAGATCCTAAATGTCTAGATCCTAAATTATTATCAACTATTTCTCATTGCAAACCTGTTCATTGTGTACCCAAGATCCTTTCCTAAAAGACCTGGCAGCGGGAAATATTATTCAACATGGTTTGAAAAGGGAAAAACAAGTTTTGTAACAAATCCCAATGCTCTAGGTAGTAGTCGATACCAGTGACCAACATTTTCTTCAGTAGTCGACATGGTTTTGCACTAGTAGTCTACATACATGTGTTAGAAGTCGACAGTATCACTTGAGTCAGTAGTCGACAGGTTTCGTCATTCCATCGTTTTCGAATTTTACGACATCTAAATAAAATACATTCAACTGTGAATCGGAACTTGAAAATAGATTAATAAGATGTAATAAAGTAGTTATCAGACTTTTTATTTGCAAACAGCTCATTATCAGTCTCAAATTGCAATAAGTACTTAAGTAAAAAGGTATGAAAACTATAGTCGAAAACTCATTGTCAGAAAATTGACATTACAGTTGGGCTTAGGTACCTATTTACATATTTTTTTGACATTTTCATGTCTTTGCTTTGGCACATAAACTGAAACGGGAAAAATTTGTTCCCTTGATTCACCCTTTCCCTCAGATCACGTCAGAACACAAGCGACCGGCGGGCCATTACGTCAGAGCCTATGACGCACGAGCGTATGACGTAAGACGGCTGGCAGGAGGCTAACTAGGACGTCAGAGCCTATGACACACGAGCGTATGACGTAAGACGGCTGGCAGGATGCCAACAAGTACGTCAGAGCCTATGACGCACGAGCGTATGACGTAAGACGGCTGGCAGGAGGCCAACAAGTACGTCAGAGCCTATGACGCACGAGCATATGACGTAAGACGGCTGGAAAAGGGCAACAAGTACGTCAGAGCCTATGACGCACAATCGTATGACGTAAGACGGCTGGCAGGAGGCCAACAAGTGCGTCAGAGCGTATGACGTAAGACGGCTGGCAGGAGGCTAGCTAGTGCGTCAGAGCCTATGACGCACGAGCGAATGACGTAAGACGGCTGGCAGGTGGCCAACAAGTACGTCAGAGCCTATGACGCACGAGCGTATGACGTAAGACGGCTGACAGGAGACCAACCCCACAATGGTCCTCGAAACTTTTCATAACCCTAGGTCAAGGGGAAGGGGTTCAAAACGAATTTTGGTACGACATGGTATGGTGTATTATTGTATGTATGATTTAGTATAGTACAGTACGGTATGATAGGAAAGAAATGGTATGAGTACGGTGAGAATATGGTATGGTGCCGATTTGCAACACAGTCTGGTATAGACAGAAGGGTAATCTGCACAAGGAAGATAATAAACCGTTGTGTCAAGAATTTGCAGAGTTTTTTAGTGCTGGAAATTGCAAACCTTCTTTTCCGATCCAATACCAGCCGGAATAGAGTAGGTGAGAGCTTGCAACCCTGTCAACTCCTGTAGCATCAGTGCGATGATGTACAATATAAGTAAATACAAATGGCCACTCTTATTCCACCTGAAACAAACCGCTATAAACATTGCTGCTCATGGTCGCTTACGAAATTTCATCGTTAAATTATAGAAGTGAGGCACCTACGTAAAACTGACAGTCTTGAATGATCGCGATCATGATATAAAGGCTGCAATAATTTTCCCGTGAAGTTCTTCGCCGCGTTCTAAATATTGAAATTCGTATCAGGCTCTTTATGATGGCTGGGGGTGCACATAAACTCCATTGTTCCACGGGGAAAGTCGTTCGATCGCGTTGTCGAGGTTTCATACCTTCTACGACCGGTGCACACTTTCGTCGCTGCTTTTCAAAACGGCAGGAATGACGAAATCAGGGGTTTAGAAGTCAGCCCTCGGACGCCCATCAAGTTGAAAACCAAATCACGAGCTTCGGCCGCCGGCGGGGCGTTCAACTATGGACACATGATGTCCATAATCACGTCCTACGACGGTGAAGTGTTGTTTTTTAGACGCAAATACACGCATTAGTATGAGCCATGAAGAGGCTGAGGTCATTACTTCACCAAGCGTGCGATAGGCTCAAGCAAGTAAAGTTGACGGATTTTGGGTTCTAACCAGCCCACCTTACTTGATGACACCTTACCATCAAACCAACGGGAACGTTGACTTATTTTTGACAGATTTTTGGTTCTAACTGGCCCATAGGTAGGTACTTAACACATTATGACACCTCACCAACTAACCATCAAACTTGAAGAAAGCGGACGTCCAAGGGAATTTTAGATCGGGTTTCAAATTGGCGCAAATTTCAATGACTGACTGCAAAATGCAGTACACATCATAGAAGCAAATCCAATAAAAATATCAAAAATTCGATTTGGGCCACCAGGCCATATTCGCACTATTGCACACGCCAGTTACTGTCGCAAATTCTGTAAGAACTGCATCCGTTCTGGAGTTCTGCTGAACTATTCTGGAGTTCTGTGGGATTCTGTTTTCTGCATTTGATAGTGAAATGCAGGAGCGTGAGGTGTGTCGTCTCAATCACTTCCTACTACGAGCCCATAACCGTTTCCTCATCAACGACTGTTCCGTTCCAACAACTCCCCAGGAGATCACAACTACGAACGTTTGCTCAGCCGACCGCCTCTCACTTCGAGAATCACTGGCTGGGATACACGGTTATGGTCCTCCGAATATGATCACCTCAGAAAACCGTTCACCCACGCGGGTAACCGAATTAGTCAAACACTGGAAAAACTCTTCGTAACTCAGTTTTTTCGGTGGTTGAATATTTTTTTCATTTCTTCCTGATGAATCTCCACAGTTTGTAAGCTTTTCACCGCCCCGGTGATTTCCTTCCAGGGTTCTATTATGAAGAGTTTGAGAGCGATTACATCGCCGTTGGATAATAATCTAATACAATTATAATCTCCCATGTAATAGAGGATTGCGGTCTTGTCAGATTTCTTCATGCAAACCCATCTGGCATTGATAATCCCCCAACCAATAAGGAAGGTCAACGATAACCAACTGAGGCTTTGGGTGTCCTGAATCCTCTGAGTGATGAGAGAAGTTGTGCAATTCAGAACCACCAAGTCTTCTGTTGCTGCCAAGTACAGGCACTTTTTTTTCAAATTCGTAGCAACATCAAAACGCTCGAACATTCGCATATAAAATAAGCTTCTTTCATTTCCTCAGCTCCTCTACCAGCAAGATGCGGTTTAATACCTTGTGCCTCGAGTCCAGTTCTTAACAAATTCACCTCTTCCCCTTCATGTGATTCCTTCCGGGTGTATCTCTTAATAACATCATGAATAAATAACACCCCTTGACCGTAGAACTGGAAGTTGAGAGTCAACAGACATAAATTACTTGAATACGAATATTCTTGTAGATAAGTCAGTTCAATGTATTCAGTGACACTCGTAATTAGCGAGGGATAGCAGCAGCGGTTTTCCCTACCGGAAGACTTGTAGGTAGAGGAGGGAGTTTTTTCTTAAAAAAAAACTCACGTGACAGGTTTCCGACCTACAATCGAAATCGGTTTGGTCCGAGTTGTCGATAGGGACGCCGTCAGAAGTGTGTCAGCCCCTAATGGAAGTAACTGGCCCTCATTCGACACAGATCGTCCTCTATTCCTTCTCAGTGTGAAAGAAGGCCCCTATTGACGAAAACCTCCTCATCGCGACTCTAAATAAGTGTGTTTCTCACGCGGCATATTCTATTACTACTTCATGGTGTTCAATGCCTTACCCGTTCGACCGTCGGCTTGAACAGAGAAAACTATCGTATCACGCTAATGTGTGGGATACGGTGACCAGAGCTGACATGCCAGAACACTCTTCCCAATGGCCTAGGGTTAAGAAACATCGTTGGCCTGGTTGAGCCCGTGAACCCACTTCCATAATTTTATGGCAATTCTAATTGGACAAAGTGGACGGCAGACGAATTTACGTACCTTGAAACGTGAATCTTCAAAAAAATATTTTTGGTCGAGTTCAATGGTTCATTATTGAAGACAATAAACCTAAACTAGGTGGGCAACACTGGTAAGTATGCACCGCAGGAATGTAGGTACCTCAGGTAAGTCCATTGGTCACCACTTATATCGGCCAAATCCGATATAACCGGCTGACCACAAAAATTTGCAAGAAACCGGTATACCTGGAAATTGAGAAACTTCAAATTTCAATTTAACTCAACGCTTTTATTTTAATAAAACTCAGTATGCAAGTACGCTAACAATAGTAGAAGGGCAGAATTACGAAACTACTTTTTCTTGAAAAATGAACGGATGAGGAATTGGGAAACAGGGAAACCCTCTGATCCAAGTTTTGGAGGGTTGCTGGTTTTCAAGCTGTTCAATAGCCCTCGGGATGGTTTCAATGGCTGCAATAAACTCTTTCCACCTGACTAGGTTTCTTGATTCTCCTTCCGACTCCATACCTTATTCTGCGTCCATTTCTGCAGCAGCATCTTCAGCAACAATGGTCTAGTAGTTTCAGGGCGAGCTCATTTCCTTTCTGAATTAAAATAGACCGATTCAAGGAGGAGGCTTGGCGAAACCACATCAGCAACGCTTCGTCCGTTTTTTGATTATTGCCCTTATTATTTTCAGGCGACTGTCAAAACGATCGATGACGCTGAGGGACGAACGTTGCTTGAGAAGATCTTGTGAAGTTGATTTGGCAATACTCATCTCCTCTGCAGCATCACGCTGATTCATAGGGGGAAGCACTACGTCTGATCTGCACTAGCGTTTTTGAAGGGCCATACTGAAGCGTCGAACGCCAGAACATAACTAACTGTCTGTGAACCTCGTTTGTGAAGTTGTGAAGATGGGTTTCAAAACAATCTTGAGCTTGAAGTCCGTTCTGGACGACATAACCGACAAACCGGTACAACCGGCGAACAGAGTTTTTTTGACAGGCAGGGTAATGTGACGAATGATGTCAGCGACCACTTTTGAAAATGCTTGAGAACAAACATATTGTTGGTAAGAATTAGACACAACGTTTTTTCTCAGTTTACAGTGCAATGTGACAAACCATTGTCACTAGTAGATAATCAAGTTACTTTTGCCCATTTTTTTCAAATATTCGTTCATTATTGCTGTGGAATCAAGTCTTCTCGACACAATCCATTACGGGGTCGATTTCCCTGTGCCTCCAACACTTGAGAAGGCACTAAGCGTGGACCTTAGAAATCGTCGTGCTCCAAAACGTTTCTTGGAGGACTCGCGAGCTCGGAGGTAAGGTAAAAGTTTTAATGGAAAACTAACAAAAAAGTTTTTAAATTAACAATTGTGCAAATTGTGTCTTACTCAAAGAATATAATATATTATAAGGTGTTGTTCATACCTATCACGAAGTACCTTCTTCTTATGTGGATTCTCCCACAACCTCAATATGTAAACACAAATGCCAACATTAAAGCTTTAATGGTTGTGGGAGATGCACCAAAGTTGCATAAACAATCTCTAAGAAAGTGGGTAGACCTTGTCAATTCAGTTACAGTCGGGCACTGGGGTGATGCGGGGGCGTCACGTTTCAAGTTAATTTCGAAATTGATGGGTTTGAATAACTGTACAAGGAATACGCCGACATTTAGAAGGTAAACATTCGACAGAAACCCGGCGGCTTGACACACTTCGCAGTACTCACAAATTCGCGTCACTCGTGTCCCACATTCTCCCCAATTGTCATTCCAGTGTAACCTTCAACCAGGACCTATTGACCTCCAAATTTCGTCTCACAGAGAAGGGATAGAACGGGAGTTTTGATCGTCATGTTGCCAACTTGATGATCGTTAAGCAACCTGCACGCGGATCGCTCTTAATGATTCGCATGATGAATTTGTGGCCGCTAACGAACGTATTCGCAGAATTCAAACGGGTTTCAAGTGAAACCAATTGCCGGTGGGTTTAATCTCATCTTGAAAAATCATCAACACGCATCGATTACTTTGTAATGCAGTTGTGATGAGTGCACTTTTTGGAACGTAATAATCGTAAGAACAAGTCGATCTCCAGGTCAGTTCAGTACCTGTGAACTCTTCTGAGAGAGATTAGTCTCACTTTTTGAAAACTCCATTCATCACCCCAACCGCAGCCACTAGTAGGTGTAGTAGATTTTGTCCACGTCAACTGGGGTGAGTTTGCCCACTGTAGTGTCTACGCTCACTTTTCTATTAAGAGAATCATCCTCCTTCAAGAAATGCTGAAACGATCGACAGGGAGCAGTTTTGTATTGAGCACTCCTCCTATGCATTGGTCATGACCTCGAGATAGGTTATCGCTATTAACAGGAGATCACTTGGTTAGAGTTCGATCAATTAATTCGTTTCCCGCGGTGGTAGAAACTTGAAATTTGGCATGTAGCATCCTTAGGACTTTAACAGTGTAGGGCCGGGATCAGCTAAGTGGCTCCTAAAGCTAATTTCTACGTTACTCACACTATGAAGCTGTAATTCGGCATGTAGCCTCCTTAAGACTTTAATTTGAGGCTGCCCAGGCCCTGGATCAGGTGAGTGGCTAAAACATGTTCCATGATTGAACGAAATTTCGCCGTAAGGCTCCAAACGAAAGAGGAAGGGGGTGCCCTGAGGGCCGAGTTTTAGGTTTAATCTGATTTACGTCCAATTTGATGTTTGGTAACACTATTACTCAAATTATATTTAAAATATATTTTCATGCAAATATTGATTGTTTTCTTTATTTTTTTGGTGACTCCGTTTACCGAGTTTATGTGTGAGATCGCCCAATGATTGTTAACACGCCTTAAAACTACGAGAATCTTACGGTGGGCCAAATCAACCCTATTTAGAAGTTGACATTTCCCAGCTGGTTTTTGATTTTTTTTTAACTGGGAATTGTGATTAAAAACATTTATAACAAATTATTCTCGTATCTTTTGTTATTGAAAAAATAATTTATTTAGGGTACAAACCCACGTGGTAAAGTTGGAAAGAGAGCAAACTCACCCCAGTTGACGGCACAGAGCGTTTCAAAACTCAAAAACGTCGTTCCTACCAGACTCACTTAGTCGAACCTACGGATTTTCTAAACGCGTTGAAAAATACGTGAAACAGAGATTTGGCAGTCTCATGTTTCAAATCGACGTTTAGACCGAGAGATCCCGCAAGAATGTTCCGCAGTCTCTGGTTAAGCCCCGACCTCGAATTCTTCGGTGAAATTATACATACAATAGTAAACGTGCAAGTAGGAGAGCGTACGATTTAAAGAGAGAGGAAAAAATAAAAAAATAAAACTTCTTATGAATCCGTAATGCGGAAAGATGACGAGGAAGCGGTTGACCCGAAGAACACGGGCGTGCGGGGCCCGTTAGTCCGATGAGCGGAATGCGTGTGAAGGTTGGGGCCGGGACCTTGTCCCTCGTGCCCTGCCCTCGGAGGAGCTTCACCTGCTCGTTATTCACCCAAAAAAGTTGGAATCGGTTATAGCGGACGCCGTTTATAGAGGAAAATCGTGTACAGTAGACAAAACGTCCGGTGCCCTTCGAGTGTACAGGGAATACTTAGAAAATCGGCTATAGTAGACACCGGTTATAGTGGAAAAATCGCGTGTAGTAGACACGTCTTGTGGTCCCTGAGGAGGAAAAATTGGTATTCTGATTCAAGTGATGATTAACCAATCAATACCCAAGTCGAACGGATTTCTAGAGTTTCATCAAGATGTCCAACACTGTCGAAGTTTGGTAGATATACAAGGTATCTCAACTCCGAAGGACTTCGAGGATCAATTCTACAACTAATTTGCAACAAAAAGTGCCTCGTAGACTTTATTTTTTAATCCACTCCAAATGCCACTATTTCCGCTTTCAAGATTTTTTTTTCTTGGTTTCGACCTCAAATCATTAAAATGGCAGTAAAATCCGTCAAATGAATTAAAATGTAATTATACTGTTGGAAAGATACTTAAATTTTCCACCTCCCTGAAGCCTACACTCAAATTTCTTGAAAGGAATGAGAGCGAGGGTGAAACTTTTTTTGGCTAACTTCTGACTGCTGACGAAACGTGGGTGTCACGCCCATTCACCCACCATCTACCAAAAAATGCAAAGTCCAATTTTCAGAGAAGAAGATCATGGCATCTGTCTTTTGGTCGATTTGATGCCTAAAGGAACCATAAATGCAGCTGCATACTGTGAGACACTCAAGAAGTTGAAAAAACAATCAAGGACAAAATGCTGACGTGGTGTGTCACTCCTTCATGACAACGCTAGACCTGCTTGTTTCATTTGGGTGGAATATTGTAACTCACCCACCCTACCCCCCGGGACCTGTCACCATCAGATTATCATCTTTTCAATACATTGAAAGAATTTTTGGGTGGACAACGATTTTCAAATGACGAGGAAGTCTAGGATGCTGTGGAAAAATGGCTTCGGGAGGTGGAGCAAAAGGTGTATGACGAGGGTATACAAAAACTGGTCCCTAGGCTTCAAAAATGCATTTACCTCAATGGCGATTATGTAGTAGGTATGGCACTTATCTTCAAATTTTATTCAATACCTACATTCATTTTTCAATTTTTAGCACATGTTGTACCCTTACTTTCTGGACGTCCCTCGTACGTATAACAAGACGGTAACTGGCATCTATCAGGTATTCATCACCTATTGAAATATTGATTCCCCTCAATAAGTTGGAAGAACAACTGGAATATGCACCGGAAATTGATCTATAAGTGGCTTTTGGCTACGAACCGAAGAGACCATAACTTTGTAAGCCCCTGCAACTTAGAAAGTTCATCAAAATACCACAAAACACCGTTTCATTTCGAGTGGGGTGCAATCCGCCTACTAAAATGTAACATCACGGTGACTGTAAATGTTGCCATTCCCGGAGCCTCCAAAAGCCGTTCCGAAAAGTCCCAAGTCATAGGACACTCAGTCTAACTGGTCTGCGACAGTTGTTGAACCTGCAGCGAGTCCCATATGGCAGGTTATTTTCTGTTCCATACGGAAGGTTTCTTGCGGGTCACTTAATAAATTCTCATCAGGACCTTCTCCGTTATTTTCGATGTCTCTTCCCTTGAAGGGGATTCTTGAGGGATAACGATCGCGTGGATTATGATCAAGTCGAGTCATCCGACCAATTCATTTCAATCATTTTGTGCGCAGAGGGTGTAACGGGTCCTCTCTCTTCGAGATGAATCACCTTCGTTGAGGCTGAACCGTGGAAGTGAACAACTCATACTAAACCTGTCGAGCTGTGAGGTGAAAAAATCGTTCTCAAATACTCAATTGATTTTGGTTCACGATAGTATGAGGACCAAAATCGTATGTTCCAACCCACAAGTTACCGCATCTAAACCAGGCGAACCAGTTCTATTCATCAAAATCCCAAGAAATACCATCAAGAAGAAGGAGAGAATCTGATGATTTCGATTCGACGTTAAGGTTTCGATGATCAATTCACCCAAGATTAGTGTGCATCATGGCTCCAGATGGTACAGATTTCTAATACCTACCTGATTCTTTGAAGATTGGTTTTTTATCAATCCCAGTATGTAATCGAACGGAAAGACGAAAAATGCTCAGAACTTTTCGCTGCCTTCACGAAGATGGTTTTTGATCAATTTTTGATGAAGTCCTCCTTCATTTTTGATTGACTACGTCAGGCATTTCAGCCCGTTTGATGCCGTACATAACGAAGAGAGTCGTCTTTCTGTCCCCTCAATCAGAAGTCGTTGAAGCATCTTTTTCTACGCGCACTCCACTTCGTTTTAGATAAATTCATTCTTACTGGGAAAAAATGGGCCCTTCTTTCCCTCTTGTACGACTTGGACGATCAGCAAGCGACTGGAGCCCTCAAGAAGTGCAAATTGTCGCTCCGACCAAAATGGTAACGAACGATTATCGTTCAAAGACTAATCGTTGGCGGTTGATCGATGAAAGACCATCGCAAGTCTGCGATCCATTCAATTATCGTACCGTTCAACACGTTAAGCTGTCGTAAACCTCCCGACCATGAAAACATTTTTTCGGATGACGCCAAGGTTTGCCATTTTGATTGTAGCATCAGCTGAGTGTGGACTGGGGCAAACTTGAACTCGATTGACTGCATTTGAAGTTTCACATTTTTGGATATGACGGACGCAGATTCTTAAGGAGGATTTTTGAATGCAAGAAAACGGTACATCGTCTTAGCTAATGACGAATGGTCCTCTTTTTGTCTTCCGGGAAGTGTCGAGGGGGATCGGGATGGTCGCCTCCATTAATTTATCGCCGTGCGGAATTGGAAATGAACGGTTGTGCCTGCTCTCTCGGCCTCTGAAACGTCGGCGGTCGTGAGTTTTCAAAGGTTTTTCTCGACTACAACCAGAAGAACCGCTCATAACCTCGCTCGATTCCGCAGTCCGCCCACGTAGCTTCTCCGTTAGAAAATTAATACCGGTAACGTTGAGATGAAATAACGAATAAGATGAATGCAGAAACAAGGGAAATCAGTGTCTTAAGAAACTTCTTTCTCCGATACACCACACTCTCCCCAAGTCATCGAGAACCTCCAACTGTTCAATTCATTCGGATGTTCAAGCATTGGTCATGAACACAACACAAATTCCTTCCAAGATTTTCTATAAATTGGATCCTTGTTTTACGATTGACAGTGACAGATTCCCACCAAACGATCAACCTCAAAAATCGATCACTACTCGATGCACCGTCCCTGGAAGCATATTAAAGGAATGGTTTAATTGAAAATCCTAGATGTCTACTTTATGTGCAGTACCTAGGTATTTCCATATCACTTTGGTTCTTTTATAATAAAATAGCCCAGCGATTCTATTCCACATTGAGCACCTCGTCGATTTACCAGTTCAATCAGATTGAAACTAATATGACTCGATCGTCGGTTATGACAGTGCTCGAAAATAGATAGAACACAAAAACTTGTACATTTCAAGGGTCTCTGGATCTAGCCTGGCAGTCCTGAAAACTTGTTGAGTTATGTACGGAGAGCCAACAGCAAGACATTGTACGACACCCAATATTGCACGAAGTGCAGTATAACGTCGCTTAAGAAGCGACGCAGCCTATCCCACATTTGGACAAACTGAACTTGAGGACACTTTCTTATTCACAATTTCGTGCTGAATAGCGTGGCGTCGTCAGAATTTCGAAAACCTCAAAAATCAAAAAATATGGTGGAAATCAAAGACTGAAAGAATTGACTGCGATACTAGTTTACCAAGTTCAGCCAGTACCGACGGTTTTAGCTCAGCGAAACCCTTAAACTGCTGAAGAAACTCCACCGCTCTTGAGCCAACATCACGTACCTAACCCTCACGATTTTTCGGAGCATTAATTCATCTTAAATCTTCTGGGGAGCTTACAATAAGCTAAAAGTAGTAATTTTAGTGTGAAATTACTGGTAGTTTTGGAATAAAACCGTATTTTGTCTCTCCTGAAAAGTCGAGAAAATTGGATTCAGCTTCTTAAGCGACGATAAGCATTACTGTGGTTAGTGAATGGTGAGCTGTAAGTACTCAGCGTCTTTGATATAAGGGCAAATTGAGGGTAAGATGGGTGGAACAGGAAGTATGTAAGTGAAGAAGTTATCAGCTCATAACACGTATCAAGTGGTGTGTGAGGTTGATATCCTAGAAGTTGCAGGGAGGACATGGGAGACCGGAGCAGGTGTCGAGGTCTTTGACGGGAGATGAAAGTTATGGGAATGAACCTCCAGAGACGACGGAGGACCTACTTTTCCTTTTTTCTGATCTCTGACAGTATCAACGGTCGTCGGTCGGTAGGAAGGTATCTGCGAATTTATACTGATATGAACTCATACCATAGCAGTGACATCATATCGTATGTACGTAGGAATGTTATATTATGTAAGTAGACTTTTTGGGTAGCCCAAACAGGACTGTAAGTTTGATGTCTGGGTGTAGTGAAATAGTGCAAATAAGATATTTCATACGACCCTAGGATAGAGTAGACTAGACCTGCCTTTGTCAGCATGTGGAATTTCCTTTCCAACAAGCACTTGACCGTACTCTTTAACGTGGCCAGTCCGGCTTTACGGTGTCGAGACACTTAAATTTGACTCCATAACCATCTGGAGGCCTTTGAAATGTTGAACCTGAGAAGACTGTTCCGGATTCCATGAGTGGATCGGGTGGGCAACACTGAAGTGCTGCAGAAAACCGGTCTTCAGGAGCTTCAGCTCCTCATTGATATCAGCGGCTAGTTCTGGAGGGGAAAAATTGAGGGCAAAAGAGGAAGAAGAAGAATAAGATAAACATAAAACCTGTGGCAAACTATGTTGCATACATAGGAATAAGAAGACGCTTTTCGACGTAGCTCAGGTGCAATCCAACTAAACAATCGCGCACCCCGAAATACCTTAACTGTCAACCGATAATAACATCTACATGTGCTGTCGATTGTTTATATGGGCTATCCATAGCCCCTACACTGCAACGGGGGTAATAGACCAATTTCTGGGTTGAGATAGCAAAAACCTACGTATTAAACCTAGCTGAACCAAGTTCAACGGACTCGTGCACCTATATTAGCCTTTCGCACGCTACACTTCCTCAGGTGCCCGGCACCGATCATCGTCTTTGACCGCAAGGTGTTTTCTATCATAGTTATACACCGCTTCTTCTCGTAACCAAATAATATAACTGTAACAGGTAACGGTCAGCCGTTCGTAGGAAGACATTCAAAATACTACAATAACAACTAAACTTTCAATTGGTTATGGACTTGTATGTTTTCCTGTAAAAATTAAAACATTGGTGGAATAATTCTTAGCGTTTTCAACTTGTAAGAACTTGCAAGGTTTTTTTTCCTACGTATATAAATACGTAGGAAAACCTTTCAAGTAGAAAACCTACTTACAAGTTGAAAACGCTAAAAATTATTCCACCAAAGTTGATTATTACTGTACAGGTGTCACTGTGTGGATCTCAATTGAATTTATTGTTTGTCAGTCAATGTGCAGAAATACACCAGTATATGAATTAAAAATCATCGTTTTGGTTTTTTATCTTCAATAATGAACCATTGGAATCGCCCAAGAAAAAAAATAACCCCCCTCAACATTTGAGGGTTTACGTTTCAAGATACGTAGATTCAGAAAACCGAATTGAAAAAAATTCTTGACACAACGGTTTAATGAATATTATCTTCTTTGAACAGATCACCCTTCTGTCTTGATCACTGAATGACAGATTTATTTGTTACGAGTACCCCACTTGGTATTCGGAGGGTTAATAATTATAGTTGTGATTAGTTATTAATAATAACTATTAATAATCATTGTTATTGATTAACTCGATATCTGATAACCATGTGCTGTAGGACTTAGCTGGTCCAGTATGAACGATTGTCTTTGTGCCAGTGTCCCCGAAAGCCCGAAATCGGCAATATTATACCAGCGTTATTGCCCAATACCCTCAAACTTTTCGTCAGGATATCTTGGTTTTCAATATACCTAGTGACTCTTTCCAAATTTTGAGGGGTTGCTTAATAGGTCCATATCTTTGACGTGCAAATAGTGATCATCTTTCCAAATCATTTAGTGTATAGTAACTGACCCAGGTTACGAACCTCATTTACCCCTCATCAAAGTCTGGATCCGCCCTTGGTGAACGCACAGATTTAAGGACATATCCCAGCCCATATGAACCAGATCCGGTTCAACGCACGACCCTCCCAGGTGGTCCCGTAATACGACTTGTACCTTACAATAATCTATATAATTGTTACAGTGTGTAGTTACTCACCACAAAAAGGGATTCCTTCGGGGGTCCACGTGCCCTGAGGGGTGCATATCCTCCTCGAGGGCCCCAAAAGTTCGAAACCAGGCTCGCAGTGGTAGGTCGCCACCGTCCCGACGTTCATAGACGAGTCCGAAAACTCCACAGTGGAATGAGCCGGTTTGCCCGGGAACCGGCACTCTGGAACGACAAGGAAAAAATACCAATATCAATCCCAAACCATAAGTACACTTTATACAAAAACTAGTCTCTTACGACATAATTTCACCATACGTACAACTATGAGTGCTACACAATATCTTAGGTACTATATTACTACTTGGACGAGCAAAGAGTCACCAATCTCCTACGTGGCACGCTGATAATTACTGCCAACACTTTTTTAAAAACGAAAAAAATGTTATCAGTTTTTATGCCTCCAAGTGTCTTACAATCCAACTACCAATTATTACTCAGTCAAGTTTTTTGGTCCTTCATTACTAACCACAGGGGATTCAAGCAAGAAGATGGCAATAATGCGTTGTGCATTGTGTTCTTAGCTTCCCAGAGACACTACGACCATATTTTACAGATTTCGATGACTTCTTCAGGGACTCAAACTGGGAAAATTGGTTATTTACCCAAACCAGATAGAGAAATTTGAATATTTTGGCAGATATTTTGTCTTATACTGAATCTGGCCAATATCTCGTTTGTTTTGGTCAACCAGAGCAATTTTAAATTGCCAAATTGTGAAAATAATTAGTTAATCAGGCGACACTCTCACTCGAGCTGATCAGATCTTCCGGATTATTTTGTTACGTAATTAGTTGCTGATTTCAACGATTTGATCCGCGATACAGTGAAGCAACAGAAAACCATTTCGAAGGTCTGATAAGAGGCCTTGCAACTTCTTGAGCAATCGCAAGAAAAAGGACTCGTTATCGGCACAAGAAATCGTCGCTTGCACCATCCACCTGAAAGGGATGTTCCCCTCGTAAACATGAGGCTGTTGGGCTTCAAATAACACTGTTCTTCAAGAAGCTCGAGATTAGAATTTACGTTTTAAAACGAGAAACCCAAAATCGAGACTAAACAATGAAAGGAAACGGAGTTTTACTACAAAGGCTCGTTCAATGGCGACCATGATTAATAGAAGGTAAACCAGAAAGGCTTTGTTGATTTCGAACCACGAAGGTGTAACTGGTCGTGTTCTACCTGTACCGCTCCCCCAGTCATCAGTCTTGTCCAAGTCATCACTCATCCTAATCAGTGGATTCTGTCCGGGCGTTGCAACACGTTTTTCCGATCTGATGAACTTCAAAACGAACTCATTTGGACGTTGGAATTCGATTTTGAAGGACGAAAAGGTGGTAAATCATTCGAACGCGCCTTGTGTCGAATCAACGTCACGCATGAGGAGGACCACGGTAGATGTATTCGTATGATGAAGTGGTGCGTCGCAGGATTATTGGACTATGGATGACATCGCAACGGGACGAGATATCTGTGAGAAGTTCAGGAAGAACATCTTTCAGTGTTTGACGAAGGATTTCAAGTAGGTATACCTACATACATGCTCATCACCGCTCGAAAATAGTTCCTCGCAGTGCTCGCGCCTCAGCACTCCGTACCGTACCTTTTCAATTTCCGTAGGCACCACGACTAGAGGTGTCTTGAGCTTATGCTATCTAAACCATCAAATGAAAAGCGTGAAAGCTTCCCTGGTTTCCTGGGGTAATGCCTTCAGTATTCCACGGCACCTTGACGTTCTTCCAAGGCGACCGCCCGCGTGCTTCTGTGTCTTTAATGCGGTGCGCTATACCGTACGCGTGCAACAGTGTAAGTACATGCCTACATACTTTTTACTCTGAACTGAAGACATTTTTTTCAACATACCGAGCAGTTTGTGAAGGTTCCCAGCAGGAACTTTCGTCGACGTCAAGATCGGCACAAGCCGTGAATGTCGAAGCCGCCAAAATAATAAGACAACTGAGCGGTTGTACCCAATGCGATCGTTTTGAGCCACTAAACATTTACTATTATTTATATTTAATTCAGACTACGTCAGGTTAACTAGTCCACTAATTAGGCTATTTGGCGCAACTAAAAGCGCTGTTTAGTTCAAAACGAGATACTCGTGCATTTACCACACAGGGCAAAGTCAAATATAACCAAGTTTTATAAATTTATGTTTATTTTCGAGTTAGATTGTATTTTTTGAGGGTAGATATCTATCTATTTACCTACTTTATTTTCCAGAATCCAGATTTTCGAAAATTCTATTATCACTACATTAGACTTATGAAATTAAAGTTACCAATCCAGAAGAATTTCTGAGTTAATTTTGGTTTATTATCTTCGATAATGAACCATTGGAATCGCCCAAAGAAAAAATTTTTTTAACCCCCCTCAAAATTTGTTGGTTTACGTTTCAAGATACGTAGATTCAGAAAATCGAATAAAAAAAAATCCGTCCGTCCGCCGTACGCCGTACGCCGTCCCCCGTACGCCGTCCGCCGTCCGCCGTCCACGCCGTTTTGCCCAGTTAGCGTTGAGCTAAAATTACAAAATTTGGTTTCTGGGTTTGGACCAGCCCCACAATGATCCTCGAAACTTTTCATAACCCTAGGTCAAGGGGAAGGGGTTCAAAACGAAATTTAAAATTTCGACGATGTCTTATCTCCAAATATTTAACAGAACCGTGTAAATTTTAGTTCACCTTTGAATGACCTGAAAAATTACGAATCTTTTAAGACCAATTGGATTTTTGTGCGACCAGCCGTTCGTTCACAGTGACCGCGCAAAGTTGTAGGAAAAACACTAAACTTTCGCGTCGAAAACGGCCGTTATGTGACCCAACCTCCAGACGCCCAGAATAAAACTACGTTTTTCATCTTCCCGGTAAACTACAGTCTAGAAATTTTAACCGTGAGTCGGGGATAGACCACATTGCAATATTCACTCGGTTTCTCATCTGTAAAATTGTTTAAATAATACCTTTTTGTAATAATACAAATTAAATTTTGATGATGAGCTATGGACTTGAAATTTTAAAAATAGGTCAGAACTGGATCACAATGCAATATTCACTCGGTTTCTTGTCTGTAAAATTGTTTAAATAATACCTATTTGTTTAAACAAATTAAATGTTGACGATGAGCTAGATACTTAAAATTTTAAATATAGGTCAGAAATGGATGACATTTCAATATTCACTCGGTTTGTATGACATGGTATGAGTATGGTATGGTATATTATTGTATGTATGGTTTGGTATAATACAGTATGGTATGATAGGAAAGAAATTCGTATGGTATGGTATGAGTACGGTGAGAATATGGTATGGTGCCGATTTGCAATACAGTCTGGTATAGATAGAAGGGTGATCTGCACAAGGAAGATAATAAACCGTTGTGTCAAGAATTTGCAGAGTTTTTTTATTTGTTAGTGTGGTTGGTACCTTACTTTAAGTTGTCAATAAAACCTTCTTCCCGGCGCAACTTTACTAGTATAAATAGTGTCGGAAAGTCAATAGCGGTACTGAGTGCCGTCCGCGTGTGCTAGTGTGAAATTAAAGGGCACGTGGATGTACAGGTTGAAAAGCTGTTGTTGTGTGTAGTTGAGGCATTCAAAATATAAAAGGTCTATTAATTAAGATCTATAATTTTCAGTGGACAAAGAAACGACTGTTTTCATGTCAAGGTAATTATTTCTTTACGCATTACATGAAACATGACCTCATTATTTGTCCCTTTCGATTTTCGAAATACCCGATGAGTTTGCTCTAATTTTCAGTGATTGTTTCAGCCCCCAAAGAAACGAAACCAACCGCCTGCAGCCTCTTTGGAAAAGAAAAAAAATTCTTAAGCCCTCATCATCTTCATTAACCTGTTAAAACCAGTGACTCAGGTTGAGGTCTCGTGCACCGAAATCAGAGAGCGGGCCCGACATGAAAGAACAAGAAACTCGGAGGAGCCTGCGGTGGAATTCGAAGTGAATGTGAGCTGTGAACTACGTAAGAAGGAGTCGGGAAAAAAGGAGAAAATACGACATTTTCCCGCTCACTTTGGTAGTTAACAGAAATATTTCGACATCCGTCATGTCAACATCCGAAGATTATGTCACTACTGACAATCTGTGTCCCTCTGTCAAACAGTATTCATAAGCCCTCAATCAGTGACGTTGTTTAGAGTCGATTGTGTTAACGCTTGAGGTTCCTTTCAGATTATTGACCTTTATGTTGCTCAAAATAATTAGAACTCAAAAATCGTTATAAACCGGCCTAATAATTATAATTGAAAGTGTGACACGGTGGTTCAATATTTTCGGTAATGAACCGAATTTTTCAGAGATAATTAATCAATATCGGAAGTTAATTATTGGAAAAGTAGGCAAATTGGTGAATAAAGAAGTTCATTGAATAACACATTGAAAATCATTCAATATCGGCACAAATCGCCATTTTACGAGTTAAGGCTGTTTCGTAAGGGGTGAAAATATATGAACTCATGTTCCTGATTTCCATGTAAAAAGGTGTGATTTTAATACTTTTGTCCAATTTAAGTGCTTTTGTCTTACTTAGTAGTTACTACGGACTGTGTACTCCTTTTTCAATGGTAATTTTGGTATTTGTGACGTATCGTCTAAACTACAGTATCATACCAAATTTTAGGGGTACAAACACCTGTTCAATTTTTTTCCAAAACTAGTTGATGGGTAGTTAGGGATTTGATAACATTGGAAGTTTAACGTTTTTACGGATAAGTACCTCAAAAATCGTTAAGTACGACATTTTAACATGGTACGTTTTTTAGCCTTCACCTAACTGGCAGAAACCGTCCGTCCGTTACTCTAATCCATTTCTATGCCAATGATGCTGCTATTTGGTATGCAGCCTCCTTAGGAATTAGAGGCTGTCCAGGCCCCAGATCAGCTGAGTGGCTCCTAAAGCTAAGTGCTAATGGCTGTTCTTAGGACTTACAATTTAAGCAGCATAGGGCCGGAATCAGCTGAGTGGCTCCTAAAGCTAATTTCTATGTTACTCACACTATGAAGCTGTAATTCGGCATGTAGCCTCCTTAGGACTTGCAGCCCCCCTTACTAAACCGGTACTTCGTCGTTCACCATTTGTTGGGAAGCTTCCGAATTAATGAACATTTTCCCGTTCACTATAACTCAGTGACTGCACAAATATCAGAGCTATAGGCAGTTCTAATGCTTTTTTTTCCATTTTTGTGTAGTGCCCACAACCACCGTTATTAACACACGGCTTCATAACTTATAAGTGAACATGTAATTAGGTCAAACTAGTCTCAAAATCAGGGGATCGACTTATTCGCTAGGTTGTGCAGGGAACTGTCGCAGTTCACTTACGGCGTAGGGTTGAGATAACGGGCTATGCGTCGTTGGATTTCACTTTCTCCGATTCCGGAGCTGATATGACCCACCTCGAGGCATAACCTACCAATACCTATTATACTTACCCCATTATGCTTACTCTGATACTATTTTTGTATAGTTCATTATCGGGAGGTGTAATTACAGTTGGGTTCCCAAGCCATAGCAACTGGAAAAGTTGAGGGCGAGGAGGTAGAAATGGAAAGTTGTTTCGTTGGGTTCTGAATGAATGTTGTATTCGATGAGAGAGATCATGAGGGGAAGACTTTTTGAAAGAAACGTGATGATGGCAGGGCCAATGCTCTACCACGTACAGGGATAACTCATTTAGCATTGTGGAAGACTACAACGTATTTTGTACATCACATAAGTTCAAAATATTAGCTGCAACTTTAATGGAAATGTTGAAGTTAGTTATCGATAGGATCACTCTAAGGATGTAGTTAGGTATTGATATGGTCACTCTAAGGATGTAGTTAGGTATCGATTATGTCACTCCAATGATGTAGTTAGGTATCGATTATGTCACTCGAAGGATGTAGTTAGGTATCGACAGGATCTCTTTAAGTAAGTAGTTAGGTATCAAAATGTTACTCTAAGGATGTAGTTAGGTATCGATAGGATCACTCTAAGGATGTAGTTAGGTATTGATATGGTCACTCTAAGGATGTAGTTAGGTATCGATTATGTCACTCCAATGATGTAGTTTGGTATCGATTATGTCACTCGAAGGATGTAGTTAGGTATCGACAGGATCTCTTTAAGTAAGTAGTTAGGTATCAAAATGTTACTCTAAGGATGTAGTTAGGTATCGATAGGATCACTCTAAGGATGTAGTTAGGTATTGATATGGTCACTCTAAGGATGTAGTTAGGTATCGATTATGTCACTCCAATGATGTAGTTAGGTATCGATTATGTCACTCCAATGATGTAGTTAGGTATCGACAGGATCTCTTTAAGTATGTAGTTAGGTATCAAAGTGTTACTCCAAGGATGTAGTTAGGTATCTATAGGATCACTCTAAGGATGTAGTTAGGTATTGATAGTGTCACTCTGAGGATGTAGTTAGGTATCAAGTATATCACTTAGGTATCGATAGTCACTCTAAGGATGTAGTTAGGTATCGATAGGATCACTCTAAGGATGTAGTTAGGTATTTTAACCCAATAAGTAGTATTGAATAATGTTTTTGGGCGAGGAGAACAAATTCGAAGTCCATTCAGACAAATGAAATATTTATGCCACGTAACTATTCTGGTGCCTCTTGGATGAAAATGATCATTTTGACGAAAAGCTGATGCTTACAAATCGTATGTACCTACAGTGGCTTTGGTGTTGGAGATCGTACTTGTTATACACAAGTTTAACCCACAGGTGGTTCACCTACCTAGTTTACGTGGCGAACTTTAATGTTGACGAGTCACTTCACACTTTTACTCTCAAAGAGACCTCACTCCGGGCAACTGGGTTAAATCCTACCTTTTCCCGTCATAAAAAAAACAGTACAAACTGCAATCGCATCGATTGCAATTGGATCTTCATCGACCAGAGAGAAAGATTCTCCGAAAGGGCCAATTACCTTCAAAACAACCCGCTCTGAAACCGCCAGCCAAAGGTGTTTTTTTCCGATCTCATCCGAATTAACTTTTTGGAGCCGCGAAGTTGGAACAACGAGACGCTGGAGAAACGCGGAGGAACTCGTCTCAAAGAGTCACGATCCTCTCGATGCCACTATCACGAAAGTAACGTTTTGACCCAGTGAAATCCATGGCAATCATATTGATTACGGAGTTATTCATGTTGGTACACGTCTAAAACATTACAAACAAACTGTCCAGAACGCCAGTTCAATTCAATTCTTCCAAGAGAATAATTCTGCGATTTATGGTACAAGAGGTACTCAAGAGAACCTTCAATAACTCCAGTCAGCACACCACCCCGGTTACTCCAGTAAAACCCCTCTATAGTGGACAACCGCGACCAAAAAACGTGTCCACTAAAAGGGGGTCTCACTACATTTTCCTCTAGCCCCGACCCAGGAGCCCAACAGTCATTGCGATTCACACGAGGGAAACGACCCGTTATCCCAACGACGGGCGACAATCAGTGCTGTAGTTTAAAGAATTTACTTCTCGTCAATTTCACGTAATCAACTGCCTTTGACACAGATTCTGCCTTTAAGTCCCGTCACAGCTAAAGCCCTTTATTATCCTGTTTAGTTCAACTGCGTGTCTCATTTTGAACGAAACGTCTATAACGACGTCCGCGAAGACGTATTTTACATTTTTCTCCGTTACAGAAGTTATTGAAGACCTGTTAGTTATAGAGAACTCCCTAGTTATTCCCAAGATCTCAAAAACGGTCATCCCACTGGTATCGATACTTTTCCTTCAACACCGGTACGAGTACAGACAGTGACTGCGCCGAATAGTACGAGTATTTCAAATAGCCATCGAAAGTTGGATTATGGGCGAACACAACCAGTAAGACACGTCTTATATGATATGAGCGAGCTCGGATATCGTATACCAGTGTATTACATTCGAGTTAAGAGCGCAGTTTGAAATGGCGATAGAATTACAACCTGTGAAAGGTGAACATATAGTCATGTTTCAAGTAGCGGTTCAACGACCTCAAGTCCAAGCTATCACTTCCCAAGTCTTAGACTTCAGCGTCTCACAAACGAGACATTTACGATGAGTTAAGCGGAGTTCACATGGAGACGCAATTCCGGGCGTCAATTGGGAATGTTTCCCTCAGAGGCGTTCGCATGGCAAAGGAATCACAACCTTCTCCATCTTTAACTCTTTTCCCGCTCTTCGACATTTCCGCTCAGTAGAATCATTTTCGAATTCCTTGTTATTAACAATATTCAGTAATTCACTTTACAACTCGTCCATCGTCAGAAAAAAACACAAAGTAGAGCGTCGACAATCCAGATTAATTGGGACCAAATCTCATCAAGATTCTCAAAGAATCCGGATTTTCGAAAATAGGCTGTCAGCGAATTTTCGAAGAAAAGGAAGCTATTGTTCTCGGTTCAAAATTTTTAAAACTCGAGTTTCCGACCATCCTGAGTTTACTGCCGAAATACATTGAAAAAAAAAAAAGATTTTTTGTGCAATTTTGAACTTTTTATCTCAAATCCACCGAGAGTTATCGTCTGGAATGACACATACATATACAGGGTGTCTACAGAAATTATAGGACAAACCCAAGGAATCAATTCTACAGCTAATTTGCAACAAAATCTGCCTCTTAGAGTTTTCTTTCATTACTCAAGTAAAAACCGGTTTTTTTCACTTTTAAGATGGGCTACTCTAAGGGGGGTTTTGGGGGAGTTTAAGGGGGGGGGGGGGGGGAATTGCCAACAAATTCCTAAAATGAAACAGTCTGAGGAGTGACACCTCATATTAAACGTTTTTTACGCTGAACGCGATGGTGAAGTCAAATTTGTGATATCTCATCCCGTTCTAAAACTGGATCCACTTCGTATGTTGCGACGTTCAACTTCATCTTCGACATTTTTCATCATACGAAAACCGTTAATCTCTTTTTCGAAACCTCTTGATTTATCTGACACATCACCACATCTCACGCTGCATATTCCGCCTCAATACACCTTCCACGTGTTGCATGACGGAATATTTAGCTGACCCACAGCGGTAAGACAAATCAAAAGTTTGGATTTTACGAAGCTGAATCGGTTGAGTCGTTGAACTTCCATCAAAACAACGTTGAACTCTGCAGGGTGCGAGCGCCAAATGACAAGCTGTCACCTTCTGGCAGTTATTGTTTAGTAAAATCCTTATTAGGGATGGTAAAACCCTTATGGATTAGTATACCCTTATATTTTAATATTGTTCAGCAATTCAATTGTTTTTCATTTTTTTAGATCTTTTAGGTAAATAATTGTTCAAAGAGGGAGTTTTTATTATTTGAAGGTAAATTACAGTTAGCCGAGGAAATCCCTAGTTTTTCAGTTGGCGGCATTGTCATTTTTCAGTAAGTTGGTTGTTTTCAGTTTGGTTTATATTACGATGATTAGTTAAATCGTTATATCTAGTTCTTTTATAAACCTTTTCTTTTTTTAATTATCCGTGAGTGTTAGATAATATTATTGTCTTCAAATGAAGCTGACGCTTGTAAAGTTGATTAGCCTGGTTCATTCAGCAGTCATGCGCCCCGTACTCTCCCTTCAATAAGTTGTGTTTATTGGCAATCCTTGATCAGGAAACAACTACATTTACACACTCAACTAGTCAGCATCACCAGCTAATTGATATGTGCGTGATAATATTTGTTCAATTGCCTTGCTAATTTTCATGGCATTAAATCTTTTTTAAAGTAAATAAATTTTATACATAAAATATTTTTAAAATAAAATAAATTTTATACATTGCTGAGTTGTTCATCATATTCATCATTCTTTTCCTCGTCGAAATTATGATCGAAGAGGCTCATATAGATGAACAAGCAGGGAGTTTGATCAATTCTCCGGAATGTCTTAAACAGATCATTGATGCTGTCGATCATAAGCTCTGGTGACCTCAAAACGGAAGGGAACGAATCTGAAATTTATCGCGGCGACCCTGAGATGGATAACTCCACAAATGAATTGAAGACGACCGCTTTCTACGATGCCGCCGGATTTTTCAATAGGAAACCGCAGAAAAGTTCCGCACGGATTCGCCTCTTCGGCCCCAACCACCGTCTGTCTGCCATCCGCCGCCTCTCATCAGTTGACCGACTCGCTTTCTTCTGCTTGTTACCGAGTTCTTTTGTTCAGATTTGAACTGAGACAACTCTGAAAAGGCGTAAGAATTCTAGGATAAGCCGTACAAATATTGAAAGGTCTAAAATGGTAACTTGAGATCGTTTTGTCTAGTAGGAATATTACTGCAACTACTGAAGCCCGATCGATAGCTCCTTGTTGTCGATGGTCTGGTAACATTAAGAGCCTGCAGGACCTAATTTGGAAGGTTTTTGAAGGATATCTCAAACTGATTGACTTGGAGTTTTAAAATAAATTTCTAAATTCACTATATTAATAAGAAAAGCGCCTGTGACGTCCGATTTTTGAAATCAATAAATTAAATTTGGAAGGCTCTTTGGAAGGCTAATAGACCGCAAAATGCAAACATCGCAGTTAAAACATGAAAAATGAGCGAGCGGGAGCTCAAATATATTTAGATTTTTTTTTTCCATAAATTTCCCGTAAGCCTTTTCGTTGAGACTCACAAGTTATTTTCGCAACAATTTTTTGAAAATTACAGGTCGGATTTCTCAGTTATTATCACCCGAGAATTCAACGGTTTGTGCCACATATTTGGCTTTTGACATAGTGACTGTAGTATTGCCTTTATCTGCCTTTAGGACTTGTTATCTGCAAACTTCTTCCGTAGAGCAGTTAAGGAAGGATGTGGTGGATAAAGTAAATAAAGCGCCACTTATCACTTCAAGGGAACGGAAAACCCACACAACTTCCCACCCTGACCACTTAAGAATCACAAGTTACGTTCCTCCCATAATGTTCCCAATCATCGTTCTAGTATGGTTATCAACAATACAATGCTTTGATTTGGTTTGAAGTCATTAATGAAATTGTGCTTATTTTGGTCACGATCATAACCTCAGCACAGGTTTTGGGGAGCATACAAATACACCAGCCGTTCTATTCAAACGCTTCAACGCTATTGAACTCCGAGGAGCGGGAACCATTCAGATCTTACAAATCTTCCACCGACCGTAAAACTCGACGTTTCTTTGAGGGATAAAAAACGAGACTGGGACGCCGGTGGTTGAGGTTGGTATTCCGTCTGTCTATAGTTCCAATGACTCGTCCCGTTACGTCCCGCTCCATGTGGAACTTGGCGTTGTATGTTGTTCGCGACCTCCTCCTTAAGATGTGCACCTTTTAATGTGCAGACAAAAATACAGTTATCTTTCGATTTTGTTTGAAACAGTATTTCACTTCGAGGCTTGTAACAATAATGATATTACCAATAACATTAATAACGCTGACCTAACGAAGATAAATCTCTGGTAAAGTAACCCCCGTGCGGAGGGCTAATTACAGTGTGAAGGATGTAATTCCGTTTTGAAAACCGGTAACCGCTCGTAGAGCACGATGAACGAACCGAATCGTGGCATGATCACTCCCAAGACTGGGCGGCATCCACGTTAAACTGCGTAGCAAAGTTTTCAGTTATTTAGTAATAAATAACTTGCACATTTTCTTATCGAAAATATGAATACCTCACGGTTCTCCAAATACTTGTAATGAGTCCCAAATATTTTGAATGCAGTTTTGCAACCTAACGCTTGTGCACAACACTTGCCGAGTATGTAATTTACATTCTCCATCCACTTCATCATTGGTGACGTGCACAGCGTTCCTTGTGCACAGGTGCTAGGAATTGAGAGCTATTGATGATTTGGTAGACGGGATTGTACTACTTGTACTTTGTATTATCCGATTCGGAAAGCAAAAATAATACAAAACAGTAGGTGCATCGAAGAGAAGTAAACTTATATACAGACCTTAAAAGTGAAAGGTCGAATAGGATTGGTTGGTACAAGTGAAAGGAAAACCACACTGCTATTGGCTTTTGAAGTAAAGGGGAGGGGCTAGAAAGTGAATAGTCTTACGGGATTGGTCATCCAGTGAAATGAAATCGCTTTGGATTGAAGTGAAGGGGCTGTGAAGAGGGGAGCTAGGGAGGCAAGCTATTATAGATATAGACGCAACAATTGAGAAAAACTTAAAGAAATTACACCATTCAAACATTCAAAGATTTGCCTAACCTATCACTCTTGATAAATTTCGAATCTTTCGAGGACATGAGGAATATGGATCAGAATCATTTTTTTCTACGGTGAGAAATATTGTAATCACCGTTGCATGGATTTTATTGAGGATCAAATTTATTCCAAGGGGTCTTGAGGGTTGTTCCAAGATTTCGACGCGAGTGATATACGAGTAGTTCGTACCTATCTTGGATCTTTATCTGTATCATCGTATGGGTTGGATCTTTGAAAGTTTCGAGCGTAAAATCGTAAACCACCTCTAGTCACCCCTTATCATCCCTAACCACCTCTGACCCCACTAACCATCCCTAACTACCTCTAATCTCCCCAAACCAGCCCTAACAACCGTCAACCAACTCTAACCACCCCTAATCTCTAAGTACCACCAACGCATTTTTTCTATTCTGTTGCTGACGGTGCATTAAATCAGGAATCTCAACAAATCATGCATTACATGTGAGCCGCGAGCCCGTTTTCCCTAAAAGGGTCCAAATTTTTGAACAAAACGCCTCTTATAAGTCCGAATTGAAATTGCCATGAACTATGACAATATTTCGGTGAAACTATAAGAATCCAAACTATTGTTAATTTGGCAAGTACGTGGCCCAACACCAAAATAATCATGTAAGAAAACCCTCTTCTTTTTATGAAAAAATGCTGTAAAAAGTAAAGTTTTCAACTATCCGAGTTAAGGCCGGAAAACCACGTCGTTTTGTTCTAAGTATTTGCACGCAGTGCATGACATGTCGATACAACTTAGGAACAGTCGTAAAATGAAGGTTTAGTAACTGAACTGTAGTAACTCAACTTTACAACTGTTGTAGTTTGATTCTCCGAGGTTGGTGCGCATGAGCGAGTGTACCAAAACATTTTGGACCGAGTCTCTAGGAAAGTTTACTCTCATAAGCCACGTTGCGTGAGTCATTTCACGTCTTCATAAAAAGTGGAAACACCTGAACGGTTCGGACACAACATTTTTTCTATTGCCATTTCATATTTTCTTACTGGGTACTTCTACGACAACAACTCCAACAACAAGGTAGCCTGGCAGCTCCTATTCGAGAAACCGCAATACCCGATAGGGCGATTACATCGTTCGTTGGTGCCCGATTCCTTCGGCAGGAAAAGGCCCATTTTCTCATAGAAGCCGCGCTTTGGTCCTTCCTTGCCAACCAACCTGATTCCAGGCCGTTGAGTGAGCACGGATTGTTTCGATTCTCGTGGACCCAACAGAACTGTAATGATCGACTTTCGATCGGTCTAAAACGGCTTCCGGTACTTTTGGTGACCGCTCTATATCCAACCGATCGGGAAGAGGTCGCGAGTCCATTTCTCCACACAAATAATCTCGGTTTTCCGGGGTCCTCGGTTTGATGAGTTACCCAATGACCCGATTTCCCCTACTACGATCTACGTTGGCGCATAAATTCCCTGCGAAAGCATAATACTAAGGTGCTTGAGAAAAATTGATGAGAATCACAACGCTCCGAGGTCCAACTAGCACCTAATCTCCAAATTTGAGCTCATTTTGACCATACCTACAATGGAAACAATGTTCCTTTACATGTCATGTTCCTTTAAAGAATGGTCGATTTTAATGAAAACAAAAGTTAACCAATTCTACCTGTTTCTGTGTCCAACTCCTATTTTCTAACATACAGTTTCTGTGTCCAACTCCTATTTTCTAACATACAGTTTCTGTGTCCAACTCCTATTTTCTAACATACAGTTTCTGTGTCCAACTCCTATTTTCTAACATACAGTTTCTGTGTCCAACTCCTATTTTCTAACATACAGTTTCTGTGTCCAACTCCTTTTTTCTAACATACAGTTTCTGTGTCCAACTCCTATTTTCTAACATACAGTTTCTGTGTCCAACTCCTATTTTCTAACATACAGTCTACAGCCTACATAACATACAGTCACTGGATGTTATGTAGGCTGTAGACTGTATGTTGGAAAATATCTACCAGTCCCTGAAGATGGCTTAATAAAGCCGAAAGCTCGGAGACAACGTTCCTTCTTTCTCCTCACTGAACCTCCTACAATCCTTCAAATATAAAACGGCCAATAAGCCAAGGAGAAAATAAACAAGTCGTTAACAAGTTCTCGTATTCAAATCTATTAGGTACTGAAAGTTATGACTGGTGAGAACAGCAGGATTTCTACAATGTACACTTATTCCCAAGTTCCAAATCACAAATTTTTCAGGATGGTGAACAAACATCCTAAATTGTGTCCTTTGGGCTCGAGGGTTCTAAGTTTGATAACTATCACAGAGGAATTATTATAATAACTACTGCTTCTTGACCCCTTTTTCTTGGATCGAGGACGTGTGTCAGGTCGCATCTTGCCCCGAACAAAATCCAATTCCAATTGAATTTTCGCATATTTCGATCCAAACGGCGTTCGAGCCTGGATTGCTTTCTGAGCTTCTTATTCTCACGAGGAAAACGCAAGTTTCCTCATCGGATTTCTAATGAAAGTCCGTCTGGCGGTCCCGAACGTGCTTGGGGTTGCAAATGCACCGGAAGGACAATGGGTACGAAGTATAGTTGGGAGTACTAATCAGGTATGGCGAGCCATAACGCGGCGTTTGCTGACCTAAACATGACAGTGAAAGCAGAGTCGTCCCATTTCTTCGGACGCTCGTAGAGCTCGTGGTTTCGAGGAAGGTCCGCTTGACTGCTGAGATCCTCGAAACTCGATCCTCGATCCTTTTCTTTTGTATACATTCATATTGGAAGTAACAAACTACACTGTTGTAAACTGTAGTTGGTGAACATCCCTTGCTCGTGGAGATGTTCCCAGCAACTCCAATCCCAAAAGAGACAACTGGACAACTTGAGTCGCCATCAGCTCAGGCAATGCCTGCTGCATCCTGCACTTCAGTGTTACGATTCAAGTAGTTCTAGGTTTACTACACATCACCCGAAAATCCAGACGATAAGAATCTGGAACCTGAGCACATCTCACATTTTAGTAAAATGGATTTTTCTCGAATAAAACTCCACTTGTTCAAATGCACAAAAATTCCATTATCTGTGACGCTATAGCGTCCTTCATTTTGTGATTGAAGCACCATGAATTTTGAAGTGATGCCTCAGATGCAAGAACTTCTACAAGACTTCACTATCCCTTCTGCTGAACTACAACAGACCTATTACCAATTAATTACATTTCCAGCGCCCTTTCGGACTGAAGGGGCCTTACCGCTTCGGAGCTGTAGCCTGAAGAGAGCTGGAAGCCCTCAAGCTCCATCTCATTTGGAGCGCGACGATGCTCTACATCTCGTGTTTACTTCTTCGACCCGCCTCCTTACCGGCGCTAGACTTTATTTTTTCTAGACTTCATCTTCCTTCCGCACTTCTTACCGTAGCGTTTCCTGACTTTCTCCGCTTTTACGTTGAACATCTCAGTCCGAATATTCTAGAAATGAATAGTATTTTCAGAGTTATGTTGAAGTATTCTGTAGAATGTACATACATGAACCTGTTCTGATCACTTCCCACGGCCGTTCCAAAAATATCTACTGAAGACCTGTTGACAATGTTTCAATACATCTTCCCATACGGTAGGTACATGAACAGACCGGCACTTAGCTGAGTCGTTGTCACTTGAGTGAGTTTGGGTCTCACTTGAGAACGTTACTGGGCGAATCCCACTGTATATTATGACGTTCGGTACAGTTTGGCCCATTGATTCCGGAAGCTGAAGGGGAGCTTGACATCAGATAAGGCCATCGGAGTCGATGACCCATATCTACCTTTCAATAAAAATAATTGTCCGTGGAGGACGTAAAGGTGGCGGACAGGATGTAAACAAAGGTCGCCAACCCGCGGTGCTGACCGATAGCGAGGTCGGGTACAAGCTGAGACGTCCTTGATCGATGACCGGCTTCCAGACGACCCGCCGTTCAAATCACTTCCAGATGCGTTACAAATCCCTTCGGTGTGCTCGCTAATCCGTCTTCCGCCACCAATTGAAATCGAGGGCTGTTCCTGCAGGTGCCGTTTCTTACAGTCCAGTAACATCGTCTAACACTCCACCCAGTACAAGGCGTTTGTGCAATAATAGTGCGATGCTATAGATGCTTGTACCAATTGAAAATTGAACATTGAAGAAGGCATTTGATTATAGGAGGCAAGAAGAGGAAGATTTCATCCCATACTAAACGTGAAAAACTGGACTTTAAAACGTATTGTTAAATTTGTACCCCAATTTGGACTATACATCGTCGAACGTCATTTCCTCCGTGAAGAGAAGATTACATGTGCTCAGTTTCAGCCAACAGCATTACATATTATGTAATGTGCTCAGTTTCTCTGTTATTACATATTATGTACGATCGTATTTCCAAAGACACAGAGATAGGGATTTTTTGGAGGGAAGTAATGTATAGGGTTTTTCTTTAGGGTTAATTTTTCCTTGTCAGGGTTTTTTCAGGTTTTTTCCAAGTATAAGTCAAGGAGTGAGGGGAAAAAGGTTGGCAACCGTGACTCCAACTTCACAAGTAAACTCTTTGTGTTCTATTGTCCCCAGTGGTTTTGTCAACATATCTGCAGGCGGGATTTTCGGCAAGCTTCTGGGTCCATAACCTTTTATAAATTGATTGTACAATAGAGTACACAGGCTGGTCAATGTCGAACAGGCAGGTGAAATTAGGATGTTGATCGACGTACTTTGACAACAATAATAATGAATGTGGGAGCTTTCAGGTGCTGACAGCAGCTATGAGCAAAACGTTGTTTTTCTGTTCACTCAGTTTTTCATGGAGATCTCAATAAAATACGTGGGTTTAGTAATTGACTAGTAGGACGCAGAAGTAGGTTTTGATTGCTTAAGTGAGTTCTACATAAAACTCGTTGATTCTCAAGAAAACTCATGAATCATAATATGATATTATTTGGTAACGGGAAAAAAGTACGTTGGTGAAATTGGCTCATTTCCACTCAACTTTGGAAACCGGTGAAACCCACGAAAATGAAACGGCTCGAGTAGATGAGAACCAGAACCGCCAGAGAGATGAGATGTTATGATGAAATTCCTCGAGTGAGCACAGAACATCTCCGTCCGTCCTGCGGTACCCATCGAAAACGCCTTAATTGCCACCTCCGACGAAGAGGGTGCTCACCACGAACTCGTCTCAGGGGCCAAAGGAAGATGTTATCAAATCGAAACAATTATCCAAAAGGGCGAGGGATAACTGCCACAACGTTATTAAGGTTGCGTGTGCGGACAATGGGACCTGTTACCTCACTTTCAAGGGTCGCTCAATGGGCTTGTATGGGCGCTTAGTAATTGAAGGGCGTTCAGGGCCCACAATTAAATAGTTTAAACTAACAAAACTTACGCAAATATAAATTACTAGATAGGTAATGTTATTATAATATAATAAATTAAGTAGTAGTGCAATATTATTGGCTAGACAAAATGACAGTACTAGGCAGCATTTCTCCATAACAAAGTAGGTAACTCGTCTCTGGAATGATCTACGATTAACAAATTATTCGTAAATTCGTCTCTTTCGAGGTGGTTCAAAGCGATACAAATTACCAACCTATCTGAGAGTTCAATACAAAGCTAAAACAAATATTACTCTCCAGACAAGTAGTTAATTTCAATATATAACGTAAGTTTTGTTTTCCCCTGATGGTATATCATCGTAGGACCACATGTGGAAGGGAATCGATACAAAATGCGTTACTGGTCCGCGCTGGAGGGCGGGAAGGTTTTTTGTGAGCCTTTGTGGGGGTCTGCAGTCAAGGTGAGGGGTCCGTCCACATGAAGTAGAGATTCCCTATTTTCAACTCAACGTTTCGACTGGATGACGCATTGAGAAGACTTGGAAGGCTGATGGAAGGCGTAGTGTAGTGCCACCTCAACGTTACCAACAAACAGAAGCTACCCTCCACCCGTGAGGGTCCAAACTGCACCGATAACAAAACTCGTTTAATATTTGCAAGTCTTCACCAAGAGCCTGTCAAGTTCAAAATGATCGTAAGATTCAGTTTCTTCAAAAACCATCAAAACTTAAAAATTCGTTGAAATAGGCGTTCAAAACTAATGTTGAAGCCTGAAGACTACGTTTTCCATTCTCTCCCCAACACAACGTAATATCTTTATGTTGACTTCACACGCCATGTCAGCCATGTCTTTGTAGTCTCTAATTTGAACTTATTCCCGGTTATCATAAAACATCAAAAAACGTGTTTTTGTTCAATTCGTTGGAGAAATACTCATCTACAGCACTATTATTCGTTTGAATTGTCAAAAAGCTGATGGGATTCTCTCGATCGTGACTAGAATAGCCAAAATAAGACACCACTTGACAAACAAATCGTCGGCTTACAAGTGAAATTTGCTAAGTAAATGTTTGTCACTTTTCGGTTTTCGGCTGCTGCTATGTATTTTTCAAAACGAAGCCCTGATCGATTGGTGATTCGCCAATTACATGGAAAGTTTCACTCTTCGGTTTTTAGCTACTCCAATGTATTTTTCAACCCCCGATCGATTGTTGAGGTCAGTTTTGAGATCAATGTTTTGATCTCATAACTGACCTCAACAATCGATCGGAGGTAGAAGAATACATAGGAGTACCTAGCCAAAAGCCGATAAGTGAAAAAGTTGATTTAGTGGATTTCACTTGTAAGCCACCGAAATTTAGAGCCCATAAAACTCATTTTTTGGTAGTATAAGCTAATTTCTTCTTTCGGTACCAACACTAAAATCAACACCGAACCACTTCTCCAGGAGGGAATCATGAACGATTTTGCCGCCATTTTGGATTTACCGTAGCATCCTTTTAAGTTCAAGCATCCCTTGTGACACACCACAATAAGACATACCTCACCTAGGTCAAGTTACTGTGCGCACTAGATGAGTGAAATCACCCAATAACCTACTGGGTTCAAATTTGGAAGGATGTTAAAACTACGCACGGTGTTCATTTTAAGACGGCACAAATGCATTTCATGCCTAAACGGTTGATCTGTGCAAAAAATGCCAGAGGAAAAAGTTGTAGTACTTGAGCCCTTCTTTCCGAAAATGACCAGCACTTGAAGTTCCAGCCGCGCATGCGCAACCGATTGTTCCAAAAGACCACGGTAAAGGAATGTAATATTTTTTCTCAAATTTGAAATTGCAAATTTCAAAACCCCATAACTCGGTAAATATTTAAGATATCGAAATGCGGTCTGTTTCATATGTTTTGTCTTGTTATGCCCTTCAAATAAATGTGCATAAACATGTGGGTCATCTGGAAACCCCAACTTTCGATGCGCGGCTGGTACGTCAAGTGGTGGTCATGTTTGGAAAGAAGGGCTCGAGGGCTACAACCTTTTTTTCTGGCATTTTGTAATTACTCGTAGATCAACCGTTTAGGCAGGAAATGCATTTGAGCCGTCCTAAAATGAACGCCCTGTGTATTACTTGTTCATATTTGATGACCACCCAAACTTCGTAGTTGGCTTGATGTACTTGAAGAGAGTGAGTCACTATCTTGAAAATCGAGATATTCTGACGATACGTTTGTGGCCATTGGACAATAAGGCTGGGCCCAGCAACTACTATAACATTGCTGGTGTTTGACTCTGGGGGCATGACCCCCCCCCCCCCCCTGCCGATTCAATTTCCGAGACGTTTTCATATAATATTCTAAACAATATTCTAAGCAAAGTGACGCAGTTATCTGACTGTATGTTGTGAGGAATATTCACTACCTCGAGACGAGAAGAAAAAAGACGAACGACCGTGACTTTGAATCTCTCGGCCACCAGACAGGTTTTTCTTCGAAGCAAGTCAAGAGTCAAGTTGTACTACTTTTTAAAATTGACGGTCTTCCAAACGGCTTTCTCCTCCGAAGGGTTAACTGGGGATGAAACAGGATTTCAGAATGGAGCGTCTGTCTTTCATCGACTACAGGTAGCCAGGAGTAGAATGATATTACTAGTAATCAATACTGAATGCCATTGACCAAAGCGAGGTTTAAGGTCGCCCCTAGGGAGTACTGACTCCTAATTGAAACGGTAAAATGAAATGAAACCTACCACATTCTAGAACCTGTTTAATGTCATGTACCCACAAAAAAAACACGATCAAGTCGAAACCACTTCAAGAAGCCGATTTTGGAGTTCATCTACCAACTGTCCGAGTTATCAATGTGAGTTTTTGAATCACGAAACGACTTTGAATGTCATATTGAGGGCTACACGGTCTACAATGCTTACTCAATTGGGAGGATGCCATAAATGCAGACGGTTCACGAATTACTCAAAGATGGACGCCTCCAGGTTAGAAACCATCGCAACAAGTACCTGCCTACTGTATCATTCTCGACTGTTCAATTTTTTTTAAACCTGAACCTGCATGTTTTTTTTTTTTTTTTTAAATTTTTTTTCTTATAAACTTTATTGTACTTAGTACATTACACTTGTGCTTAAGTATGTATATACAACTTCACGAGAGGAGTGTATAGTGGGTTCCCACCCAGTGGTGGCCACAACTAGATTATGTCAATAGTAGATAATAGGAGATGAATAACACAGAAGAACTGGTAGATAACTATAACAATAGTGGATAAATATAACAATAAATAAGTTCTGTTTTAACAATCTTAATACCAATTTGGCAAGGATTCACTATTCATTCTCTTCAATCTTCGTTCATTGCTCGGTGGAGGGCGGTTCTCGAATATTTCTCTGAGCAATGAGTTTGAATATGAACACAGCTGGAGAACCTTTGAAACCTCAGGTATGTCCAGATCTTCGTGTAAGATACCGTTCCTTACATACCAACGTGCTTCAGTAATAAGTCGGAGAATCCGGTTTTGCACAGTTTGGATTTTTTTGTTTGAGGGAGGTTGACGCTACAGTCCAAATCATGCACCCATACAGCCATACTGGTCTAATGAGGAGCAATTTTGGTTTATCTTTGAATGTAGCGGTATCGCTGGGCTGGTTAGCAAGTGCTTCAACATGTGCCTGTGAGAACGGGTCTTTTGGACAACAGTGGACAAACAGTATGTGTTTGGCTGAATGATGTAAGTCTTGCGTTTTCAATCACTAAGGAATCAGTGGCCTTAATGCTGAAACGTAAGTAACTTAATTCGTCATCCAACGATGAATTTTCTTTGTCCAACCAAAAGCCAATATTCACTTGAACATTTTTGAGCTGAATGTAAAGACAACAGACTACGCCACTGAGTTTTTCAGTCTCTTCACTCGAGATCGAAGATACACTAGATAATTCGGAACGCAGATCAGCTTAAATTTTGACCAGTGTTCGTATAACAAAAATTCATTGAGTAGGAATACAACACTATTTCATGGTGGTGCACAACACTCCATTCAATGGTGCTTTCAAGTTTAAAATAGAATGAATTCAACGGCCTTCAATAGTCATCAATAATAGGAAATGTACAAAAAAATCATGGGGGTATTCATGGTTTGGTCGTTCGAGATCGAGAACGTCGAGAATGTCGCAAACGTCGAGGTTGCCATGAGAAACGGGATGAGTGCGCATGCGCGGCTTGGGATTCTCGACTCGATCCGTCGAGTCGATTTACCGGAGTCGGAGGTCCCGTAAAAATCGTGAAGCGATGGTCGAGCTTGGTCGTAAAATGCAGCAGTGCTTCCTAGCGGTGTGATAAGGAAACTTTCACGGGCGTTGTCATGTGATATCGTTTGAGAAAAAGTTTAAAAAAAACGCTTGGAAATGTTCTTTTGGAGAGGTTAGTTTATGCATTAAAAAATGTGGTTATTTCGATTATCACCATGAATTATACCGTGGAGTGCAATTTTGACTTATTTCTGTATTTCTTGACAATTACGTACTTATTTCTACAACTATACGATTCTTTTGGCTCCTTGGCAACTAGTTTCATAAGGGGAATCCCAGGTCTTAGCTACAGCCATCATCATGCATAGCAAATCTTAAGAGGCAGAGGAACAGAAATGACGTTCCAAACGGTTTCTGTCACCGTCTAGCAGTAGTTTTTCATTGTACGAGTTTTCCTCTGATATTCACACGTTGAGTTGTTCCCAGGAGTGGAAAAAAAGACACCTAATCTGCGCGTAGCAGGTGATACAGTTTTCTACAGGCGCTGTAATTTCCCTACGAACATTTCGAGGACCAGGACATCGCACAAACTCAGGAACGTAATTCAACCGGATTCAGGCAGACATTTTGACGTTTAAAACTCCGGAGTGGTGCTGTGGCCAGCGGACAAGGTACTACAGTACCATAAGTGGACAGTACAATTCACCATACAATGAAAAGACATGTGTAAAAATTGCAACAGTAAAATTGATGGCCTTTTGAACAGCACTTTCAGTCCTATTTTCAATATCTCGTCGTTGGGTGTATAATACATATAATACATACATACGTTGGGTGTATAATAATTCCCCTAATGTTTTCAAGATGAAGTCTAATTTTGAATTATTTTTAAGTATGAGTGGGTAAAAATTTACGTAAGTGATATTCAACAATATGCATTTTCAAGTAAATCCGACAATGTTATGGCTCTTACTACCATCAATTTCGAGTGAATATTGATATTCCCAAGTGGAGTAAATGTGTACGAGTACATTTAACACATATCGTTACCACCACGCCAAAAGCACCAATCTGCTTTTCGCTCATTTTCGTTTGGGTGCACTTTTAGGTTCCCTGAATTGGGTACTACTGAGTTGAGCACAACATGAGCCGACATACGTAATTTCCAGTAGATTTTTTGAAAATAAGAAATTCTCGGTGTATGTGTAGATGCACAAAAACAAAAATGACAACAAAAAAAAGATTAGCATTATTGGCGTGGTAGGAAAGATGTGATCGTTTTTAAAACATTTGGAAGCACAAGTGATCAAATTTGTGTGGTCCAGGAACGCTTTAAAGTTAATACTCAGGAAAATTCGCTCATTATGTAATACTGCATGACAATAACATTGTATTTTGGTTGCTTCTATTTCGAGCTTTCGTAATTAAGATATTTTAAACAACTTAATGCCTGTGAGCTGATTGTGGGAAACTGGTATGTTCGTCGTTCGTAGGTCGTACCGCCAACGGTTTTGACCCAGTTATGAATTGAACTAGACGAGAAGAAGAAAAAATACTTTGAAAAAAGTCGAAAGAAGACTTCGGGTAATTAGCGGCGGCAGGAAACGAGGGGTGTCACGGTCCCTGACTTCAAGTCTGGAAGTGAGCAAGTACGACCGCCCATGGAACCGATTGGAACGCCTGAAATATTTATGTTTTACTAACGAGACCGTCAGTGCGACACCAATAATTTGACAACGAAAACCGAAATTCGACTCGAAAACGTCGTCGAAACCCGAAAAATGTTGATATCTAATCGAATTGAGGTGTCCATTTAGAATGAAATGAACCTTCGATAAGACCAATTATAGATTCAAAAACGTCGAAAAAAATAAGTTTAAATTCAACAATGAGAACTCGCATCAAAGCTCGTGCAGTTTTCGATCAAAAGTTAAAATCTCAAACACCACTTTCTTATTTATATTAATTGAGTTATACAAACACGAGTTCTTATAACCGAGACTACCGAAAGGTCTCTCGAGATATTTCCAAAATATGTTTTTGTGCTTCTCCTGAAAAGTCCGGTTTTTCTTCACTTATGATGTACCACCAGATCTTGGCCGAGGAAGTAGTAAATTGCAACCTGTTGCAGCGCCACGCAAAAAGATTAAGTATTCATCTTAATTTGAGAGTTTTGAACCTTTTTGGGTGATTAACAGTACATTTTAGATGTTCATCTTACCGTGCAGTGATTAATTATGCCGTGAAAATCAAGTGAAAGACAGTGAATTAGGAGAGAAAAACGTTGGATTGAGATAGGTCATGAGCAAATTATTTTGCAGCTGAATAAATGATGATGATTTTACATGTTATAATTACAATTTTAATTCATTATTTGGTTCAAGTGAATATAAGTACCTCTTTTCATTTACTTGTGAAATTTTTAAAATTTCATTTTATTTTTAGATTGATGTAGGAGGGATATGAATGATATGAGGGAATTACACAAAAATTGGCTTAACTCAGCCAAAATTGAATGTTACGTAATTTTAGCAGAATTTGGATCTTAGATAAACTTTGTAACGTTTAATTGGTCATTACAGCAAAGTGCCTTTGATTACATTTATAAGACTCGAAATCAGTTTTTTGTGTCTCCTGTGAAATGAGTCAAAATGAGTAATGTAATGACATACCTTCGATATGATGGCAAATCAACATCAATTCACCACTCAAACTCACCGTCAACTTCCTGTACAAGGACTTCTTTATTCGAATTTTAAATGAACCCGGTGGACAAACTTAGAAAGAGACGTCATACAAGAAATATCCGTCATACAACCAACTCATCAGCTATAATTACAATCTCTCACAATTTGTGACTCACAACGCACCGTCCCAACTTCCGCTTCTGACATTTCAAACCCCTTCAATAGAAGAAGATCCAATTACTACTCGTATAACAGATTGGATCAGACGAAAGTTAAAATCTTTAGCATTCGGCCCTCCGCGCTCCGGTGGATGCAGTTTCTTTTTCTACGACTGATTTGGAAGAGAGTGCATTCCTTCGGTAACTTTCACACTTCATCGAAGGGCCGCGATTGATGCGTAACATAACTAAGTATTCAGCAACTACCACGAATTTTACTAACAGAATTTAATTCTGTTTTTTCTGTCTGTATATTTACCTCCATTACCAAACCCTCTCTGATGGATTTAAAAAAAAATCAAAATTTCATTGATCCAAAATGAAAATTATACTTTAGAATTCCAAATTTAATTTTTTCTTGTTAAAATAAGACTATTTTAAATTCAATGTAAACTTTTCTGATTTTTACTTGCTACCCTATGTGCACGGTTTCTTTGAGTTGGTACCTATCTAAATTGAATTTCGTCAAAATCTATTCGGTACTTTCGTCTGTACCTATTCATCTGCCCTTACCATAAGCGGGAAATCCTCCTATGTCTGAGACTTAACTCTAACTCAATATCGATAATCAAATCTTTTAATAGTTTTTTCGACGTTATCGAGTCCAAAATTGGCCCTCTCGAAGGTTTATATCCTCCTAAATAGACACCTTAATTCAATTAAATGTCACATTTTTCAGCGTTTTTTTAACGATTTCGAGTCGAAGTTTGGTACCTAGTTCCAATGAGTCTATATAACTCAATTTTCTCACTCTATCCAAATCAAAAGTCACCTTTTTCGACGTTTTTGAGTCCAACATTGGTCTTGTCGAAGGTTTATTTATGTTTTTAAAAATCCAGAGTCATGCAGCATGGCTATAAGAGCAAATTTTCGAAGAAACCACAGGTTTTATGTAAAATTTCTCCAATTTACTGGTTTTATAATACATTTTGTCCCGATGTTTCACCGTATAACACCTCAGTTTATAGATTTTTCAACGCTGAACGCGATGGTGAAGTCAGAATGGCGATATCTTATTTCGTTCATCAGATCATCATCAGCAGATGAACCGTGAAGAGCATCTCAACACCGTTATTTCATCTTCAAAGGGTTCTAGTTTGAGAACGGAATAAGATATCGCAATTTTGAGTTCAGCTGAAAAAAAACCAACTTTATAATGAGGTGTCACTTGTCAGACTGTTCCATTTTGGGAATTTATGGGTAATCCCCCCCCCCCACCACCACCTAAAACTCCCCAAAACCTCCCCTTAGAGATTTTTTGGTGTCTTTTGGCAGTGAATTGGTATAAAACGGATTTTGGTAGGTATAAAAAGTTTTCGGATATTCGAGTTTTAAACATTTTGGACCGAGAACAATTAACTTTAAAAAACGCTAATAAACTTTTCCGCGTTTTTCCGATTTTCGAGTCAAAGTTTGGTTGTTCCAATGAGTCCAACTCAATTTTCTCACTCTCTCCAAATTGAAAATAATATTTTTTCATTTCATCCTAAATAGAGACCTCAGTTCGATTAAAAATCAACTTTTTCGAGTTTCTTCGACGTTTTTGAGTCGAATTTCGGACTTTCCGACGAGTCGATCTAACTCAATTTTCTCACCATATCTAAATTGAAAATCTACTTTCTTACTGAATTTTCAGCAGTTATTGTAACACAATCATGACACGGACACAAGGAGAACCACGAGTAAAACCTCTGCACACGTTCGTTTCAACGTCTTAAAAAATCCGCAAGCTAGAAGAATTTCTCCATCGTGGCAGCACTTTTAACAAATGAGCGAATCCGCACGAATGACGGAGAAAATATCAATTAATATGACTGGTATTAATTAATAACTGGAAAGGAATTAATGAATAACTCCGGAGAGATCGACCGAAGGTGTGACCGTCGAACGTCGATCCATCTGCGGAATACACTCGTAATATCCGCCGGTCTGACCAGCCGGTAGGTACCGGTTCCCAAATCCCACGTCGACGAGGACCGTTAAATTTCCGAGTTGGTGAATTTTAGTTCCACTTGTTTACAACCTGTAGGTTTTATATCGTTAGTTTCAAACCTTTGCCCTTATTATTAAATTTAACAAATTCAAAAAAATTAATAGTTGGTACATTTATAATTTTTACTACCTATTTGATGTCTGCTGTTTAAATGTACAAATAATCAAGTCAGCAATAAAATGTTCATTTATACAATCGACTCATCAGGTTGCTTCGTGGAACATTAAAATAGTGTTAAATTACTAAACAAGACTTCGTTTCACCAAATTGACTGGTGTATGGCCATCGTGATATAAATAAATTTACAGTGTCGCCCGATCAGATTCACAAACACTTTCCCAAGCAGAAAAAAAAACACCTAAAACATTCGCGAGGAGAAAAAAAGACGTCGTCTCTTGATTATCAAATTTACTTAAAAAAGTAGCATACATGCAGTATGACATGGTGAGCGAATTTTTGAAGTGACGTACATTACGACCCGATGTTTATCTATGTGATACCCCTACAAACATGGATTTTCAACTATTCACAAAAGTTGATCTTCTCTACCTCCTACGTCTTTAAACGGAATATGGTAGAAAACAACAACTGTGATGCATGCAACGGTGGCGAAGGATCCATGGAACACATTTTTCTCGTATGCCCTACATACGATGACAAAAGACAGAAAGTACATGATGATAAATATACCACTAGCATCAGAGAACTGGACAGTATACCGAGCACTTTACAGTTTCCTCCAGGACATTAACCATAAAGTGTGAAATTATTTTTGATTAAATTTATGTAAATTGAACATTATTTTCTTATTTTATCAATCAGTTAATTTAATTTATAATCAGTAGGCTGAATGTATTATACTACGACGCCAATACAAATATTTAAAGACGAAAAAAACGCATTTGAAGTTTTGGTTCCCAAATATTGCTGAAAATGTCGTTAAATTACTTTTTTTTAGAGAAGCGGCTTATGACTTCTGTTTCTAGGGAAGTCTAGCCACCCTCTCCATCAACAACTCGCGACTTGAAAAAACTCTGGATAAAACTTTGTTGGATAAATTGAGAAAAAGTTTTGAGTTGTTACATTACTATGTTGGATTTTTATGTACATTTCCAATGATTTTCTATTATTGTTTACCCTTTTTTGCACGTTTCAACTCGCAAATTTGCAAAAAATTATTCCAGCATCAACAACAGCAATGCAGGCAAGTACTATAATATACTCCCCAAAACGCCCCCTTAAAGATTCTGCCCATCTACGAAATTAGCCTTTTGATTGCCAAGACATTTTTGTGCAAATTTGAGCTTTTTATCTCAATTCTATCGAGACTTATTGTCCGGAGTGACACATAAATAAATATATTATATTATATTTATTTATATTATATTATATTTATTTATTTGTCACTCCGGACAATAACTCTCGATAGAATTGAGATAAAAAGTTCAAATTTGCACAAAAATGTCTTGGCAATCAAAAGGCTAATTTCGTAGATGGGCAGAATCGGGCCACTTTAAGGGGGCGTTTTGGGGAGTTTTAGAGGGAAAAATTACCCATAAATTCCCAAAATGAAACATGATAAGTGACCCCTCATTTTAAAGAATTTTCTATGCTGAACACGATATTATATTATATCCACCACCGTGTTCAGCATAGAAAAACCTTTGAAATGAGGGGTCACTTGTCATGTTTCATTTTGGGAATTTATGGGTAATTTTAAGAATATATTATATTCTTATATATTCTATATATTCTTATATATATTATTATATTCTTGTAGGTTTCGTCAAGATCTGTCTGCCAATGGATACAACCCGAAAATCAAATTTTTCGACTTGGCACACTCCTATTCTTGAGGTGCGAACTTGTCACCCAAAAGCAGTGATAAAAGGCACTCTACTAAAAATACCAACTTCGATGTAAATTGACGAAATTGAGCAATTTATTTGATTCTCGACAATTATTATCGACGATTATTCAGAAACTGGAGCAGTTCAGTTTTCATTTCCAATGAGACATTATCGTACTGCTCTGTGCGAATAAAACTTATTTCCAGTTTTTTTTTTTTTTTAATTAGGCACCTAAATTAAATTAAATTAAATTTATGTCTTCACTTTTTAAAAACCTATTTCCGGTTCAAGCATCACTGTTATTAGCTAGCGTTTGGTCTTAATAATTAACATAACAATTATTGTTACTGCGCTATTAATTAAAGAATCACACAGAGGTACTCACTGGCATTTGCGGAGGTGCCGGCTATGATGAGGCTCCCTACGAGTAGGGGTATGAGCGGCTTCATGACACTTGACTCGGATGACACTTTTTATATACCAGTAAGTCCAACGCGGGGTGTTCCAAGAGTGATATTTTACGTTGTCAAAACAAAAATTTTTGAAAATTAGATACCGTTTTTATTAAGGGAAGTGAGACTAACAACAAAGATGCGGGGAACCACCTGTTCGAACGGGGTACGTACAACCGACTGACGAGAGTCGGCAAAGGGGAGCACGGGGATAACTGTTGTTTCTACGTCATCAACTTTCGCCCCTGAGGTCGCTAAGGGAGATCCCCCTTCCATCGCCCACCTGCCGACCCCACCAACGGCTCTTGGAGTGATCAACAGGTGTCTCGTTTTTGGGTTCGTAGCCCAGTCAAAATGGTGTTCAGAAGTGACGTTATTGAGGTAGTAGGTTTTTTAACTGATTTTTATGTTTTTTGGGTTGCTGAATCCGAATTTCAAGTTTTCTGCCTCCTAGCTGGTCGGCGTCAGGTCGAAAAACGCCAAAAACCTCGAAATTTCGGACGTTGTCTCGGTTTTTCGCCTATATCTTGGGAACGAAGGATCTTACGTAAATAGTCACATTTAAAATTTAGGTGCTCTCTGAACTCATAATTTAATGCTCTACAACTTTGTTCGTATGAGTTTTTCATATAGAATGAGTATTCACGAATCACAGACGTCTAAAAGTCATGTTACTGCAGTTTTCACTAAAGTTGGAAAAAATTGGCTTTTTTTGATCGTCGATTGCGGCCTTATAAATTGGTCGAAATGGAAACTTGGGGATATCATTCGACGCAGAATTTCATGCTCTTCAACTTTGATTATCGTGACTATTTACGTACGATTCTTCGTTCCCAAGATATAGGCGAAAAACCGAGACCACGTCCGAAATTTCGAGGTTTTTGGCGTTTTTCGACCTGACGCCGACCAGCTAGGAGGCAGAAAACTTGAAATTCGGATTCAGCAACCCAAAAAACATAAAAATCAGTTAAAAAACCTACTACCTCAATTTTTTTACCGTAAAAACCACCATTTGACTGGGCTATCGTTCGTGGTGCTTGAACCGGGTTGGTTCAGTTCTTGGTTGTCAATAAGCCATTTTTGGGGTATAGGCCAATTTCAAAGTTGACGAAAATTTGAGGAATTGTTTGGGGATGATAGAGGGTGTGTTTGCTGAGTTTTCGACCACGAGAAGCCTGGGGTCTTCCCCCCCCCCCCCTCTCTTACAGGTGGGGAGGGGGAGCACGATTTTTCAAATCTTGTGAAAAAAATACGAGAAAGAGCATTACATTTTTCATTTTTTCGCAAAGAATGTTGAAGGAAACTGCCCAAGGAAATTTTCCTTCAACATTCTTTGGTTAAAATTAGTTTTTGCCCAATAACAACCATGAAATCCACAGTCATGCAGCGTGGCTATAAGAGCGAGCTGTCGAAGAAATAACAGTTATTTCTTATGTAAAATGAGTTGTAGGGAGGGGGGAGGATTACCCTTAAATTCCCAAATTTAAACAGTTTGACATGTGACACCTCATTTTAAAGGATTTCTTAGGCTGAACACGATGGTGAAGTCAGAATTGCGATATCTCAAACTGGATTCTTTTATGCTCTTTCAGCTGTAAATTTCATTTAAAATTCAAAACCGAATTTCCTTCTCAAGTATTTTTGGCCCAATAATAATCAAGATGGCGGTTAAAACGTAAAATTTCTCAAAATGTTCTCAAGTGTGCTTCGTCTAAAATTTAAACCCCAGGTATTACCTAATGCATTGAAATTTGATTTGGCGCCGCATAAGGTTTCTTGAAAATGCTGGAAGTGTCGGAAAGCTCAGCGAAGCTTCTCAACGAATTTTCGAAAACGGTATCTATCGTTCTTGGTCCGAAATTCTTAAAACTCGAATTTCCGAAGAATCTTCATATCAATCCGTTCCAGAGCATCCTGAATTCATTGCCAAAAGACACCAAAAATCATTGAGATAAAAAGTTCAAATTTGCACAAAAAATCCGACCTGGCAATCAAATGGCCATGTGCGTAGATGGGCAGAATCGGGCCCCTCTAAGGGGGAGGGAGGGGGGAATTACCCATAAATTCCAAAAATGAAACATTCTGACATGTGACACCTCATTTTAAAGGTCTTTTTACTCTGAACGCGATGGTTCAGTTGGGATTGCGATATCACATTTAGTTATCAAACTGGAGCACTTTGAAGGTGTTCATACTGACCCAGCTGATTCGAACAGCACATGGTGTTCAGATATCGAGTGGATTACTAATAATTATTAGTAATAGTTAATAATCTTTAATAATAATTGTTAATACTTATAGTTGTTAATACTTACTTATAGTTGCAGTTATTAATAATTGTTAATACTTACTTGTTAATACAATACTTACTTATAATCATAAACAATAATTAATTATAATGTACACTACTTGATAATAATTATTAATAATTAATGATAATTCAAAATAAGAATTAATATATCATTTAGTAATCTAGACAGAAAGGTGATCTGCACAAAGAAGATTGTGTGAACCGTTGTGTCAAGAACTTGCACAGGTCGGCTGAATCCCAATAGTCTCTCTAGGGGTTATGCAATTATTTTCTTTGCATACACTGGCATCAATATCGATATACAACGTGAAAGTATTGAGTTATATCGACGTCATTCGATACTAAAGGAATTCATTGGCGGATATCCGCACGGATAATGTGATTCTGGTGTTGCGTACCTGATGATTGATGGTAAGAAAACTAACACCAAACTAGACATTACTATGTAATTAAAGCCAGTCATTCTATCTAATGGGAACTTTCAAATATCGTCCGTCGGTTGAGTCTTGGGTTGAGGGATGAAAGTAAGGGATGACGTTGGTAGGTAGGTGATGTGTACAGACCGCTTGGATGTACCTTTATGTTAGGGATGGGATATCGATTTTGGGGCCGATATTCGACACTGTAATATCGATATTCAAATTATGATAATTTGTTACGATGTTGTCGATTGAACAAAACGAGATTTCCTAATCAGGGTTGAAATTTTATTGTTAAGAAAACCTCGGGAAAAACAGAACAACCTAAATAAGAATTGAGAGAACCAAAACCACGACAAAGGGTTCTAGTCAAACACTCCAAAAATCATAAAATGTAATAATAAAATTACTATCGATATTTTACCTATTTACATATTTAAAAAAATGACTTTAACATACAGGTATAAAATTCCGAACACCAATAAAAAAAATACTTTAAAAAATTCAAGTCTGTACATAGGCAGGGTGGTTCTTAATGAACGTCCCACCCTTTTTATTTCGATATTTAGCGAAAAACTCATCGAAGTAACGTCCCCTTTTTTATTACAAAAAATTCAACGATCACATGTTTAACTTTGCGCCGCGCATGTCAACTTTGTTTTTTTTTTTTTTTCTTTTCTTTTTCTTTTTTTTTTACCTCCAACCCGACGAATGTAAAATGAATGTAAAATGAGTTCCTTTAATGCCAAATAAACTACCTATTTTACAAAAAAATTTATTAGAATTGGATTTTTGCGTCCTAATTTAGGTTGGATTGTCTAAATCGTTAATAATTAAACAATTATTGTTAACAATTATTGTCTTATCGTTAAACGAACCAAATTAGGAATATTGCTTACTTGTGCAGAGAGATATAGAAGGTTAAACTGGAACATTGATCAAATATGGGTCGCTATTGTCTATCTGTCAGGTCCCTACCAATTAATCAATCGCATAATTCAATCGCACACTTGATCGAATTCAATTCAGGGCGAAAGTGGAGGAGCCGTTTACAGTTAAGCTGGTTTCACATGGAGCGGAACACGGACGGAACGAGGAACGACGGAACGAGGAAAAACCAGTGGAGGGGATGACGGAATCGGGAAGAGTGTTCACATGGTGGACGGAAATTCCGTCACGGAATCATAACCTTCCTAAATCATAACCTTCATAATCTGAAAGCTCTCTCATCTTGTTTATGGTTTTTTTCTTTTCTTCCCAAATTAAAATTTTGTGTGCGTAATTATTTGATGTGCTCGGGTGTTGAAATGATTGATGGCATGAACATACAACAGGCTCTATACTTCTTAAGTAACAGCGAAGTGGAATGGCAGTGGCAACATCTGCCTATATTGCGAGGACCATTGTGAAAATTGAATTCAAAAATAAAAAACATTTGCAAGCTCACACGTTTATTTATTCCAATTATTCAAAACTAGAAGTTATTGAAAAACAGTCAATTATTGTTTAATACTTCCTTAAATAATACGTTAAAACTTCCTGACCTCCTGTGGATTTGGATGACATTCCCGGTTTGACATCCGGACTTTCCGTGTCACTTTCCTCAGAAAATGCCATAATTGCCGGCGAAAATACGTCGGGGTCACCAGATTATAGTGCATCGGTTGCGTGGAAATAAATAAACGAACTATATAAATGAATCACGGTTTATTCCACCGGCAATCGCGAACTTATTTCACTTGAAAAATAACCTTTCTTTTTTATAACCACTTTTTTGTGACTAATTCGAGTTGCTATGAACGCTCAACTACAATTGATGTCTATACTAAATAATGACGAAATGACGCTTGAACAAGACGAAATTCAACACTTTGAACGAAGACTTCACAAGACGACGCGAAAATATTGCAACCTCTACTAGCGGTTATCAACATTCCTATCCACTGCGCTTGCGCGGAGCTCGACGGAAAGTGGACTCGACGGAAGGCGGTATGAAAATTTCTTCCGTCGACCACTGTCCGTCCATTCCGCCAACATGGCGGCCACCATGTCCCGTTGGGTGGCCAACAGCCAATCAGATTGCGTCCCATCCTTCCGTCGTTCCTCGTTCCGTCCGTGTTCCGCTCCATGTGAAACCGGCTTTACAAACGTGCTTGGAGTTTATATTTTTCAACCCACATCAGACAAAAAGGCGTTGGCATCCGACGCCGTCCCGGTAGCTACCCCAGTTCACGAAGGAATGTCGATGACCCTCAAATTTGTCGTAGCTCCAAATCGGTAGAGCAAATCGAGGGTTGCTTGGCAGAAGTGACCAAGTCCATTTTTTGCCAATATTGAGGTTTTAATGCTTCAGATAGCACATAAGCCTCCTCTACACGCTAGTATTATTAACTTCTCGATTATCAAAATATAAAGGGCTCAAAGAACCCTTACAGTATCTTCTCCCACCTCTTTTCAGCCCTATTTGCATTCTACTGGCAGAAATGACCAAGTGCTATTTGCGTCGCATTTGGTCATTTCTGCCAGTAAAAGGCGAGCAGCTAAAACGATCAAGTGTCAAATAGTCACTTCTGCCGGCCGAAATATTGTAAATCCGTTGGTTGAATTGAAGGCCGAAGTGACAAATTTGTATTATGTTAATACGTTGTAGGTACCCAAAAGTGGTCACCCAAACTAGGAACTCCAATAGTTATGGCCTCGCCCAGTTTTTTATTGGTGATTCCTGTTAATTTCGCCATTTTGTTCTTCCTGTTCGAAGGCGAATGTGATCTGAAAGTTCATTTAATTTTTATCGAATACTTAAGTACATAAAAGTGATCAGCAATACAAGCCCGTCAAAATGCGTCGGGGGCAGTTGCTAGTCGAAAAAGCGCAGGAAAATCTGAAGAATGGTAAGTACAAATCAAGAAGTTTCCATAATTTTATTTTACCTCTGTTGATAACTATACTGAACCTTCACACCATTTTTTCCTCAGGAGTAGTCACTGCCGCTGGAAGTCTCTCTCAGAAAATGCCAACCAGACGCGTAAGTGGACGACATTTGTTTTTGAACGAGAATAATTTTTATTCGAAAAATGACCTTGATGATGAAGAAGGGAACATTTACGTTGGCCCAACTTGTCCTACAACTCCCAGAAAAACTGTAAATTCCGACTTCAAGAGTATTAACGAAGGTCTTGAGGAAGAGATAACTTTGCTTGACATATCAAACTCTACCCCGAAGAAGATAGCACATGATCAGACTCCCACATGTGGCATTGGGATCGTCGGTCCACATCAACTTGTCCCTCGCCCCAAGTTAGCATTTGACGAGAGTGAACCAATGAACCGACAACATGAAGATACGAGTGTTCATCATTCAGAGAGCTGTACTGACGATTTTGGATCACGACCATTCTCATGCATTCCCTATTCACCGGTTTCACACGAAGAACCTTTTCATTTGGCGGCGCCTGGTGAAACCGGGTCTAACGAACTTCTTCCTAGTGATCCTGAGCCAAAATTCGATGAGAGTAGGTCAATCCTCCTTGAAGTTCCTCTTGTTGATATCTGCCGTGAATATTCTAGCCCAAATACGTCCTCATTCATTCCACCATCAATCTCTTGTTCTGAAAGCGCCCCAAGGATCGAATCCCGCGCCGTGGAAGACTCACTCCCTACCCCTTCTTCCAGCTTTTCAACAGTACTTCCTTCTACAAGCAGCAGCATACCAACTTCTGGCTCTGCCCCACAGGCAGAGAAAGCGCTTGCTCGGAAAAGGGCTGCTGACCCCAATTCGTGGAAAGTGAACCTCAATAAGAAACTGCGAAGTGAATGTTTGCCTTACTGTTCAAAGGAAGGATGGGTTAATCGCCCTGCGAAATCTCCCCGAGTTGCGACGTGTTCTCGTTGTGATTGCCCCAATAAATTGTCACAGGAGGAAAGGGTTGAAATTTGCAAAGAATTTCATAAGATGGATTACGTGAGACAAAAGGATTTTATTTTGAAATTCGTTAATCCAGTTGAGATTGAAAGAAAAAAGGCCAAAGAAGGCAGCCTAAAAGAAAAAACGAGTACCCGGAAATACTATTTGCCAAAAAGCGCCGAAGTTAGTGAGAGTGTGTGTAAGTCTTTCTTTCTCAAAACACTGTGTATAAGCCATGGACCAGTGGACAACGCTTTGAAAGGCCAAAATGCCGTTCAAGTATTCGACAACCCTGACAGGCGAGGGAAACACGAACCAAAAAACAAGACCCCGCCAGAACGGATTGAGAGGATTAAAAATCATATTGAGAGTTTCCCCGTGATGGAAAGCCATTACTGTCGTAAGGATACGCAAAGAAAATACCTTGACCCAAATCTCTCGATAATGAAAATGTACGAGCTCTATAAAACTGAATGCGAACGTGATAATCAGCCATTCACATCGCAGAAAGTCTACAGAGCCGTGTTCTGCGAGCAGTACAACCTGTCTTTTTTCATCCCGAGGAAAGATCAATGTGGTACATGTAATGCATACAAATCAGCATCCAAGGAGAAACAAGTTGAATTGAAGGAAGATTACGAGTTGCATCAGCAAAGAAAAGCAGATGGGAAAAAGGCAAAACAACTGGACAAGCAACGGGCAAACAGTGACAAATCGTTCGTGGTTGCTACCTTCGATCTGCAAAGCGTACTCCAAATCCCCTCGTCTGATGTATCTCAGTTGTACTATAGTAGAAAAATAAATGCATACAATCTAACAGTCTACGAAGACCAAACTAGCTCATTCTGCTTCTGCTGGACTGAAATGAACGGGCTGAGAGGAAGTAGTGAAATTGGGAGTGCCCTCATCAAGTGGTTCGAAACACTTTCGGAAGAGGTTTCCGAGGTGTCATTATTTTCAGATTGCTGTGCTGGCCAAAATAGGAATCAACACATCGCTTCGATGTTCCTGTACATTGTGAACACCCACCCGAATTTGAAGTCCATCGAACAGAAATTCCTCGAGTCTGGTCACACGCAAATGGAAGCCGACTCAATGCATAGTGCGATTGAGTCGGCAAAAGCCAATGTTCCAGTTTACTCTATCCAAGACTGGATGATGATCATGCGGATGGCTCGATCTGCAAGAAACAACGACAAGTGCAAACCCTATCATGTACGCGAACTGAAATTCAGCGACATGGTTGACTTGAAAAAACTCAGTGCAATGATAATGATCAACCGATTAAAAGACAATGAAGGTAAAAAAGTGACGTGGCTAAAAATTAAGCGTTTGAAATTCATAAAGGGATCCCACACCATCCTGTTTAGCTACGATTACTTCGGGGATTACAATGAGCTGGATCCATCAGGAGGGCGAAACGAGATCATCTATCCCGATTCACTTGGGCGACTTTACAAAGGGTACCTACCTATTTCACAAGCAAAGAAGAAAGACTTGTTAAAATTGTGCAAAACGGGAGCCATTCCTGCAGAATACCACAACTGGTACAAGAACATCAAAACTAGCTCCACGGCTATCGACCGCGCTCCAGGACCAACCCAAGAATCTGAGGATGATGATTGAGTTCTGAACGAAATCAAGACAATTTTTCAGTGGCAATTTTTTTAATTACTGACAATCCTCATTATTTAATTTTCAATTTTATTTTTTTCTAGTCAATAAATTTTCTTCGTCAATTTTATTTTCTCTAATAAAGAATGTTTGTGTCACCTATAAATTGTGTTTGATTTTCTGTGCTTTTCTGGATACGAGGGTTAGGTAAAGGTACCTGAGGTAATTCACGTACCTTTACGATTATCATTTTGTCAATTTATGAGACGAAATCAAGAGTAATAAAACTCATGAACCAGACCAAAACTGTGAATTTCAGGCGAGCAGCATACTTGGTCATTTCTGCCAGCCAACTCGAAAAAGAGAAGTACAGAATCTTTGAAACGCTCTGCTGAAAAAATGGTTTTTAGTCACTTGGTCACTTCTGCCACGCAACCCTCGAAATATTGATACGTGGTATGAATTGACTCGTGAAACAATTGGCTGTCAACGAGCATGGGGAACTTGAGGGCAGCGGATCTATATTGAAGAGTTGGATCACCGTTAAGTTGCTTAGAATAGAATAAGCCCCAACCTAGATAATGTACGAGTTAATACGGTGCGTGTATCCAGTGGAACCTGGCTAACCGGAATCTACTTAATTTGTACACCTTCGATATTCACAACTTTGGCGAAAACAGAACGTAGGTATGCACTTCACTACGAGTTTGGATCTGAACTCCACTACAGGGCATTCCTCAAATTTGATTAAAAAAATTAAAATAACAAAATAACACAAATCAATCGGTGATGATTAACCGAAATTGTAGCTTTTGAACACAGTTGATTATTGTATTAGGTATGTATATTGAAAACTCTGCAAATTCTTGACACAACGGTTCATTATCTTCTTTGTACAGATCACCCTTCTGTCTAGATCACTAGGTCTAAATGTCTAGATCCTAAATGTTAGATTAATTATTATTATCAATTATCACTAATTATTAACAATTTTATCAAGTACCTACTGAAAATTATTATAATTTATTGTTAGGTATTGATAATTCGTATTTATTAATTATTATTAATTATGATTAATTAATACGATATAATTCTGGGGTTTTTAATACTACGTCGGTAATAATTTTTCTATAAAAGAAGTACCTACCAACAAACATTCGAAATTACCTTCATTTCCGTAGCACGAAACGCACCTCAGAACAACAAACTCGACATCACTTAAGCCATATGATGTTCCAAAGAGCTTGTTAGTATGAAAATGGACCTGTATTTCAACAGTTTGATTCACGATCGGGTTGTGAGGCACAATCTTTGAGCCGTCATTGTGAACGAACGGCTGGTCGTACAAAGCTGCGGATGGTCTTAAAAAATTCTACGGAACAAACTCTATCTAAATATGAAATAAAAAACATACCGTTTGATGGGAATTTTTCGAGATATGGAATTTTCAACATTTCAAAATTCGTTTTGAACCCCTTCCCCTTGACCTAGGGTTATAAAAAAGTTTCGTGGATCATTGTGGGGCAGGTCCAAACCCAGAAACCAAATTTCGTAAATTTTTTAACTCAACGCTAACTGGGCAAAGTGCCTCGGACGGCGTACGGCGGACGGACGGATTTTTTTTAATTCGATTTTCTGAATCTACGTATCTTGAAACGTAAACCAACAAATTTTGAGGGGGGGTTAAAATTTTTTTTTCTTTGGGCGATTCCAATGGTTCATTATCGAAGATAATAAACCAAAATTGCATGTTTTCTTTACATCAGCGTTAGGACCGTGCTGGCTATCTATTTGATCCACGAGTTTAACGGATATTTTTCAATAATTTTTTAAAGTATGAACCCATTGGTGTCCCACCACAATTTGTATGTCACTTATTGGCAACAACCAATGCTAATGATTTTTTTTCAATTTATTCAGAAGTGCGCTTTTTGAGAAATTTCAATTTGAGTTTTGAAAAAAAAAAACTTTTTTTAACCCCTATAGGTTCACGTCATATGAAAGCCCATATAAATGGATTTAAAATGACACCGTTCTATCTTGTTTAGGAGTGCTGCTGTGTCCATTTGAAAATAAAGCCAAAGGTCAACATTTTGCGGTTTTTGGAAACTTTACACTACCACATTTTGGAAACCATTTGAGATATTGAGTTGAAATTTGGTATTTGTCTTAGTTTCAATAAAGATAACCTATGTACAAAATTTCATCATATTCTGAGAATCATCTGATGGTGAAGGAAAAACGTGTGTTGATTTGATCTGCCGTTAAATTCTCTAAATTTGATCCCAAGAATCTTTTGATAGGACCAGCACTTTTGATGCTACAGAAGACAGAAAGTCGTTAAATGGCACATTTGAGCAAGTATGGGCAAAAATTTCGTTTTTCAGCACGGAGTTTTTTGCTAGTTGATAAATTTATACCGTACCTTGCACGATATGTCCTACTACGCAGTTGCACGGGTTGAAGGGATGCGCTCCTTCTGTCCTAAGGATTCGTTTATGTAAACGATTTCTCAAGTTTTCTTCCACCCAAGAGCCATTTTCGGGAACTATTCCACAGAAGAGCTAAGTACCAAAGAAGAATAAGAAAAAAAATCTCAACCGTGTGATAATTCAAAATGAAATCCTCACTCTGACTTACTTTAGTTGTCCAAATAGGTAACTACGTACCGCTACTTGACAATGAAGTTCACACAGGGCTCCGTCGCATAACCGCCGCTAACGTGGGAGGTTTTCTGGAACAATCATAAAGCCTGTAGGCATATTGTGTAGAAATATGAAGCCGTAGAGTCCTGATGTGTCGAACAAGTAGAATTTCGACATCGAGCTAATCTCGCTAACGTTCTAGCGGATGAGGAGGTCCTTTTGTTTCGTGGCAGGTGTGGTTGGGCGCGGACGCGGTTTTCACGTACTTGGTAATTTCGGATGATTTCGTAAGGAAGAGAATCCGTATTATATAACGGCCGCCAGAAGGTTGTCATGCTGTGAATTGAAGTGAGAACTGTAATCAAAGCGGCTTAGTTAGTCACTTCAACCACTCCGAATCGCAGACAGATGTGACTATATGGAAGATCTATCTATATCTATCTGCTGATGTTGCAAATGGCACCAAACTGTACCTACAGTAGAGCTTCTTCTATCAAGTACTTGACAAACGTGGTTTATTCATTCATTAGACTTGAAGCTGTGTACTGCCCTGTTAAGGAAAAACGCTTCAACTCCAAATAAATGATTTTTCAGAAATCAGCTTCAAAGTCTACCAGTGAAAACTCCCCTTTTGTTCACTGCAACCCAATTTTTAGCAAATTTTCAAAGAAACTGAAGCTATAACAATAATTGTTCTCGGTCCAAAATTTTTAAAACTCGAATTTCGAAAAATGTTTATACCAAAATCCGTTCAGACCATCTTGAATCCACTGCCACAAGTTCAAATTTGCACACAAAAAACATCTGGCAATCGTCGAAGTTCGTAGATGGGCAGAATCGGGCCACTCTAAAGGGGGGCCTTGGGGAGTTTTAGGGGGGGGGGGGAGAATTACCCATAAATTCCCAAAATGAAACTGTCTCACAAATGACACCTCATTTTAAAGGGTTGTTTTATTCTGAACACGAGGGTGAAATCAGAATTGCGATGTATTGTTCCGCTTTCAAACTGGAGCTTTTGAAGATGAAGAAAAGTGGTTGTTACATGAGATGTTCTCTATGGTTCATCTGCTCTAATGTGATAACGGAATGAGATATCGTAATTCTGACTTCACCATCGTGTTCAGTGTGGAAACATCTATGAACTGAGGTGTAATATAGAGACATTTGACATAAACCAGCTATAAATGCGCTCTTATAGCCATGCTGCATGACTGTGGATTTTTGGTACGACATCGATGTCCAGTTAGATTGATGGGTTTGAAGGATCCATCAAATAACAGTTTTTCCTATCGATTTACGGCATTTGAGGCGATTATAGATTATTTCTGGCTGGTTTTTCGGATGTTTGTTAAATTAAACATCTGAAATCGAGTTAAGGCGTTAAATCTTCATAAATAGAGGTGGAGTCTTTTGGAAGGATTTTGATTAAAAACACCTCAACTGGTCAACAACATGCTGAAATCACTTATTATAACTGGTCAACAACATGCTGAAATCACTTATTATAACTGGTCAACAACATGCTGAAATCACTTATTATAAGTGTATAAGTGTATATAAGCGTATTAAGTGTATAATACGCTTTCATTATTAAGTACATACGTAAAAACGCCTCCCAGGCGCCAATTGAAACACCTCAACTCATCATCTGAAGCCAACGATGTTAAGGTAAAACGCCTCAACTCAGTTTTCAACAAGTTTAGGCTTTTTCTTAACAAATAACTTCAAAGCATGTTGGTTGAGGTGTTTCAAACGAAGTTGAGGTGATTCTACTCAACAAACATGCAGTTAAGGCGTTTTCTCCAACACCAAGCTTATTTGAGATTTCACCCTAATAATTTCAACCCCTTCCTGGTCGAATTTTGAAATGTCGACTCGACCATTAGAATGGTGAGGTTGAATTAAGGAGGGGTACATAAAATAAAAAACCCCATTTTCGACAATTTTGGAGTTTTTTTCTCTTTTTTTTTTTTTTTTTTTTTTTCATTAAAGGTCAGTGTAAGTCTATGATCTGTAGGGGTGTGAGGCACCTACACATTTAAAACGTGGCTCAAGTTCAGGGACCGGACAGCAGCTTTCGTTCACCTACTACCAACCTCTAGACCTCAACAAGACTTTCACTGGCGTCTCCAGTAGCCACATGAGTTATGCCCCATGCGGTTCCCGCTCCCCGTACACTCGTACTCTCACTGCACATTTCTGATACATTTTGTTCTGCGTAAAATTCTATAAATTCTTTTTGATTAAAAAAAAAATAATAATAAAAAAAATTAAAAAAAACTTGGAAAAATTACGTCCGAATGATTACGTCCGGCTCAAAGGTTCGGCTGGTATGAACTTGTCATCCGTAAACCAAATTTCGTAATTTTTTTTCGATTTTCTGAATCTACCTATCTTGAAACGAAAACCAACAAATTTTGAGGGGGGGGGGGGGGGGGGTTAAAAATGTTCTTTGGTCAGTTCCAATGGTTCATTACCGAAGATAATAAACCAAAAACAGTTGTTTGCATAAAATTACGATGGATATTCATCAAATGCGTATTCATGATGCGCATGGCTCGTATAGGTGGAGATTTGGAATCGACTGGTGAAAAAAAAATCATGCAAAAATTTGCTATTTTGCAACTAGTAAACTTTTCCTGTGTTTTTCTCAAAACTAGGTTTTCTCTTTCCACGGCTTTTCTACTTCGGATGGCAAAAGAAGTTACACTCATTGAGGTTTTGTGTGCGCTTGTACTACAAAGGGCTCCCACGATTTCGTCACGCTTATTTGTTCAGTGCTCTTGTTGGTTTTAAATATACTTATAAAGTCGAAATCAGGTCGATGCCTTAGGGCTTGGTAAAGGTATTTCACCTCCACTCACCACTTATGAACAGCACCACACGAAAAGATGTCACTCTAATGGAGACCTTCACTTTCTAATTGAATTCCTTCACATCGCTTCAATACTCTCAAGTCGTCGTGTTTGGTTTTTGGAGGCACTTCTTTTGAAAAAGGGCACGTGACGGAGTTTTCACAATAATAATTATTATGAAACCTCCGTCGTCTGCCCTTTTTCATGTGAAATAATAATTATTTCTAGAGAGAGAGATTTATTAGAACAATATCAACGACAAAAATGACATATGAATAGATACACGAATAGTCAATGGGCTATGCCCGTCTGACAGAGTATCGCTTAATCTGATTACATATTTTAAGGCTAATTTAACATGCTATTGACTTATTCATAAATTAATTTACAACAATTTGTATTCTTATTTTATAATCACAATCTAAAGCTCCAAAATCATGCTCCCGTTGGTTGCAGTTGAGGTAACATGGTACAATAAGAGCCACCTTAATAAAAATTAAATCTACATTGCCAAACGATTCAAATTTCATATTTAGTTTAATTTTTACCGACAATTGGATTCGAACAAATAGCCCCGAGAAGCTCTACCAAACTTTGAGCTTCTACATGCACCCACCCAGCACTAATCAAAATCCTCAAATTACTTGTTAAATTTTTCGAATTCACTCTTTTCAACGTAGTTTCAATTATATAAACAAAAACACATCGTGAGATTTAATAAATTTAAAGAAATCTGGCAGTAAGAATTTATTTTTCAATCCCCCAATGTTATAAGCTAATATATTCGTTGACAGCAGAGCGTTGACATTTTCTTCCTCATTCTTCCCCCCCCCCCCCCGAAGGACATTATTATATTATTATTATTATTATACCCCCCCCCCCCCGGAGGGCAATTATTTTCAATTTGAAGCACGTCGAGTTTTTGAGTTAGCGCACTGACGTCTGATTTGGTAGCCAAGTCCTTAGTAATTTCTTTCAATTTTGTATCTAATGTTTTATCCATTATACTTAATTATTTCTATTATATTATTATAATGTGTAATAATATATTATATTATTACACATTGTCATCTAAAAATATTTCATTTCAGAATAGGTAAGTTAATCTAACTCGAAGGTGTCAAATCTACACTGTGTATGTAACGTGATGAGTTCTCTGTGTTTCACTAGCAGAAAGTTGGTGAGCAAACCTACACCGTGTTTGAAGAGGGATGGGATATCGATAATATCAAATATCGATATTTTGTGTTAGATATTCGATGTTCAATTTTCGATACTATCGGGATATCGATCATTACAAATATTATCTAGAATACAAATACATCGATACAAATATTATCTAGAAGATAAGAAGAAGATAATATAATATCTTCTTCTTATCTTCTAGATAATATTTGTATCTACTTTACCGGTATGTCAAGAATTTGCAGAGTTTTAACAATCAAATTTCAACCCTATTAGAAAATCTCGTTTTTATCGAATCAATAATATCGGAACAAATGATCGATATCCCGATAGTATCGAAAATTGAACATCGAATATCTAACACAAAATATCGATATTTGATATTATCGATATCCCATCCCTCTCTGATAACTAAATTATCTTCTTTGTACAAAGCACGGTGGGATTTAAGCATAGACTCGCACCGTAACTAAAATTACAAAATAATGTCACTGGTCATGTTATACTATTGTTTTCAGCCCCAAATTTAGGGCAATTTCCCATGAAAACCATTAATATTAACCAGTAATGGTTAATACCTAATGGTTAAATTGTGGTCAACCACTGAAGGGTTGGTCTTCTTCTTCTTTCCATTTTACTGTCCAAGCTAACGCCATGATGGACACATTGAAAATTACTCATGGAGGTTACAACGTCCATGGAACTAGTAAAAACTCTACTAGTTCACCTACGAACTCAGATTTTTTTCATTTGACTCAAGGAATCGTTTGGTATATTGGACCAAAAAAAAAATCATTTTCAGAAACTATCCTTATCCAAGTATTGGTACCCGATAGTATTGGACTATGCACTTTCGATATATCGACGGAATTATCGATATTTCGATACTATCGATGGTCATCCTTACTGCTGCGTGATTCACCCTCCTATGAGCCCAAGGAAAAGAAATGAGAAACTGTGAACGAGATTTCCCAAAAAGTACGTTGTTTTCCCAAAAAGTTGTTGCAGTGTTCTAGGATGGGTGGGTTTTGTGATACATTCGTACATTCCTCGTGTTTGTAAGCACTGTTGCTTGAATAACGGCGGGATTTCGTTTAGCATTCGATATTGTCCCCAGACCTTCACAAATCGCCTTGACACGGTTGGCAGCTTTGGAGCTCAGCAGGGGGGCCACAGGACCAACGTTACGATCAAGTCAGCGTTGATGCCGCCATACCCCGTCGCGATCGTAGGGAAAGTGTACCGAAGTGAAGTTTTATTTAGTGAAATAAATTAATATCCCCGTAGTAATTATGAGGTGATTAAATTCCGTTTCAAGTTCTATCAACGTTCGCTTCGAATATGGCTAAAGGAAGTAACAACGTGAAACCAAAGCGCTCTCACCTTTACAAACCATACGACTCGGCCAACGTAAGTTACCAAGTGGTTTTTTTTCGCCCAGCTCGGCGCCAAACGATTGTGTAAGAGCTTGATTTCGGTGTAATATTCGTATATCCCACACCTTTTTACGATTTATCGATACTAGATACAGGTTTCTGACGTTTGGTGTTTCTTGTTTTTGATCAAAACATTGATTCTATCGCTACGGAAATACCGAATCTTAGCCCTCGGCGGACCATGCTTTGCGTTTTCTAACCTAGCCTCTTTACCTCCATGTTTGACACAAACTCGCCAAACCAAGGTTTCCTCCGTTCGAGGCTTGCGTTGTCGAAATATTTCGCTAATATATCGGGCAAATGAGGCACTGCTCCAACCTTCTCGAGCGGAGTTGTTGAATTGGCTTGATCCGAAATACGACCGGGGCCCCTCGCGTAGGGGGGTTTTTTGGAATAAGGTCAACTATTTCGCGATCCCCACCTAAAGATGACACACTAAATATCTTCCATTCCACCTGTTCGTACCGTCTGAGGTTGAAAAAAGCGTTCGGAGACCTGCTGATCGTCATAATACTAACGCTGATATTTGTTAATTCGAATGTTGACCAAATGGTTATGTTGAAAGGTTTCAAAGCAAAAAGAGCGATTTCCAACGTCCCGATACACAAGTAACCTCTCCATGGTAAGATTTAAATTCGGATTGGGCGCGTTCCATCCATCGCGTCTCCTCTCAAAATCATTCAAATTCACCTCTTCCTTCATTGATTTCTTTAATTAAACGCAGTACAAGTCTGTGATTTTCCATTCGGTAGTGGGCCGTACCTCCTAAACGATGGCAGGGGAAATGTATCTCAAGCTTCAACTCTGACCTACTTTCGTCAGCAGTTTTCCGTCATTTTGACTGTGTCCAGCCTATTCATTAAACCGCTGATGATACGCGTATCGTAATTTGAGGTCAATTGAGTTCATACCCGCACTAATAATCCACGATTACCCAGTATTTTCAGGTATTAACACCGTTGATTTGTACCTCGAAAAGTGGTACATCGTGTTACATGAGCCATTTGATGGGCCTGTTGATTCGTGGTTTTTGTATTTTATTACAAAATTACGTTGTTTTATCTTTCCATAAACTTGGAATAACGGCTGTTAATGAGTAGGTTTGTAGCGCATCTTCTGTGGAAATGTTTTAGTTGTTTGTCGCGATGAATCGATAATCTGCAAACGACGTGTCTCGCATCAGAAAAACTTGAAACACCAAAAATACGTTCGTAGACTTGAGGAATCCACCGATCGTTTGGGGGGCGGGGATTCGGCTTTTCATCTCGAATAATAATAGCAAAATGAGCAAAATAATAAGCCAACTTTTCGGGAGAGCAAAAATGTCCAAATCCAGGTTAATGTTGACTTTGTGAATGTTTTAAAATCGAGTTGTGCCTTGACAACCCTCTCCAATAATAGGTATAGAAAAAATATCCCTTAAATGGCTTTTTCAATTGGGAGGGTGTAGGAGGTTCATTATGAAAGAAGGGACGTTTTCTCCAAGCTTTCGGCTTTATTAAGCCATCTTCAGGGATTGTTAGATATTTTCTCCTCGACCCAGTCTTTCTTCTGAAGAAGTAAAGACTGGGACGAGGAGAAAATATCTACCAACCCCTGAAGAAAGCCAAAAGGTTGGAGAAAACGTTCCTTCTTTCATACTGAACCTCCTACAACCCTCCAAATTAAAAGAAAAAATTGTCAATAAGCCAAGGAGGAAATGTACAAAACGTTAACAAGCTAAATGGCTTCGTGAACTCGACAACCCTATTACGTGGTATTGGAAACCAAAACCAACTCTGATACGTGTTGGTTTTATCCTTATCCTTCTGGCCTGTCAGAGTGGCCCTCACTTTTTGACTTACTTCAAAATTTGTGGAATAACCTCCAGGGTTATTCCGTGTGTATAATTCAACTGTAATGTCTTCTACCGAATAAAATGTTATTATTATTATTCCTACTCCTTTTGTTACAGTCTTCGTTGTTGTCGCGCATCTCGACTCGTGTCTCAGAAATCCTCCCTCAGCCGACCTCTTGGTTGAGCAGGTGGACGTCTCCCACTGAACAGCAGAACTTCTTGGCTGAGAGCGATGCAGATGAGGAGGAAACCACCGGCCAGCAGCCGCCGTCCAAGAAAATATGCATGAGACCCCCGTCAAACGACGTTTCATCTCAACAAAACCACATCCGACAAACAAGTAAGTTTCGTCCATTCGCCCTAAACATTTTCTGATAAACTTGTAGGAAGGTAACAAGTTACTTGTGACTTAGGGAGGTTTCGGTAGCATCCACGTCTACCAGATTTGTGCTCTTGGTTGCTATACTTGATGTACAATGTTCTATGTTCCTTAGATTCTGGTTTCGTATAAACCATCCTATTCCGTCCCTTCAAGATTCAATTGTGGTCTTCTATTTGTAATGATATACTGGAAAGTGACATATCGACCCACATCCAAGTCCGCTTAGTCCAAAACAAATTATGTTGAGACGCTGGACGTAATTCACGCTGGCTTTTGGCTTAATGACTACCAAACTCTGGACCTACTGAATTGTGTAATGTACGAGTGAACCAGCTCAACTTAGAAACCCCAAACTTCGCCCAAAGATTACGTACTAGATTATTGTAATTGATTATTATGAATTGTGGCGCTGGAATGAGTCCATCACCGGTCTTGAAGCTCTTTTAGTGACTTGCTCGCTAACATTACCTCTAAAACTGGAGAATATCTCGTTATAGACCAGGAAAGTTAGTGCAAAAAAGCGTTTTCATCCCTCTTGAAATATCCCAATAAGAGTTGAAAATCGAAAAATAAACCTGGAGAGACGTAGGATTAAATAGTGACAAAACAATGAATTGTGAACGTAGCTGAATTACTCATGTACCACCTTTTGTACACCTTACAGTTTAGCAGTCAACACGTTCTTGAAAATATTCGAAAATCAATCGTAAGATGATCTAAAAGCGATGCTAAACGCTCAAAAACGTCACTCCCAACTAGGAAACCTGTGGTACCTACTTCAAGACTCTTCATTGCATACTATAGAGACCACTGAGTTGAGCACAACCACAGCCTGGAAATCGTTTTAATTCCTCTTGAGGGTCCTGAATAACGGATAGGTAGTTTGTTTTTAGGTTGTGCTTCCGATTCAAGATCCTAAAAACCGCGAAATTTCACTTTTTTTAATTCTTTGATCCTAAAACCCGCAAAATTTACTTTTTTCAATTTTTCGATCCTAAAAACCGCGAAATTTCACTTTTTCAATTTTTCGCGTATAACTCGAAAACTAAGCATGGTTTCTATTTGATGAGCATTAAATTCCGCGCTCAATGGCGTTTCAAACATCGAAATCCGTTCACCCTTTCCATCCTTCAAATATAGGCGATTTTGACCCACTTCGCTAAAACGTTATGACAACCCTCAACTTCTAACTGTTTTTAATTTAATTTAATTTTTTTTGTTAAATTTACAGCACAAAATGATCCTCGATTTGACTCCATTTGGTAAAACTTCAAGTGTTACTGTACGTTAAGTGGTACTCTTCTTCTACAACAATTCTTTAATAACTGATTTTATTATATGGTATCGTCAGGTTGTTTCCGAAACAAGATACGAACATTCTTGGGTCCTTATTGAAACTTGAATTATTATTACTAGATGATGCCTTTCTCGTAGAGATACTGAAATATTCACTGTTATACTTAAGTCATTTAAAAGACAAAACTCGACTATTGGCTTGACAACAAAGGAGACATACACGCTAACATTTCTAAGCTTCTTTTAGTTTTTTGAGATTTCATTGAGTTTCATTTGTTTAATCGACAATTCGATGCGATTCTTCCTTTTTTTCAGTCTAAATTAATGTCTCAACTTTACAGGAAGTGATCCCGAATTGAGTCCGATTCTTCGAAATAGGTACGACCAGCCGGACGGAGTTGTAGCAGGTCCCAGCGGTCTGAGCCTCCGGGGTGCCAATTTCGTCGCCTCAACACCAGCGGTTCAGGTGCCCACAGAAGCCCCCGTCAAAGTCAACGGTAAGTCGATTAAAACTCGGTCTCGCATGGATCGTTGAGGCGTTAACATGGCAACGGAGTCATAACCTTCTTCTTCGTGAACAATGAATTTCCCCGAGTAGTTTCCCGCAATCGGAGTGGTAGTGTCACGTTCACTGTTATGATGCGAGGAAACTTCCCTCATATCCAGCCTATCGTGCTTACTACATTTGTTTTGTACCAGTTGTTATTGTTTTGTATATTTCTAAATCCGTGTTTCAGGGGACGAAGGTAGCGATGGTAGTGAATCCACGAGCGGATGTTCGTCTTTGGTGCCTCAGGGCGAGAGGACGTTAACCGCCCCCTTCCCAGAAACTACTCCCAAACCATCGCCCGAAACACCTAAACTCTCTATAACACCTAACAGCTTAGGTTCGTTCACTATTTAAAATTTAACGTATCTCTTTCAATAGTACTCGTCCAGTAGATGAGCACTTCGTAACTGGAACAAATTCCGAAGTCAATGAAACTTTTACAGGTTGAGCGGTGTGCTGTCAAGTTATCCTATTCGAGGACTCTGTGCTAACTTGGGAAGGGCCGAAAACCCTTGACATTTTGGACTTTTTTCGATTTTTTGCTCAAAACTTCTAAACTGAGTGGTTTTGGGGCAAAACCTCGAATTGGATAACTCGACAGAGTCATTCCAAATTACCTCCGAACAAATTAACTTCGGGTTTTTTCCAGCAGACCCCACTTTTTTTGTTCCGTCAGGACGCTCTCTGGCTGGACTAAAGCTCAATTTCTTCTAGATATGTTGAGAACCTTAATGAATCTTGTTATACATAGAATTGACTATCACAATATCAGCTCTCATCGTTACTTCTTGGAACCCTCACATACTTGAGTCTGAGAACAACTGATAAATAAAGATCCTATTAGTTGCAATTCTATTGGAACGTCCATTTTGATTGATTTTGTTGTTTCAGGTGGGAGACGATTATCCATCAAGCCTAAAAACCGCACCATGGATTTGTCCTCTTCATTCATCAAAAGTAGACCATCTTTCGATGCATATGCTTTCAATAATCCACTGAACAAGGTAAATAAGTTGCTGGTTGAGTTTTCTCGTATAATTTATTTGGATTTCAGATTAGATATAGAAAATATTTTATTTAAGGACTAAAGACATGACGTTGAAGGTGATGCTAACAGAACTGCGGTGGGGCAAAGCTCTGCATATGATTTGTGTACAAAGGTCGGAGAGAGAATAATATGGGGGATGAGAGGTGATTCCCTGTCATCCCCATCAAGATTGCCAATCTCAAAACAGTGTAGCCATCGACTTCTTCTTCCTTGTAGTGTTGGCAGCTCTGGTGGTCTCCTGTCATATGGATTCCTTCCATGCAGCTTGAGCTTCCCCACTGTAACTTGTTCCTCATCAACGTCGGACTCCCCGTTAACTGAAAATATAGGCCCATTCAGGAAGATAGTGGTACCATTGGCTCCGGGGTAGTAGTGTCCCTACTCAACCATAAGTGAAACAGACTGCAGCACTTGTTAGTGGATATAATAATATTATATATATTATATTATGTACGTGTTCCGTTGCTCTGGGAAAACCAACTTGTTAATGATCCAGTCTATTTTTACGTTGTACCATGCATATTAATTAATTTACATTAATACATGTTGTATCATATGTATTGATTTGTTTGTACCAGGCAGCATTACAATTTTTCCTTCGTTATATTTAGAGCACGTCGCTCAACTCGAGCTTCAACCGCACTCTGGATGACTCGACGACATCGCCGTTCTACCGGGGGAGGACGATGTACGGAGGCAATTCGAGCTGCAAGGAGTCACTCAGCCTCTCCCTCTGCTCCCCTAAAGTCGGGACTCCTCGGCTTGTCAGCGTCAAACCCAATCAGACTCCAGTTCAGAATAGGGATACCATCAGCACTTCGGCTCTTAAGATACTCAGAGCTATTGAACAATTTTCTACCCCTGTAAGTCTCCCGCCATGTGCACGCTTATAACATTAAAATAAAATGGTCATTATATCTCTTTGTGTTGTCTATTGTTGATTTAGAAGAACAGAAGTTTGAATGATTCTGGTTAGTGGAATTTAAGTCTACTGACGGTTAGAGAGAATCAGCTGGGTGTAAGTACACGTAGCTTGTAAACTAGGCTGAGGCCAAGAAGGTCCATGAGGTCCAGTGTCCTTCGTTAAATCTTCATTGTTATAGCGTATTAGGTAAGTAATATTGTTGCATTTTTATATAAAAACAAAGAACGTGTAGGTACGCTAGGAGTTGAGGAACAATCACCATTCGATCAACTAACAACGCAAAATTGGGTTGTTTCCCAAGTAGATTTCAATTATTTCGAAAATTTTCGTCAATTTTTTGCCATGTTGGTCTTTACTATTTGCTTGAAACATGTTCATCCTTTTTGACCAACAACTAAATTTGACTTGGTAAATGATTTTCACCATGTTATATGCGAATGGACCCACATGGGCCCATTTCTTTTGGAGTTAGGCTCAGACAAGATGGTCGAATACATTGATGTCGAATATCTCTCCGAGCTGTCCCAAACTGTACCTCCCGAATGTTACAGGTTCTGGATACTAAAAAGATACCGTTGAAGAACGATAGCGAGAGGCGCAAGCGGAAAGCGCCTCAGCCGTTCGAGGATCTTGTGATCCCTACGATGCCAGACCTCCTTAGGATAAAGAGGAAAGAGCGGACGGTTTCAGTGTCTTCGCCAGCTGTGTCAACACCATCGACGCCCTCCACCTCGAACACTCCTAAACCATACCAGTTACCACCGCCCGTTCAGCCTCTCTCAGTCAGGTATTGAGATTTTGTTGTATAAGGTTGTAATCCTTAAGATGATAAATGACGGTATTTAATAACTCTAACTTCCTAACAATCTTTTTCACTGTCCACTCAATTTTGACTATAACTCATTACATTGCTGTTTCAGAGATGACACACCAGAGCCTAAACGAGTAATGAAAGGCAAAAACACCGAAGGAATGAAAACTGAACTGCCGGAAAAAGTAAACTTGCCCTCTATCCCTCTGCCCATCAAAAGCTTGCCATCGTTCTCCCACTTGTCAAGTCTTCCTACGTCATCGACTTACTCCACACCGGCAACTGCTAGCGTGGCAATGTTTAGCTGTAAACCCGTTTTGACGACGTCACCATCTCAGGCGTCTCCTTTGTTTTCGTTCGGTGCTAAGAAAATCAGTGAATCGGCCTATAAGTTCTCTCGGCCCACAGTGGAAAGTGATTCGGCAGTTTCTATACCCAGCATAAAGCCCAAACTACAGTTCCGCGCACCGCTGAAAGCGGATGCTCCAGCTCTCAGTTCACCTCCTCCCAAAAGTAAAGAGCCTGTTGGCAACGCTGTTCAGGACATTCCAGTCCTGAAATTAGCGAACAAACCTTCGGCTAATTTCTTATCGTCTTCTTTAACATTCCAGCCCAAATTAAAGAGTGCGAAAGAACCCAAGAAAACATCCCCTGACAATGCTGGGAGTGTCGCTGATTTCTTCAGTAAAGATAAAGACAAAAACAAGGAAGGTGACAAGAATGTTGCTTCCAAAGGTTTGAGTGAATTGTTCAAACCAGCAGTTGGAAGTTGGTCTTGTGATACCTGTCTGGTTTCTAACCCTGCAGATAAAACTAAATGTAGCTGCTGTGAAACACCTAGACCTGTCAAGAAAGACCAAGTCCCTGTCAATTCTATAGGTACACCAAGTGAAAAAACGTGGTCTTGCAGCAAATGCTCTTATAAAAATAAGGAATCGGTCAGTAAGTGTGTTTGTGGGCTGAAGAAAGGGGAGAAATCTATCATACAGCCGTTGAACTCTTTGAAAGAATTCGCTAAGGCACCACCAGATACGTGGGAGTGCAAGGAGTGTTTCGTTCGTAATAAGAACAGTGATTCCTCTTGTGTTTCTTGTTCTACAGCAAAACCTGGTTCAGCAGTTTCTAAGCCTGCTCCGTCACTGAGCTCGCTGTTCAAAAAACCTGAAGGCTCTTGGGAATGTTCAGCTTGTATGGTGTCGAATAAGTCGGCAGAATCTGCCTGTGTGGCTTGTGGTACTTCGAAACCCGGTGCTGCCCCTGCTCCAAAACCTACTCCGACTTTTACATTTGGGATTCCTCCGGCGGCTGCCAGCACATCTAATGCTACAACCTTGAGTGCAGCTCCAGCTAGTACCATATCATTGGATATTACGACAAAGAAAACTGGAGATGTCAAGCCATCCTCTGGTTTTGGTGGTTTTAAATTTGGCATTCCGCCATCAGCTAAAAACGCGGTGGAAGAACCCAAACAGCAAGCCAACGTTGTTGCAGCGGGTCCTATTATTTTCGGTTTGCCTCAACCGACAAAGAGATCTGAAGCTCCTGCTGGTATCAATGATGATGATGATGATAAGGATAAACCACCAAAGAAGAGAGTCAGTATCGGAGCGCCGTTAGAAAAACCTAGCAAGATTGATGAAAATGTTACAAATGTTGAAACTGCAAACAAAATCTCTGCCCCATCATTCACATTCGGGGCTACTAAAACTGAGCCGAGTACAACGACGTTCCAGTTCGCTGGCGCTAGCAAAACTTCGGCGTTTGGAAGCTCTAGTGGAGCTGCTTCTTCGTCAACCGATGCCAAAGCTTCTTCAGAAAACACTTTGAAGTTTGGCAGCAGTTCGACAGGAGTGAGTTCCAGTACTGATCCTACCACCACAGCCAGTGCTACTCCGACACCTACTGCCACAACCTTAGCATCAAATCACGGAATGTTCTCAAGTGCGTCCACCAATGTCACCAAACCTCTGTTTCCAGTTCCAGAAAAGAAACCCGAAACTGCATTCGGTGGGTCGACCAGCAACAATCCCCCATTCCTGTCTTCGTCGTCTGAACTCAAGGCTTTCAGTTTCAGTACTGCCATCAACAAAGCAGAAGTAGCAGACACATCTAAGTTGGATGGGTCTGGTTCGAATCTTTTTGGCAAAAAGGAAACAAGCAACAGGCTTTTTGGCATGCCGCCGCCACCACCAGCAGAAACCAAAGCTGGATATTTTAATTCCAACGATAGTAAGCCAGGATTTTTCGGTTCAGAATCTAGCAAAAGTAAGAGTATATTTGGCGGAGTTTTTGAGATGAAGCCTAAAACTACTGTTAGTAATAATACAAGTGGATTCAACTCTACGCCTGCGGCGCCTGCAACAGTTTTTGGCAGTCAAACTGCGATGTTGAACAACACTGAGCAGAAGCCATTCGGGGCGATGCAAAGCACTCCCAGCTCCAACTCCCCTTTCCTGTTCCAAACGACTGACGCGCCCAAACCCGGTGGAGGTTTCGCTTTCAGTGTGCCAAACCCTGTTCAAAACGCCACACCACAGAACGCCTTCGGTTTCAATTCCGAGACGCCCAAGTTCGTAGTACCGACTGCCAACACGCTCCCGACGGCGCCAGCGACGATTTTCGGAGCTCCATCCGCGACGCCCGTATTTAATAATCCGACTCCGGTACCTTCACCATTCGCCTTTGGTACACCTCAACCAGCTGAGCAGCAGGCGCCGGCTCCAGCTTTTGGTTTTTCTGCTGCACAACCACAGGTAAATTAAATTTCTCAACTATTCTACTAGTATTTTAGTTAGTGATTGAGAGGCCCCTGTAACTCTGTGTTCATTGGTTTTTTCTTGAAACCTTCTTGTTGTAAATAACTGGTCGGGAAAGTCTAATAACACAGTTTTGAGTTTTAGGAAATTGTTCCTGAGTTTTATATTTTCATATGTGCTAAATTCGAATCAATAGTAAAAAAATTCGAGAAAAATTTGAGCACCTGATTCCCACTTTCGAAAGTAAGAAACGTTCAGTCCTAGCTCCAAAAGATCCAATGTAGCCTGTAACCAAATTAATAGAGCATTACTTCTTGGGAGGTCTAAATCGCGAACGAGGTTCAACCTGGGCTGGTTAATGAGTTTGGCTTGGATACCAATGATAGATTTTCACAGGAATCACACCAGACTGCATATCGATGGTCTCACGGCAACATCTTACATCGTCACTTTTGGCAAAAAAGAGTTATGCATACCATTAGAAAGCGTCTACCCCCGGCGGACCGACCTAACTACGTATGAGTTAGGTAACACTAGATCTCTCGATTTATTTTACTGAGTTACTCAGTAAACATATTCATTGGCAGATGGTTTTTTGGCTCTGCTGAAAAGTCGCCCAAATGACGATGTGGGAAGTTGCCGTGAGACCCTCCATATCTTCATTGCTTCCTGGTGATATTCTCAGAATTAGCCTCTTCCTCATACTCAAGGAATAATGCTGGGGCTTAGGTGGGATGGGCATAGACTCATCGTGCGGAACAAGTCTCATGTCTTACTTTTGGCTGACGTAAAACCGTTAATGGCAGTAACTTCACAAATCCCTTGCGAACCCCGCGCAATAGTTTGTGCTTTCTGAGTATTACAATTTGTCTGTTTTTTCAGGCCGCCGCTACGCCTTTCACCTTCAACGCGCAGAGCCCGATGTCGACGCCGACTCCCGCTCAGCCTCCAACATTTGATCCGAACGTAAAGCCTTGCTTTAATTTCACCGGAGGAGCTGCCACACCGAATTTCGCGTATGAAATCTCTTATTCTCCTAGCGTTACCATGTTAGAGATGATTCCATAAGTCTAAAACTTCTTTTAGAGCATGGTTTAAGGGGTGGAAGTTTGAGCACCAAACTGAGCAATTTTGGTTCATGATCGTCGATGATGAACGATTAAAATCGCCCAAGAAAAAAATTACCGTTCTCAAAATCTGATGGCCTACGCTTCAAGATACGTAGATTTCGAAAATAGATTACAAAATTTGTAATGCTTTAATGTAACATTTAATGTTTTCCCCAGTTTTCGAATTTTCAATTTTTTTGTACGATTGCTATTGAACATTTTACAAAATCTGTATGACATACAGACATACATTGTATTGTTTACTCAAATGCCTACAAATTATTTTTCACTGTCTTCCATGTCATATCGAAGTCAAAATGGCGAGTAGTTCTATCACGTGCACCCAAGGTACAACACCTCAATTCATTCTGTGAAGAGAAATGCAGTTGGTAATTTTTGATTGTTAATAATAATTTTCTAGGCCTAATTTTCTAAAAAGAGATAACTGTCGAAATGGTCACTTATTTTGTGAAATATCCTCAAAAATGCGCACCCAACGTCAAAAGTCTCATGGAAAGATGATGAAGTGAGTGTAATTAACTTTTAACCTGAGACCACACGGGAATCTGTAAGCCCAGCGGTTCTCTCAGAAACGGCATGTAACCGAAACTAGTCATAATATGACTAGTTTCGGTTACATATTATGTGGGCAGGCCGTACGGGGTAGGCGTTGCAACAAACCCGTTCCCGTCAGATCACGGAAGTTAGGCATCGTCGGGCGTGGTTGTTACTTGGATGGGAGACCGCTGGTAAGTGGGTCTATCGTCCAAGTGATTTTATCACGCCTCTGTACGGCGATCCCCTCTCAACTCAAGGGGGCGAGGCAATGAGTAGCTTTAAGCGAAATCATCGGAACAATTCTGATCCACCTAGGTGGACAGCCGATGACGTCCGCGACGCCAAAAACGGCAGTCGGACGAAAATTCAACCTGAAATGGTTGCTTAATTTACTTACTTACTTTAGTCATATGTGGGTTTTGATGGGAAATGTTCAGCGGTTCTCTCGGAAACAGCATGTAACCGAAACTAGTCATATGTGGGTTTTGATGGGAAATGCTCATTAAATGTTCTCTCACCTTTTTTGGGGGGAACTAGGATTTATGTGAAAATTACCAAGTCTAAAATACTGTTTTAGCTGTGAGCTAACTTGCCAAAACGGTCAAACTCACTCTCATATTCTGTTTCGTTTTCCAGGGCGCCGCCTTCGACGAGCGGAGAAACGAAACAGCCAGACAGGAAGATCCGCCGAGCCGTCCGGAGAACACAGCCGAGATAAGATGAGCGCGACTCTACCTGTAACCCTTAACTACTAGTGAGACTGACAAAAAATAATAACGCACTATTACTTCCGTTATAACTAGAGAGACAGTACGCTTCTGTTTGTTACTGCTCTGGAAAGCGAGTTTTTTTTCTTTTAATTTATACGACTCTGCGCCAAACATCCATTTTCTCTCGAAGTGCACCTCTGTCCGATCGTATTGACTTCCCACTACTCTTATTGAGTGTTTCTGGAGAACTACAAATTGCTGCGTCTCGAATCTCCACCCGCCAAAACCTTCTTCGCAACGATTCAACTCCTTCGTATCCACAGTTTAGTTTTCACAAATCTGCAGGCGGCTGTAAAGTTCCCTCCTAAATTTTGTATTGCTCTCGTCGTAGAAAATGGGCGTTTGGACGAGCTTTTTCGACCGTTGTTACGTTATGTTACCATTCAGCTGTGGTGCCCCCTTAGAGGTTATCGAATATCATACTGAAAAACGGAAAAAAAACGCTTTCTTATATTATTGCAGATCCTGAAAACGGACATCCCTCCTAATTCGCACCTAGTTTTATACGACTACGAACGTACTTTATACGAAAAAAAAATTCAAGTTATATATTACACTGACAATACGGAAACAACGGCCAGGACATCATGCGTACGTGTGCTTTTTTTCACGAATTTTCGTAAAATACGACACCTCTCTTTTCTCAAATGTACATTTGTTATCCAACTTGGAACGCTGTTTTACTACTAAACGTAGAAGAAGTACAAATTTATGTTTTCAGGGAACGTTGTTAGGAACCACTACAAATACTCCGATTTTGGCCACGAAGAATTTGTTAACTGAACTGACCGAGGGCGTAGCTTTAGCGTGGACGAGCTTTAGAGCTGTAGAAAGGGGAAAATTGTACATAATATTACTCGTAAAGAAAAAAAAAATGTAGTTTTTTTTTCCTCGACTCTTCAACCGTTTTGAAGTGCTTGAATTGTGAACATTCTTTCCGGAAATTCCTTTATAAAGACGGGCTATCTTTATAAAGTTCTCTATTGTATCTATACTGTAATGTAATCGTTTTTAAGATGGTTTAGGAGAGAAAGAATATTTAAATAAATAAAGAAATAGCGCTCCATTTGTGACATGTGTTTTTGAGTGTATTTCTAAATTCGATCCTGCGCTGAAAATTTTGCTCTTAAAAATTGGTTTGTCGTGGCCTTTGCGTTCATAGGTGCCATCAAGTATTGTAAATTGACGAGACAGAGAATTTTCACAATCCATCACTGTTATGTAAAAAAAATGAATACAAATTCAAATTTTGAATGAATAACGGCAAATGTTGACATGAAAGAAAACTCGTACTTGGTATTAGTGTATTTAAAAAACTCTACTGTATAATTAGGAATATTTAGAAGAGGAGAAGATGAAGTTGTTTCCTTCCACACAATACAAATGGCCTGGCCCATGGAATTCATGTGTGCGTTTATTTTTTAATTTTAGCCGAAATGGAAGAGTTAAAAGTCGATAAATAAGACGAATTTTAAATATTTTTGTATAAATGTTGAAAAAAAGATTACCTAAATGATTTTAAAAATAAAAAAAAGGCGCAAGTAACGCGTTTATAGTGCCCCTGTGATATTCGGGTGGGCCAGGTTTTCTCAGGCAGGCTCACTCCTAAAATAAAGTGTAAATAATTGAAACAAAATGACGAAAAATGGATGTCATGAAAAAATGTACATTGAATTAAGTACCTACTTGAATTTTAGAATCGTTCATTTTTTAATTGATGAAAAAGGAGTTAGACTGCTTAGTGTGTGTACATATTAGCTGTTACGATGTTAGTTTAATGAAACAAAAAAAAATTTAGTATATATACCTACCTATATATATATAGAAGGGTGTCAACGAGCGTGATTGTGGTTTTCGATGCTACGAGACATAATGAACAAGTTCCGGGAGAATATAATTTTCAGATATTCATCTTTTTTTTTTTTTTAGTTACGTACCTTTTCTGTAGGGGCCTCAATGTGATGAAGCTTTTGAAATTTTAAGTGACAATTCTGGAGCCTGTCGTTACTGAGGTAGAGACATCCAGTACCTCGTGAATTTCCAAAAACAAAAACGTATATTTCTCAGTGACTCTAGTCTCATTTGGCTACATACGAAAGGGGTTTGTTTGTGTGTAACGCAAACTTGACTCGTTCGACTTTCCACTGTACATTTTGTTTATTTTATTTTTTTTCCTTAATGTAATTTTGAAAATTTGAATTTCTTGTTTCTCGCTGGTGTTGAGCGAATTATTTATTCTCACGTGACGGAGTCGCTCATACGAAAAAAAGATCGTTCCTTTTTTCTAATTTCCAAGACTTTTAAAAAAATGAATGAAATTCGAAAATATTTACTCTTCTATTAAGGATTTCCTTGTGTACATTGATACGAACTACAGCACTTCATACCGCCAGCGAGTAGTTACGGAAAACCTTCTTCACCGGGAGGTTTTTCCGTGCTACCAGCTGCTCCGTGTTAGTTCTCACGCTGATTGATAGTAAAGACTGTATTGTAATTCCGCTGAAACAAAATTTGAAAAAAACTGAAGGAAGTTCGTGCATCCTGAAAAGTTGTTATACGGTGAAATTGACAAGTTTTCTTCCCTTGACGTTTAATGCAGAATAACTGACGGCAGTGATATAATTTATATTTTTGGAGTTGAATCCAGTTTTGTTCACTCAGATGCGGTTTTTGTATTTTGATTTCTAATAAGATTTTGTAAATAAGACTTAGATCAACAACAACAAATTACGCGGGAGGCGGCAACGGATTCATCATTTGACTTCGAAACCGTTGAATTCGACGGTTATACCACTTTCCACCATGTAAAAACATAGCATATCTGTAAATATAATTTTTCATTATGTACCGTATTCTCTTCCTTGTGATTTCGGCACTAAGCCGATCGCATTCCCGTTTTTCATCCTCCCGTTATTGATTCGGTCGCACGAGAAGTTCTGGAAGCCTGTGGTAAATTGTTTGATTAGTCATCAGGTGGTGTTCAAAGTGCGCAGGTTGCGAATTCGTCAAAATATCAATAACCTTTGCAAATGGTATGAAGAGGGGGTTTTCTACGTAGTATCCATCCTCGCTATCACTACGATATTTATTGAGTAAGGGAGTAATTACATGAACGAAAGAAAAAAGAAAATAATATTTGTGATATTTCATTATATTATAATGAAATATCACAAACTAGGTGAGGAGTTAGTTGTGGAATCCTCGAAAAAGTCGTAGTTAACTACCTAATATTGAAACGATGGTTTTCGTAATTAGCTATTTGACTTTGAAGATCTGAGCACTATGACATAAGTGTCAAACAAGTATTTTTATTTTATAAAACAATTAATGTTTTACGCTTGAGACTACAACAAACATTTTTGAATAGGATTTGAATAGTTTCGGGGACTTGGCTGGTAAACAAAGACTCTCCCGAGAGCACTTGTAACCCACAAATTTTACAGGAGAGCTGAAAAACCATTTCCAGCAGGACCACAAGTCGTAACCCACAAAAGAAACTTATGCGTGCGATATTTTGAAAAAGGCATAAAAACAAGTGAAACGCAGTAGACAAGAGTTTTCAGTTACTTTTTATTTTAATGTAAGGGCTGTAAATTTATTTAAAGACAACAAAGTTAACACCTAAAGGTCGCTAAAAACACAATTTCAAGGCTCTTCTAAAGCTGCTTACAATGCTTAATCCACCAGGTTTTTTTTCCTTCACACGGGCCCGTACAGCAGCTTTGTAGCCAATAGACGAGAATCGATAAGCCTCGCACGTTCAGGATCTTGGAATGACGAAATAAGATGCTGCGGTCGAAGTGGAGTAAACAGCGATGACTCGAGACGGAACGAAATATCGTATTACGATACTGGTTTACAAGGTTTCGAGTTTAGTCAGGAGAGCTTCGCGTTCCTTGAGGAGTTTCCAGGCCTGTTGGCGTTTCTCTTCCCTCAACTGCTTTTTCTTCAGTTTCGGGGTGACGGCTTTCTTATAAATCGAGATGATCTGTCAAATATAAGTCCCAAACCATTAGTACCGAGAAATAGTTAACACACATGAGTTTGAGATGAAGTGACATAAAAGCTTGGATACATCTGGCGATAACTACTTTTAGGTCTATTGAATTAACTAGATTGTGTCTGCAAATAACGTTATAATTTACAAAACTAAATTAATCTAATATAAAATTACCTAGGAACTCAAGTCCACAACGTTTGGATAATTTTTTGAATGGACTTTTCTCCACCTATATTGGTTCAAGTCAACACTGTAACGTAGCCAGAATTTCGATAAGGGGAGGGAGTGGGGGCAGACTACCGCGAGAGGTTTGGGGAAAAACAGAAGGGGGAAAGGTTGGATCCCCTAAACCAACCCCCTGGCTACGTCCCTGCCCCAGTCATCCTTAACCATCCCGAGTCATTCTCAAGCTGTCCTGGACCATTTCAAGCTCTTTCCAGACAATATAGAACACCCCAACGTCCCAGAGATACTTGTGGATAGATGATTCCAAGCCTTCTTTGAGCATCTCAAGGCTTCTTCAGTCTCACCATGCGCCCCCTAGTTCATTTAGACAGCCCAAAGGCATCCTTGAGCAGTGCTCAACCAACCCCAGTCATCGTTCACCATTCCAAGACTTTCTTACACATCCCAGCCCATTTCTACCTCAGCCCTGTTCATTTGAAACGGTCCAAAGGCACCCTTGATGAGTCCTAGACCATCCCCAGTCAGCCTACAGCGAGAGGAATGGAATACTCCCACAGAGGTACGGGAAAAACCCAGGAGGGGTTTGAACCCCCTGGCTACGTCACTGGCTGCTCTCTGGATGAGCGTTATCAAAGCACCACCTACAGCCCAAACCCAAATAACCCCTGAAAATTGCATCCAAATCGGTCCAATCGTCGGAGTTGCGCCTGAGACAAGAATTGGATGAACTCGGGACGAAATTTGTTTAAACAACCATCAAAACGCAAGCGGAAATTTTGATTTTTGACGGAAAAAAAAGTTCGGTAGTTTCATCAATAAGTACTTCTGTTGAAATAACCAGAAACAATTTATAAAACTGACCTTTTTATCGACTCCCCTTATGATATTTCTGACTTTCTGCCGCTCCATTTCCTCTTTGGCTTGACCCAGAAGACGGCTCAAGTGCTCCTTATTCTGAGATGCGACGGCTTTCAGCTCCTCTTCACACTTTTTAATCTCCGCCAGAATCTCGTCGTCGTCGTCGCTCTGGAAAAGAAGACGCTGAGAGTCAACGTGATGGTGTCTGGTTATATAAATTATTATAGAAGATGTAGTTACTGTTCTGAAGGGGGTTACAGGTTTGTAACAGTTACAGGTATGTCAAAGATACACCCCTTCAAAAAAAGGCCCAATTTTCCATTTATAAAGTGAAAAACTATTGATATGGTCACTTGTTTTGTGAAATATCTTCAAAAATACGCATCCACCGTCAAATCATAAAATTGTAGTAAATGTAAGTTGCTTTAACTTGAGCCCACACGGGTATCTGTAGGCCCAGCTGTTCTCTCTAAAACAGTCATAAACCGACTTGAACGGTGTCAACAAACATGTCCCTTGGGAAGGGATAATGAAGAGTGGGGAGCGCTATGGCCGGAAACGGCAAACCTTGAAATTTCAAGCTTATTACGGAAATCTTTCGTCCAGCTAGGAGCAAAAAGCGAATGATTCGATACAAACGCAGGATTGGTTTTCATGGGGCGAAATTCGTGCCATTTCTTGGCAGGTTGGAAGTCGCAAATAACACGTAAAATGATAGCCTTGATCCTGGCGTTTATATCTAACGTGCCAAAACGCATGCGCCACCAATACCGACGAAGCCCCAGCAGGCCAGGAACACGGCGAATGCTTTGGGAGGGAATTTGACTGTAACCTGCAACAGATTATTCCTGCGTGTAGTGTTCATTTTTTACCTATGTTATGCATTCCTTCGTCTCAGATTGTATTTGTTCCAAGTGTTTTAAATAAAATTGAACCAAAATATCTGTAGTTTTCGTCCTCACGTATAAGTAGCGGAGAGGAGGAGGGGTGCCAGGCACTCGAAGCTTGAGATAGCATTTTTGGGACTCTGTTACTTGAGGAAATCGTGTAGGAACAACCTGGTAAGGGTGGACTGAGGATCTATAGGCTGGTTTACAGGGCAACGCTCCGCACATTCAGAGCGGCTGATTCAGTCCAATCCACATCCAATCTAATCGAGTACTTCTTATTTGTGTTCTTGTATAATGAAGTATTTCTTTATCCAGCTCTTATCGCCGACCACGTAGATTGACCAGAACGACTTTGCTTGATAGATCGCTCTGTAGAACAGCGACTTTCCCCGAAATTCGTCCTTTGGGAAAAAAATAGTCTCTAGTGAGAATCGCGCCTGTCTTTGGGAACGTCGTAGAATAGATGCGAAGTAAACGTGGATTGTAGAGCGTGTGGACAACGGTTTGGATGGAACTGGCAATTAGGGGAAAGACGTCATCAATTAGGGCTCCAGCAGCGACTTATGGCGAGGATCAGGTCAAGCACAAGGAGAGAGGATTGTAACGATAAGATTAGACGACCTTGACAGTACTAACGTTTTTGGAATCGAGGTACCCAGCAGCTTCCAACTCTCTCCGGATTCTCCTTTCGAAACAAGCAGTCGTGTGGTACAGGGGAATCTTTCCGAGGAAGATGGATGCGTCAGATTCATCTGGAACAATATTGGAATTAAACATTGTGTCAATACTACGTATATGGCCTACTGTTGAACTAAAACTAATATGCAATAACAGGATTCCTTCAATTAGATTGAGATATGTGACCAACATACCGCCAATCTTTTGTGGGAAGGAGTCGCGAGACGGTTCTTCGAGGAGAGCTGACACTAACCGCTGAACGAGAGGACCAGGGCTGCGGTCGTGGCTGTGGAAATGAAGAAAGTAAGATAAAGATCGTAATATTTTCGGAACAAAGACGGAACGAGATGAAATAGACTAGTCCTACCACATCGTAATAGCATAAATCGTAATAAATGAAATAGGCAGGAGATTCATGTGAGAGTATAGATAGATTGTAACATATAGATACACGTAAGACTTTACCACATGTTAGAAGCTTTTTTGAGAAGGGAGACTGTGTCGGAATCGGATGAATTAGAAAGATGTCGTCCAGAGTTTAGATTCTGTTCTTGCGCCAGCTCCTGCTCGGCCCAACGCTCTGTGTAGTGGCGGCCAACAGGCGGTATCTTCACTCCCACCATATCGTTGTCACAACATGAAATCAGCTGCTCCAATTCCTAAAATATTGATAATATAGCGTTAGTAGAAAATTATGATGAAACGTTTCGAAGTAAATAATATTATACTTGTAGGAACCTTGATGTTGTCTTCGGTGATGTCGCTGCAGTAGGATTCGATGGATGCCCAGAATTTGTTTGACGTGTCGTTTTTGGGGAGAGCCTGCTTTCCCGCGCTGGATTTGGGGGACGTCGCTTCGGGGGCGGCATCAGCTGAATTGTCCTGCAGAATAAAATGACTACATTGGAAACACACGCGAGGAAAAGAGCTCTCAAACAAAACTGAAGACTGAAAGAATAGAAACGGCACAAGATTTAAGTCTACAATCTTTAAGATGAGTGCGCTGGTCCCTCGAACATCGGCCGAGCTATTCGACATTGGGTGGTTCAGACTGAAGAGAAACTTTGTAGACTTTTTTATTTTCCAAATATTCTTGAAGTAACAGAGACCATATGAAGCAAAACCTACCGTTTCATTTTCACTGCTAGAGAGGCTGCTCATTTTAGAAGAGCTGTCGCGAGCTTTCAGCAAGTCTTTCATCGATTTGGACACTCTGTTGTCACTGAGTTTGCGTTTTTTCTGGAACCAGGAAAAATATGGAATAATCACAAAGCGAGGAAAATGATTCTCCAAAACCAGATCATCTGATTAGATCAGTGTTGATCTATTTCTTTTCTTGGTCGATTCAAAAAGTTCCGTATGTAAAATATTAGACCAAAAACTCAATCAGGGTGGTAGAATCAGTCAAGTGTACAATACCTGCATCCAGGGCCTGTCCTGGGAGAGATCGTCCGGTGGATTATTCAGAGCGTCAATTTGGGACTGCAGGTTTTGCTGGCGGAGCACTGCAGCGCTGAGGAGCATCTCAAGTTCGGGCTGGAGGTGATCCAATTCTTCTATGGACAGAATGTCGTTCTCGGCTCGGGTCAGGACTAAGAACAGAGATCAAGATAATCCAACTTGAGAGACGAGGGAATTGAAAGTGTCTGTCAACTGGGCTCCAGTCAATTATTGATTCGCATTGACATCCTGGAATTACATGGGCCCACAAACCTACTGAAAATAATCGAACCTCCTCCATTTCCGATGTGCCAATTCTCGGTTGCAAGGATCTTCACTTCAACACTGATAGATAGAGACTGGAATTCGCATATGTCTTCAAAACACGGATATCATCCATATTTTACGTTTTGAGGGTACCTGAAGCGTTTGGCGTGGTTTAAACAACATCCTCTTGCTTGACGGACATCAAGAAGCATGAGAACTTGGCTCACATTCATTGACTATTTGTTGGCAACGTTAAGACCCTGGTAATCAAGTCAAGTATGTGTAGGTTCTCTGGTAGGTTTGTTTTTCTACGACCCTAGATCAATTATAATGAATATACTGCTACGGCATTAAAATCCAAGAATCATTCAATACGTGACACCAAAAATACCCCACACGGAGAATCGTGTGGCTTTAGGGGAGACTAAAGCGATCTTTACAGTATTCTAACTACGCTAGAGACCTGCGTAAGTAGGAGTTAGCTTACATATCATTTGGTATCAAATCAAAGTGACCAGAAATTTTAGAACACCAACAGTCACAGCATTTCACACACAGCCTTGATCTGTCTGTACGTAATATTATCAACCTACGAACAAAATCTGTTGTCATACAAGTAAACTGAGCACAACGAGAAACTGCAAAAAATACGAGTCAGCCGGTAAAAATGATTTGGGATTGAGTAGGGGCCGACTTGTGCCGATCATCAGGCGATTTTCCTCTAGCAAAACCGCTAAACATAGTAAGAGTCAGACGTACGATTCAGTAAGTATGCGGCAAAAACTGTTGCCATTTAGTGAAGGAAGGAATACGTGAGTTGTCTTACGAGAAGAGTAACATTGGAGATGTTTGTCCTTGTCGACTCCTGGAAACGGTGGGAAACCGAAGTCGACTTCATCCTGACTCTCAGAAGACTCAACGCTCCTCTGCTCCTTCAGCTTTCCGTTGTGCGAGGCAGAAGGAACGCGACTGTCCTTTCCGCGCCCCTCCTTCTTGGACGAGTGTTTCGCCTTCATTGCGAGACGACTCTGGAAACAAAACGACATAAACGTTACGATAAGAGTTCCAGCATCCAAAAAGGAATCACACAGCCTGAAGGACTAGGGACTAGTCTAGCCGCGAAGTCATACATTTACGTACAAGAAACCCCAATTTGTGCCCTTCAACGTCGAAATATTTATACCAACCTGGGTAAACCAGCCTCGAACACAGGTGACGACAGCGAACGAGTTGTTTACCTTCCAGTGCTTTTGTAAACAGCACATCATACCAACTTACGCATACTATAAATTCACCGTTAACGTACTTACCCCATATATTTTCGACTACCGTGGTGTAACTACTGTTTTGTAGACTAGACTGAGAAATACTACTATATTGTCAAACAACCGTTCTCTTTGTTATGACTAGTTTTTCGCAAATGGTGAATAGTTGTATAATGACCAAGTTTTATTACAAAACCCAGTTAATGAACTCGTAATTAAAACACAACGCCCTTAAAATTATAATGGCTCACCCAAGTTACCTTAATAATTAACTCACTAAAAGCTCAATCCGATATGCACAATCCAAACATCACAGATTATGATTATACCACACTACTATGATGGGGTACATGGAAGAATGGATGGGGTACATGGATATTAGCACCACAGGTGGATGTTGGTGTGTTCCCGATTCCGGACATTCGAGTGGTAGCGTGAAGCCATGAAACGCTTCGTCGATGTGGCTCTTCTTTTCATCGTTTCTTCAATTTTGACCATTGATATTTTGCTTCGGTCCATGGAATTGCTATGTGCGTGGTGCTTTTCGTGACTTTCTGCATTGGTGTACAACTTGATGTCGTAGCTTTGTCACTTTGTAGATGTCTTCCAAATTTTTAACTTCGACGTTCCCCCTGGCGTCTTCCATTTTGGATAGATGGCCCTTTCGAATTTCTTTTTAAATTTTTCCAAACGTAGTTGTACGGTTTAAATCCGTTAGTAGTACCTAAATCCTTTACCTCTTCAAATCCTGTTGTCTTGAGAAATCCTAATCTTTTCCCTACAAGGAATCAGAGTCTGATCTGAATTTAGGTGTGGTGATGGATGTTGTTACTACGCATTTGCTTCCGACCTTCCCTCGATCCGTATCGACATTCTCCCTCCCGCTTCCTCCATCCAAGTACCAAATGAAAAAATAAAAGGATCATTTCCCTCGTTTTATTTGTTGTCAAATAAATAAATAAATGTTTCCTTGCCATCTGTATTTTTTTTCTCAGAGAAACATTTCGACAAAAAACCATTCTCCATTACTTCTTCATGGCGAGTGCATGGATCTTACCACATCTTACGATAAAGAGGAAGAAAATTCAGAATGATATCAATTTCAAAGATGGCGTCTCGCCAAGTGTCACTCGCCTAAATACCGTTTGTTTGTAATACGAAATTCGTTATTTTCTAAATTTACCATTGATTTGTCGGGTTTTCCGTAGTTCTTATATTCGATTATGGAGTCGAGTTCTTCATCGGGTAGTTTAACGGTCAATAAGTACGCCGAACGAATGCAAAAGCTGAAGGAACTTCATTTAAAAAGGAACGAAGCACGTCAACAGAACCACAAGGAAGTTGTCGAAGAGGACAAAAGGTGGGATATTTTCCATCGTAATGTTTTTATGTGTTATGCTTGTGCCCGTTTCTACATTTGTGCCCGTACTTGCGCAATGAGTGTGTAATATTTTACTGAGATTGACTGGTGAATCTCAAGGTTGTCTATCGCCTAGGCAACAGACAGATACTTCCAGCGGTTTTATAACCACTCGTACTGTACCACGTACAAGGCCCTCTGCCTGGTAAGTTTTTGTGATGCAGTACATTTGAGTTGCTTACAACAACGAATTTAATGTTAATCATTTAGGTTGCTCAAACCGGAGCCATATGGCCCAATAAAACGGAGTCGTCTGTATTTAAAACAGTCGACTCCATTTTATTGGGCCATAAAGGGAAAATTGGTTTTGTCCCAGTAGGGGGAGGATGAATAAACATGTAAATGCAAAGAAAAAACGCTTAAATGCGCCAATTAAAGGTCCATCCACACATATCCGTGATGTGACGGCACCGTCTCTGTCATTCACACAGTACCTGTCCGTGTCACTGTTCTCCAGTGATCAAGACCGATCTCAGTTTTCTCTGCTCACTTAGGGCTTGTGCATACTTCTTTGCAGTAGACCTCGCAGTAATGACATTTATTTATTTATTACGGGCAAGCCCAATTACATTAATGGTCAGTGATACAGACAGATTATAATTGTTACAAAACTGAAATATAATTCTGGAAAAGGAAGACAGTGATAAAAACTTTACAATTTAGGCACCACGGATATGAAAATGGGATCATTTACTATAGGAACGGCACTAGGGGTATTACAAACTACAGCCTTCCACTTTGAAAGGGAGTCATTAAAAAAAGTCAAAATCGGGATTCAAATTCAAAAAGAGATTTGCAGACATTAATTTTAGACGAGGAAGACGAAGAGAAGAAGACACTGGGTTCATCCCATGTGTATGCTTAGAGGCGCGGAAGGAGAGTTTGTGACTTTGTATATAGGCTTGGTTGATTTGGAAAAATTCAAATTTAAAAACGCACCATCGACGTTTATTTTGTGGCCAAATTCTTCTCTTCCAATCATGTATCTAGCACAGCCCTTTCCCGAACCAGCTCGAGAAGCTCGTCGTTCATATTGCGAAATGAGGTACACACAGAATATTCAAAAGTCAATCAAAAGAGCGAACTCGTTTTCACGTCTGTGACAGGCAGAAAATATCAGCCAGGCCGAGCGGCAGAGAGTCACTGTGACGTTCATGTCTGAACATGCCTGGCCAATTTTTTTTTTTTTTTTTTTTTTTTTTTTTTTTTTTTTTCACTGAAGGTACGTTACGTGACGGATATGTGATGGACCTTAACTGTGTTTCCCCACTCACTGCGGGCTTCATCGACTTTGGCATATTTTCCTTTCCATTTTTGTTGCTCTCATATGCTTGGATTCGCGCAATCGGGCTTCTCAGGATCTTTAAAATTACCGATAAACCTGCTTTAAATCAATAATCAACTCTCTCAACAAATTTCTGAAGTCAATTCTTCAATAAGTCAGCGCATTCCCATTTCACTCTTTGGGTTCGCCAAAATGAACCCTGATAATTCACCTTTTCCCATTCTTCAATTATCGCTTTGATACCTCATTTCAGATTGAAACTCCCGAGCAATTGGGAGGCGAAGAAACGCCGAGCGGAATGGATTTTGAACGAGGAGGCTCAGAAAGAAGTGGCGGCTGCCACGGGTGAGGATTACGATCGAGTGAAACTTCTCAATGTCAACGCTTTGGGCGCCGAACGCCTCGAGTGGAAAAAGAAGAAGAAGAACCCGGACATTGGGTTTGCTGACTACGAGCAGGCGACTGTCCGCCAGTATAACAGACTCGTCAAAAACATCAAGCCGGACATGCGGTCATACGAGGTAATGATACGAAGTTCAAAAATCGAGTGTCTGGCACCCTTATTTATAAAGTGTACAAATTATTTATTTCATTGCCACATTAAAACGCTGCGCGTTGCCATATAATAGTTTCAAATTCTTGAATGAAAAATATTAATCATATGCACTGCTATGTGGGTACTTACGTTGTCCCTCGACGTAGGCGCGAAACGCCTTTAGTTCAGGCCATGTAGGTTTGTTACTAAGTTCGTTTCTGCAGACACTCGCAGTGATTCGTAGCATGACTATGAGTCAGGAGCTCTGGAACGTTCCATGGCAATAGTGGGGGCTTTGGGGTGACTTAAGATTATTCCACACGTTTAGGGTCAAAAAGTGTCAGGAATGAACCTATTTGGATCTGTCGAACAAATTCATAGGCAAAAAGATTCGAATATGAAGTTCAAATTTCGAAAAATTAGCAGAAAATTGATTGTAGCAGGGACTGCTGCCCTGTTTTTGGAAAATTCCTTCAAGACAAAGTGTTTTCAGAAAGAAGAACATATCATTTCAATTTGGCAATGGGCTTCTTAAAGATTCTTGCCCCTCGGGACCCTCTCCACGTATTTGATGTGTGGGTCCAATGCTGCTTACTTTACATTTTGAAATTGAAATTGAAAAAAATTTTATTGTACATAGGACTAGTCCCTCATAGTGTCTGGCAACTACACTAGCTCTGGTGACATATTGGGAGACTCTATGCTCAGTGCTTCTTTCGTTATCTCCCAGTTGTATCACCGTTGAGCTATTCCAAACTGTTCCAAATTATTTCACGCCACTTTTTAATTATTGTCACAGGAGCAGCGGAATAATTTGGGCGAGGCCTTCTACGGTACCCCGAACACGATACTTCACGGTCTCCACAAAGACACCAAAGAGGGCATCGACCGGATGGTTACCGACCTTGAAAAACAGGTAAATTCATTCAAATCAGAGAAATAATAGTTCAAGAAAATCACTTTTAAACGATTTATACGTTGGCATGTACTTAGGAATGGCAAATCTTAAGATAAGAGTTAGATTTGATTTGAAAAATCAGCAGGAAGAGTGATTTTTTTTTTAACTTCATTTGTTGGTTCATTCTAGTAAAATAGTCTAAGAACTGTACAAATGAAAAAGTGTTCCTGTCGTTACCACCGCGACAATCTGCCTTTTTTTGGTCATTTTCGTTGTAGTGCATCTACAGCTACGCGAAGCCAATTTCTTATTTTTCAAAAAATCCACTGGGAATTACGTATGTTGGCTCTGGCATGATGTGCTTAACTCAGGATACCCAAAAAAAGTGCACTAGAACAAAAATGACCAAAAAAGCAGATACGCACTTTTGGCATGATAACGATATCTATATTCGAATTCATCTATTTATTTATCGAATTTATTTGATTTCTCATCAGCCCTAAATACGTTCGATAATTAAAAGTACATGAAACGTACGTACACGTAAAAAAAATCTCTCTATGGCCCAAAATACGATCTTTTCAAAGCTCTTCATCGAGACCCACTGAGTGTTGGAAAGTGCACAAGATTGTAATTTCTTGACTTGAATAATGAACAAAATAAGTAGGTGACTTGTGTGACAAATCATACGGGATTTTGATTCTTTAACTGTCTTTCAACGTCTTGCCAGGGTTGATATCAGTCTATATGAATCTTTATAGGTATATTGTCTCTGTCGGGGCCCCAATCACCCATCAGAACCGCCAATGTCGACAATACCTTGGGGCCCAGTCTGGTGTGTTTGATGGAGATTGGCGTTGACTAGGGAGCTCATTTTCAGATGGTTTGGGCAACTGGTTCTTGGGGGGCGATACAGTTTACCACTTATCATACAATTATATTATCAATACTTCTCATTGAACCAATCAAAACGTATATCGAACAATTATATTACATCTATTATTATTTTGCATTTGGCAGGTTTCAAAAAGGGAGAAGTACAGCAGGCGAAGGACTCACAACGACGATGCGGACATTGATTACATCAACGACAGGAATATGAAGTTCAACAAGAAACTCGAGCGGTTCTACGGACAGTACACGACGGAAATCAAACAGAATTTGGAAAGAGGTACTGCCGTTTGAATATGAAACGGCTGACCCTCGCTTGGAACCCCTTAAATGTCTCTGTGTAAAACTTCCCACCCACTTCCGTTTTCTTGAGAAATTATCAATTCATAGATAGGTGTATTTGGTTGCTCTATATATATGTCTATATATATTCAATATCGGTGTCTACATAAATGTATATTTCAACTTCATGAGCTATGTAGCATTTGCATTTTCTGATGGACTTATGAAAGTTTTTTAAATATATTTTGTTCACCTACCTACCAATTAAATGTATTTCTTCCAGCCTTTGGTAGAAGTGGCATTTGTACCTAGAGCGTCAATTCACTTGGGATCTGAAAGGGCACCATCTGTGGGGTCCAAAATGGCAACATTGATCGTTGTTCGTCTCTAATGGGGAAGTGCTACAAGGTGCGCGGAAAATAATATTATCAGCACGGACTAAGGTAGATCGCAGACTGTCAAATAAGGGTTTTCATTCGTCGAATGAAAATACTTGAGTCGTCCAGTGCCATAAGGTGTTAATTCCATTCCAAAAGCTGTCAAGAAAACCGCAATAAAACCAAAGAATCAGTCAGTAGTTTAATAAATTTACTGTTAAATAGAATAAGTTATTGTAAATTTAGATGTGGAAATAACGGGGTTTTTGGAACCGTCATGGTAAAAACCCATGATGACAAAAATTGCTTGAACTCAAAATGTCACATTCCAGTATGGCTGAACCATCAAACGGGAGAGGTGTATGGAGTAACCTAAAATATCTGGAGATTTGGACATTGCAGAACAGTATTGTTTCTCCGTCTGAACCAGGCTTAATTGCTGACTTGGAACTAGAAATATTTTTTGGGGTTTCTTTAAACCAGAAGCTCAATATTTGAGGGGTTTTGGTACCTATCAACCTTTCTTTCCCGATTTTAGTGGTTTATGGAGTAATAATCCTATAATAACTTTCGTGTCCATACCAGCAATTCTTCAGGTTTGAGAATAAACATTTGAAGAAGTGTGAGGAGATCGAAACAGCAAAGATGGGTGGTAGATATCTACTTCACGAGGCCGCAGACCTCATCCTGGGACGAGGAAGCTGTCAACACATCGAAATCAGTTATTTCTTAGTGTCTTAATATCACGACTATCACTGACTGCTAATCAAGTGCAACTCTATTTTTAGGTGTGCACTTGGATGTAAACGGTCACCCGCTGATTCTGGCATACAAATCCAACAGAAAGTGACCGTCAAGCGATGCATGTCCGATAAATATTTCTAAACGTCAACCGCATTGTGGGTTTATGAACTTTTCAACGCCCATTCGGAGTAGGTTTCAGATGGAATCGAATGTCTGCTATATCAGTGCAATCGTTCCAATCGACTGACACAGGTGTCCAACCTAGGAAACTCATGCATCAGCTCATAACCTTGAATTATCTGAACTGTTAATTGAACCATTATTGTCAGTTCTTAATTTTTCGTTAGGCAGACAAAAACACTAATAATACATTCGGTTATAAGTAACTTTATTTCGGAATATTTACAAATTTGCATTGGCCTCTAATCTAAAATTTCTATACAGTAAATTGATGTAAAAGGTTCTCCTTTACCAAGTTTTCTTTACATACTTCATGTACCACATGACCGACGTTGCAGCGCTAAGTGAAAACCTGTAACACACAAACGGATTTTTCATTGAACATCTTAGTAGTTAATGGTGATTACGCACTACTAGCAGGACTTTAGGTGGGCATTGCAGGACTATCGGGGAATTAGGTGGTCGGCCCAACAACATACAGATGTAAAACTGTAGACTAGGGTGCTAAACAAGCACCTTTTACTGGTACAGGTGGGGTCGCCATCACTATTTGATCAACGGTTTCTGTTATACGGATGCCACACTGGATAGCTAACTTTACGAGTACTTGCAAGCAGCCAGGTCCCCCTCCATATAAACAACAAATCCCAACCTATCAACAAAAACTCCTGTAAACATTTGTTTAGAGATAGTAGTTACCACTAAACTTCTTCCCGTATCAACTGAAACCTGTGGCACTTAACCGGTGTCATAGGGGGATCTTTTCGTCCCAATCCCTGCTGGATTTTACCCTCAAACATGGCTATGTGCTTTGTGAGTGTCCAATACAGCCACTTCACAAACCCTGCTGATTGTGCGTGTACAATCAGAGCCTAGGGCCTGGCAATGCGTGCCTTCACCAAAGTAGCCTCAAAGTTGCGCCCTTGCTTTGTGTGGATTTTTAAAGGTAAAATCCACCCGAGCAGCAGCGATTGTTGAAGCCTCTCGACACACGGTTGAAATAATAATTGGGAGCCCCAAGTACATATTTGTTCCCTTTGCAGATATCCCTCTACTAATCATCTACTATCTATTTACTATATCAATCCCTCTACTAACGTAGAGGAACTTACCAAGTGAGGACGTAAGATAAGTGCTCGTTTCTCAACGAAGCCCTGGTCTGACCGCCGATGGGACCACCAGGAACTGTCGATTCGGCGCAAGCATCCAAAAAAATCGGGCTGCAGTCTACTGCCTCGGCCATTCCTTCCACATCCCTGCAACAGAAACACAATGTTACGTTGTATATTGATACAAGTGCTCTCCCGTGGAATAATTTTAAAAATGTACATGGAGTGGACCATTTGACCCGTGTTGAATTGAGAAAATAGCGTTGAACGAAAACCTGAGCTTATTGCGCAGAGCGTTGCTCTGTCAACCCTGGGTCTAGTTTAGTTTTTCTATTAGACTGATGATTCCCCCATCAGGTTGTTCACTGGCACCGGAAATCCAAAGATTCTGTATTGTCGCACTGGGCAATCAAACAGGATGTAAGGGGCTGTTTTGTCCTCCTCTCCACATAATCTACCGACGTATACTAGGATCTGTCACGTATACTCAGATTCTATGCAGGTGTTAGGGAAACACCTGAGCCCAGTTACTATCCCCAACAGGAGTCTCATTTTCCTCGTTGACAGTTCTAATGCTTCTGAGCTGTCAAAATGTCTCCCTAATACCTCCTACGCCTTTCCCTCACCCACTCTCCCAAAGAGGATTTATCCAAGCACTTGGCAATTCCCAAGACTGGTTCAGGCCCAAAAAACATTGTAGGAGTGAAATTCCGAACGTAGATTCCTCAAAGATCTGATTACATGTGCACTCAAACTCAGAGGATCCATAAAAAGTCCTTAACTTCGCATAGAACTTGTGGGGAATTATTAATGACTAGGAGAGGCAACTCAGTAGAGCACACTAGATGACAAATTGGGTCTTTTGAAGATTTATAGAAATGCCACTACTACTGCCAGTCCACTCAAGAACTACTGAAATGTCGTTAATGAGCTTTGACACCTCTTCAGATAGTTCAGCAACGGGAGAGTGAATGCATGACTGCACATTATCAAAAAACAAAGAGATGACAAAAAGAATCAGAAGATTCTCTATTGAAGATGAAACTGAAACATTCAATCAAGAACAACTCGTGGTCCAACCTGGTGACTGTGAGTTATATGGGAACAACTAGTAGGACGTTATTCTAACAACGCATGCCCAACCACCTACCTGTGAAACCACACTCTCACGTCGTTCTTATTCTTTGGGGTGAACTGCGGCCGTGGCTCCGTAAGCCTCACAATTCCTTCAAGTTCAACCTCGTCAGTGATCTGAGCCTCTGAACGTGTTGAAGGCCTTTTCTTTGGGAATGGGACCCATCCCCTGTTCACTAATATCTTCTCCCTGTAATAAAAAAGCGGTGTGGGATTCAACATTTGATTATTTTGGGATTCAACATCCAATGATAACCTCTATCGTAGTCAAAAAACGGAAACTGTTCATTTCCCAGTTATACGGTTTTCATTTTTAAAGGAGCGTGAGATGCGAGGTTATCAAATTGATCCAGCCAGACGAATTGTTTAAAAATGAACCCAGAAAATAACCTCACTAAATACTAGCAACGCTTCAATTTTGAAATTCTTCAGTTTCTTATTTAAAAAAAGTCGAGAGAACATGAGCATTTCCCACTCAAAACCCATATGTGACTTAGGTTATCTGCCGTTTTGAGAGAACCGCTGGCCTTACAGATACCCGTGTGATCTCAAGTTAAAATTACATTTACTGCAACTTCTTTTTCCATATGACATTTGACGTTAGATGCGTATTTTGAAGATATTTCAAAAATAAGGTACCATTTCGACAGTTTTTGGAAAATTAGGCCTGTTTTTGAAGAGCTGTATATCTGGAACTAATGGTCGTACAGAGCTCGCTCTGGTCTCAAATTTAGTCTAGTTCAAGAGTGTATAATATACAATATTATAGTATAATTTACTATATTATAGTGACCAGACCCTTCCTGAGATGTTGACCAAAAACCGGAACAGTGCGAAAACGTAGTGGGTTTTTTTTTTTTTGCTATAACTCCGGTCGCAGCTGTTATGGTTTCTTACTATTCATTTGAGTCCCAACTACATATAATAAATCATAATGCCCGGGCCTTTGCAAGGACGGATATAAATCTTGACTGGACTATGATAAGCCATTATGTTATATATAATTGCAGGTTGGTTATTCAGTTATCACCAGTCCTCCGTGTTCTAGTGCTCACCCGGTGTCCGACAATGTGAAGGGAGTTATGACCAGGTAACCAGACGAATTGTTGGCGGAGGCCGAAATGAGTTTACCTCCATAGGCGGATTCACCTGCCAAAACAAAATAACATTTATACAATCCAATATCACGGTATTACAAAACGATCATAAGGGCAGTTTCAGTATCCAACAGCTTGCCTACTACAGTAACTGTAGTTGAAGAATTAGTTCTGCCACAGTAAAAGTCGTGTAACATGCTGCCAACATGATAAAAGCTCATTTGAAGGGTCGCTTGGTGGAAATACGAAAGCCAGAAGGGAAAGGGTCGCTGGACCCGTGGGTTTAGGAACTGGACATAAGCTACTGTCGATCCTAAACATTCTTATCGACGGCTTTTGAACCAGGAGCTCAGTATTTCTACAGGTATTGGAATCTCATCAAGTTTAGGAATTTTACAAGGATAACTAGGATTAACCTTCCAATCAACTTCCGGAAGAATCCACCATTATTAGCATTATTTTCCAAAAATTGCTCGAGAGCTGAAAATCGTTTTAATCACTCTTGGACGTCCAGAATATCGGGTACATTTGGACATTTTTCAATAGGAGCTGTCATATTCAACCTACAGGTGTTGAAGTTGAGAGTTGTCAACGTTTTAACGAAGTTTGAAAAAATCGCCTATTTTTACGGACGTGAACAGCTGGACCGATTTCGATGTTTAAAACGCTTTTCGACGCTAAATTTAATGCTCTTTAAAAACGAACGGAGTGACTTTTTCTGTAGAATGCGTACATTTCGACTTATTCTGAAAAGTGTGACAATTTCGCGATTTTGAGGCTCCCGAATCTGAAGCACATCCTTGAAACCGCCGCAAAATCACATACCCATTATTTAGGACCCCAGAGAGGGATTAAAACTGTTTACAGCTCTCGTGAAATGGTTGGAAGCCAGAGCCCTTTTTTGCACTAACTTTCCTGGGCTACAAGTCGAGAGCTTAAGATAATATCTGAGGATATTATTATAAGATAATATTTGAGGATAATATTCTGAGGACATCATCTTCAGGCCTTCGATACATAATATTATGAGGACATCATCATCAGGCCTGAGGATAATATTATGAGGACATCATCATCAGGCCTTCGAATACCTACGTCAGCTCGCGCTGTTATGTTATAGTATTTTAGTCACCTAGATGTCACTTGGCCAAAATCTCACAGAAGCGACCCTGGACGAAGGGAAATTTATAATTTCACTCAACTAAACACAGCATTTTCATTGTACATTCATACGGCAATTGGATATTTCGTTGTGACATACAGTCCTCAACCGCTCGAAACTACACTGGAGACCAAAAAAACCGGCGCAGTTGAATTGTTGTCTAAGAGTCAAGTTTAAATCGATAACAGTTGGGTTAGAGTCAATAGTAAGGTCAATAACAAGGTTAACAGAGATTACGTGCAGAGGTCCATCCCTGTTTTTCCTTAACTACCCAGTTTTTTCCTGTAATGCTCTTATGAATTCACGATAGAAACCTACAGGAAACCGTGAAACTGGTAGCTACACCAGAAGGCCGGCATCAGGGCGTCCAAGGGCGACGGATCCTGCTGCAAACCCAAGCAGCTCAGTCCAAGCAGCGTGATCTCCAGCAAATTGAAGACGAGCCGTTTGGTGTGCTGGGGTGAGTAGAGGACCTAAAGCACGGACTATGGAGTGAAGATTAACATCAGCAGGCTTCTGTAGGCTTCTATCGTGAATTCAAGAGAGCAGGAAAAAACAGGATAGTTAAGGAAAAACAGGGATGGACCTCTGCACGTAATCTCTCTTAACCTTGTTATTGACCTTACTATTGACTCAAACCCAACTGTTATCGATTTAAACTTGACTCTTCGACAACAATTCAACTGCGCCGGTTTTTTTTGGTCTCCAGTGTAGTTGTTAAGCTTATAGATTAAACAATCACTGCCTTGAGACGTTTCAGAAACCATAAATTACCTTCTATGAGGCAAGAACGAGGACCGAGGTACTGCTCGCCAGAATGATCGAACGTTCCTTTGACATGCACACGCCGGTATTCGAGTTCTTTCACTTCATTCAACCTGAAATTTCATTTTGTTCATGTACTTACAAAATAATTCAATAAAATAAAAAAACGATGCAAGCAACGTATTACAGCATTATTTTGGTCGATTAATTTCAACAAGTTTTGAGGTATTTGAAGCTTTGTCTAAGAAGGCAGGTAGGAGACACGTTGGATTATTACAGGTTAGGTCGTATCAACAGGCGATTGACATGATGTTAGAGCTGGCTCAGTTACGCAGCCAGAATTTCGATAGTGGGGTCAAGAATATGGCCTACAACGAAAACTATGGCATATTCCCCAGGAGGTATGGAAAAAAACCATCAGGTTGTCTGTGGGGGGGGAGTGTGGCCAAAAATCTGGGCAAAATTCATAATGCCAATAAATTGATCTGAAAATCTTTACCTACTCGGGGTTTTGGGGGTCGCTGATTACGAATCCGTAATCATATTCTTAAGGAATTCCATTATGGGAACCGGTAACTGCTCACGTATAGTATGAAAATTAGTGTAGAAACAACAGACTTGCCCAAAAATCATTACTCGGGGGTTAGGGGGTCGCTGATTACGAATCCGTAATCAAATTCCAACATCGAAACCCATTACTGCGCATGCGCAGTAGGAAAATCGCAAAAAAAAACAGAAAAATTTCGAGCCAAAAAATCCACAATTCTTTTGAATTATTCCGAAAAAGACAGGAAAGTCGCTTCAGAGGACCTTTTTTTTAAATTTAATAGCTGAGATGTTCCCTTACAGCCGCAAATAGGTTTGCTAGTGACATACAAAATTGACGTGTACACAATTCCTCTTTTATCAGACAAAATTTAAAAAATGTGTGCCATTTTCTACTGATCTTCAGATGATGAAACCATTTTTTTTAAATCGACTGGATTATGACCCTGCAGCAGCTATAAGAACACACGAGTTTTTCTCTCTCCTGTACACTGGGGTTCGTGCGTCCTCGGAGGTCATATTCCTACTGGAATTAAAGCGCGACAAACGGGCCGTGGACCATAATATTGGTGAATACATACACCTTCCACCTAATCCAACCTCCAAAAGTCTGATTATTTTTATTTATTTATTTATTTTTTTTTCCGGTCGGGATTTCCCCGACTGTGTGGCGCTACGATTCAACAGTAATCCAAAACTCAAACTTGAAGAAATTGTAAATGTCAATGTTCTCCCTAATCGATTCCCTACTAACTGGTGATTGATAATGCGGCCCTAACTCTTGCATCTACTTAACTATCGGGCATGACTTATTAAAAATGCATCTCATAGCACTCGAGCGGCGAAGCTGTTGGCGATTTCCTCTGTGCATTCACGTTTGCATGCACGTTTCATGGACTACATATACCAAGCATAATCATCATACTTATCGTAGGCTTTAAGAAGGGGAAAGTATTACTCTGCCGGAAGAGGCACGACTGCTTCTTTAGTTTTCACTTTCAGCTTTTCGATGAGATCTTCCTTCCACTTTTTCCTTTCAATTTGCCAACAGCCCAAGTAGAATGCAGACGCTGGAACCAACTGCGAATGATAAAAGTAGAAGTAGTGAAAGGATGGTTTTTTCCGGCGGAATTCGTTTTTCTCGCCTCCTTATGTTACCTTTTGATAGATCACTCCTCAAAATTTGATGATCATTTAATGATCATATCATTATAGTCTGTCCAACACAACGATGTAGTTTTCTCGTTTCCCGGGCCTCCTTATAATACTTACACAAGTACCGTTCTGTCTCAGTTACAAAGGCACTCACCAAAAGTAAATAACGTCCTACAGAACCAGAAGATTCTTGATCTTTCACATTCCTAAGCTGAGGTTTCTGTAACCGGGTAGCGGTGAAATTATTCGCGGGTTGGCTCTTGTGTCGTACGGCAACCTGAAATAGTACGAAAAAACTAATACTACAATATGTCATGTTCAAATACAGTAGGTAACTTCATACAAAGGCCACTAGCACCAAGTACATTGGAGCCACAGAGACTTACCCTGCAAATGACAGGTCGAGCAGGAAACGTCAGGATGCCAGCGTTGACGGATACAATTTTACGGATGCTCAGCATTTCGAAATCTTTTTGTGACAAAACTATCCAACTCGACGACTTACAGCCTGAAAAAAGTTGGAGTGAACCAGAAGGTAAGTGAATAGTTACAAAGTTGGTTCATCACTAAGTGTACTCCAAAGACCTCATACCAACATAACTGTTAGTCACTTATAAAGGTTCAGAACTACTGACTTGGCCGCTCACTTGAATTTCAATAACGGGTATCTAAACTGCATTGAGTTTTATGTTGAAATTGCACCAGAATAAATCCCAGATTGAGGAAAAAAACAAACACAACCTGTGTATGTGTGTGCGTTTCTCCAGAAAAGTTGCCTTCGGCTTACAGCCACAGACATCAATTTGTTGATTTATGGAATCATTCCGGTGAAGTTCGAGGCCAACCTTTGAGTGTACCTGACAGAATTCAAAAAGAAAGGGCGCTATCATCCAGTTTAATCCAAAAAGTTGATTCTACGTGAAAAAAGCAATGCAACAACTTTTTTCCTAGGAACATCAACTTCAGGACCAAGCTCACGAACGTGCGGAGGAAGACCAACAAGCTGAAGTAGTCATGGAACAAAGTAAACGTTGTAACTTACAACTAAAGCCTGGTTTCCACTGAGCGCGCATCGTTCGCGAACGTTTGCAGTTGTTCGCAAACAGGTAAACGCCGCGCAAAACGTTCGCGAACGCGTAGAGAAGGGTACTGTTTCCACTGCCCGCGCACGGCCAAACTATCAGTTGTTCTCGAGCATTCGCGAGTGATCCGAGTGATTCGTTCGTCCTATAATTTTTATATTAACGTTATAAAAATACAATAAAATATAGAAAAAAAGAAGGAAGGAAGGACTTCTGCCGTAAATATCGGAATATCGAAGTAAAAAGTATTGATGTTTGATTCCCGATAAATATCAAGTATCGACATCAGGTTCCGATACTATCGACCATCGATATATCGATATTTTATCGTCGATATCCCATCCCTTCTAGAACTGGAAGAACCCCCAACCCTTTCGAGGAAGAAACAACTACAAAGGTGAACAAAATTCGTCGGGAACGAAAAAACATGCGCGTGGGCATGTTTCCACTGGGCGCTCAACGAATGCAAATCCCTTTGATGATTCGCGGAAAAACCGACAGCCGTCGGATCAACCCCGCGCACGAACGAACAGTGTTTGGGAACAATGTTCGGCGCGGGTGAGTGTTTCAACTGCACGCGCATCACGATCGCAAACGTTTGCAAACCCTGTTCGCGAACGATGCGCGCTCAGTGGAAACCAGGCTTTATTAGTAAGGGAGATCCAAATTTAGGAGAAAACCAGAACCGAACCACTGCCTCTCCTGTTCACCCTAGGGTGCTGAAATTTGATACCCAGCCTCTTGAGACCATCGGGGAGTGATTGGGAGGAAGTCGCATCCGCTGAGAGAGCGATAGTGCACACATGTGTGCCCGTGCAACGCACGGGTAATGGCTAGTAATCAATAAATGGAAAGGAAAAAAACACTATTTGGAAACGCTGCTCCAATCCGAAGTAGGTACCTACCTCGTTGGTTTTTCGAGAAGCAAATCAATTTCTGGTTGAATGAAGTGGTGATTTTGAAGTATAGTCAAATTTATAACTCGCATTGCTAGGTCTGTTATACGATGAAAAATCGTCAACATTAGCTTCAATCAACTGTGGAAATTAGGGCCAATGTTCTCAATGAGGTACAGCCTATCTACCGAAGTGAGAATTTTACAGGAAGAAGGAAAAACTGAATGAAAAATTAATTATTATAAATCTGGAGTGAACCCCAAAACCGAATGTTTCCTATCATCAACCCTCCTTCCGCGAAAAGGAGCTCTGCACATTGATACCAAAATCTAATTTCCCCGAAAAATGGGAGATTGGCGGTATTGACTCTTGAACGTCGTGTTACTTTTCGTATTGTATCGATGCTAGGTTTATGCATTCCTAGAAGTACTAGCCCCCCTCCACAATCGTTTGTTTCTCGACTATAATATGACCATAATATGGTGGTTATCCAACAAATTGGAAATTAACAATGCAGAAGAGTGCAATTTTCCACAAAAAAATATTTATTATACAACTAGGTAACACAAATCAATCGTGAACATTTCATACAGACGTTTCAGACGAGGATTCCTTGATTTTGGAAGCCGCAGGTTGGATGTTGAAATATTTGGAGGCCGTGTTCAGTTTGATTTTGACATCTTCCATATTCCTGTACCTCAGGGTTTTCTTAAGGTGTCGTTCGTAGCCTTTGGGATCAGAAGTGACGTAAAATGGGGGGTACTTCTTCTTTTTCAGTACAACGCGGTTGCCCATGACGTACTCGTCATAAGTGGGTATGTTTTTAGTGTCCGTCTTGACTTTCGTAGGGGAAGCAACGACTTTCGGGTTGTCTCCGCAGTCCTTTCTGAATTCGACTAAATGATAGCCGACTTCCTCCGCCAGAATATCGGGTTGCTTTTGCTGGAGAAGCCCTAAGAAGAAGGCTTTGGTCAGAGACTGGATGTTGGTCGAGCCCTCGACTTTACAGTAGAGATCTTTAATGCCGATTATTTCACACATGCTTTTGATGGCTCGGTGACAGACGAGGCCGTAGCCCTCCGGTTTCTGTTTGACGTACAACTTTGTGAATCCAAACTGGCTGAAGAAATCGTGGCAGACGGTGTGGTCGTTATACCGTTCGATGTACATCAACCTCTGTCCAGCTCGAGTTTTAGCGCTTTTCAACGCTGCTTTGCCGTCGATAGCTTTTCCAATTCCAAAACCTGCGAGCCCGTTACCGTTTCCGGTCACCACAAATATGCTCATTTGACGTTTTCTGCCCAAGTTGCCCGTCATGTTGAAAACTGATTTGCTTTCCAAAACGACGGTGTCGAAACCTTCAAACTTCTCTTCGCCAACGTCAGCAGGAGGCCCTACTCTCCGCCCTGGCAATTTACTACCAGACCAACCTCTTTCAAAAGGAGTTAACCTCAACCTCCTGAACACACCCATGGTGTTCCTTAGTTTGATCAACTTCGCCTCCCTATCCGGATCTTCCGGTAGCTGCTGCTGCGTAACTAATTCTTTCCCACGGACAACGTTCGTGGTCAGACCTGGCCACACCATATTGACTTTCCCAACGCCTATTATCTGCCCCCTATTCAAATCTCTGATCATTTTCTTACCGGCCCCTTTGCCTCGACCTCGCTTCTTCCCTGCATTACTTACGCTCGTCACACCTTTCCAAAGTTGTTCTGCCGAGTGTTTGGTGAAGAAACTGGTGTGTCTGACTTGATTCAGAGTTACCGAATGCGGCAGAACTGCGGGGGCGAGAGCTGTCGCTAACCGGGATATTCTGCACAACCAAGACATTTCTAGACGAAAGCAGCACCTCTCACTAAACCAACAGTCACTCAAGTTTAACCAATCCTCACCAAATAAGATTCATCCTGACATTGCACATTTTATATATAACATTTAAATCCACATAGTAATACCATTCAACTATCAAAATATTGTACTTAAAACACTTGGGATGAACATCCACAAATTGTGAAGAATGTCCATGAAAATTGAAATGACGCTAACGTGTAGGAGGTTCTGGTGGATCGAGTAACAGTAATCGAGCACGAGTGGTGGCCTAAATGCCTTCTATCCTTACTCAATCAACCTACCCATCTAATATAGGAGCCTTGATGGTCGCCACCATTACTTACATTCCATCATTGCGATTTTTATCGTCATTAAATTCGCTCACTACACCACTTTGCCATTACGCTATTCCACATATCGCCTTGAAGTTGCTGAGTTGGTCTTGATAAGACCACGCAAGTCATACAACGTAACAACAACAACAACTGATTAGATAAGATTGATAACTGTGATAATAAATTATTTTCGTAAGTTCTTGCCTTTTTACATCAACTGACGAAAATTTTTATTCGTATTGAGATAGACAGCAAACGATGTGCGTTCGGATTAGGTAACAGTCTGATTTATCTTGAACTCGTAACATATTTTGATAAACCGACCCCCCAAGGGTCACGTTTTGAGTTCGTACAAATATCTATTTAGTTACGCAAATCATTTATATTTTTGTAGTTGCTATTAGCTTTTCTGTAGGAATTATACAGAGTACGTTGGACGTCTTTCTCAACTAGAAGAATTCAGGTTTTAGAAGGTGAGTGAAGAACGATTGAAACATGTTCATTATTACTTAACAAGTCGGTGGGTAGTACACCGTTTTTAGCTCTCTCATGCTTCATATTATTTGCCTACGGGCACCTAAATAGAGTAAGTAGCACTAAGCTTTTGTTGAAATCAATAGTATGAATAATATTTATTCTGCCTTCAAATGTTACTCTCAATATTATACATTAAGATGAATATTTGGTACCATACAAAATTCTACTGTTCTGCATTCCCACTTGCTTTTGATCTCCCTAGTTTTTTTGTACTAGGTTTCACATACCTAACTGTATTCTTTCAACCCGAATAAATGAGTAACTACGTCCTTCTGATTGGCATTTTAGTGCAACCTTGTAGATGTAGAGAGAAGTGCACTCGTCCATGTTGAGTTTCAAGACCACCAATACGTATCTTTGTTTTCTGGAATACCACTGAGCCCAGGCACATTAGCGCTCTAGCTTCCAAAAATTGCTCTAGACCTCGAAATCGTTTTTGAGTTCATACGAAGTTCCCTGCGTTTGGCTGCATTAGGCTACGGTTACACTGGATGCGAATTCTGACGAACACATATCTGTAAAAACCGCCTATCTCTGACGGGCGTGAACGGATGAACCGATTTCGATGTTTGAAACGCCATTCGACGCCGAATTCGTTACCTAACAATCTTACAATATCATCAAGTACAACTTTGAATCTGCATTCATTACTTCATAATTGTTTACTGGCGTTTAAAGGGCCAACATCTCAACCACAATGGTCTCAGCTTCCTTATGCCGCGTGATTTTCCCACGATTTGGCTCTCTCTCGTGCCGCACGCTGCAGACAAGCAGATTCAGTAACCGCTTGTACAGCACAGCTCAGAAATCCCCTTCGCCCAGCGTTGGTAAGTTGCTAGCCAAGTTCTTCCTCCACATGACGTACAGGCCTAAAACGATTTTACAACTAATTTTCAACAAAAATTGACTCATAACACATCTTCAAAAGCCCTCAAGTTCCTCAAGTGTTTTCGATTTTGATTAGAATAATTTTTATTTAGAGCCCTACTCTACACCATTGAGAGCACCAGGAGAACATTCCGCTTCGATAGGACCAGCTGTCACGGGCATATCTAACCCAATAAGCCCAAACATGCTTACTTCTAGAGTGACGTCAATAGTGTGTACTCCTTGCGACCTTTCCCTCCGGCAGCTGCTGAGCATCTATTTATGCCCTGTTTTGCATTTTTGGCAGGTCGTCTCTACACAGACAAACACGAGTGGGTTGAAGTCAACAACGAGAACATAGCAACCGTTGGAATTTCCCAATACGCCCAGGTAATTGGATTTCAAGACATTTTACGCGTTAACTTTAGCAGGGCTGAACCAAAATTGCTTTTACCTAGTTTAGTTGCAACGGAAATTGATATTACCTGCCTGCTCCACTTGATACGAATTCACATGCAAATTCTTCCTTGAAGATCGACTATGACACTGTTTTCTTGCAGGAAGCACTTGGGGATGTGGTTTTTGCTCAACTGCCATCCACTGGAACTTCAATAAACCAGCACGGTTCGTACTAGATTTCTATATTTAAATACTACATACAGATTGGAAACATTGATTTTAATAAATACATTTTTTCTTCCCTTCAGATGAAGTTGGGGCTCTGGAATCAGTCAAAGCGGCGAGCGAACTGTACAGCCCCGTCTCTGGCAAAGTGGTCGAAGTCAACGCTGAAGTGGAAAATTCTCCCGCCCTCATAAACAAAGCCTGCTATACACAAGGTCAATATTATCAAAAACTGACTCTAACGACTCTGAATCCTCAAGTGTTCAATTTGCCAAGTTTTGCAAAAATTTTGCGGGTTCATGTCCAGTCTGTATTGTATGAATTGCAAAGAATTTTACCTGCAACTTTTGTCTGCACATTGGCAAACGTGTATAAGATGATACGCACCTGAATATGGTCGAAAACCACTGAAATGAAGAGTTTGAGTGACGGTTGACACCTGTATGGCCCAGGGGCGGATCCAGACTTAGTTGTGGGTGGGGGGGGGGGGTGTCGCTAATAAGGAAGGTTACATACACTTGGCGTGTTCCCAAATTACATGAATGGGTGAGCTTCCACACAGTACAGTCGTCAAACGACTCTTACAGTGACTCCGATGATTTCTTCATCGTTTGTTCGACGAAGTTTGATTTTACTCTCTTTGCTCTTTACACACACTCCATCAGGAAACTGCTACAAAGTCAAACTTCTTTGGAACTTCAAATTGTATATTGATTCGCTCTCTGTCTGCAGGGTGGCTCTTCAAAGTCCTCCTTTCCAACACTGACGAGCTCAAGTCCCTGATGAACGAGGATTCCTACTCCAAATTCTTAAAAGCTGATGCCCACTAGAAGTTACTTTGTAACAAAAAATGTAGATATTGTCAATAAATTAATTTTCATTTCAGTTCTGGATTTTCCCTTCAACTTATCCTTCATATCCAAACTCCTCAATATCATTACATTTATAAATTGATTAGTTTGTTCTGGACAAGCACGAGAAGTAATATTCTTACTTCAATAGTAATATTCAAGTAATATTTTTTTAGAAACTCGAGTCACGCATCGAGAAAACGCATCTGCCTCCTCCAAGAGGGAGAAGCAGACGGACATCACCAATAGCTATCATCAATTTTGTGATTGATTTGATTTTTTCATTCTTATACTTGAATAGGTACATTTTTCACAATTAAACTTGTTGTTTCTGGAATTCCGGTTTCATAATGGACCTACCTAATAATGTTTCTTCACTTTCTACTCCGACAATATTGTGTTTTGATGAAAAAGAATCGACTTTGAGCGCAATAGGGCTGCTGGAGATCAATAATTTTTCTTTTCATTCGCCAAAGTTGTTGGTTCACCTTGCAACCAAAACAAGTGACAACCTCGCATTTCCACTCGTACTTCAGCTCGTGGACAATTTGAGTGGTTTACCCCATAGCAGTAAGTACGGCCGTGGAACGGATTTTTTCAGCGGTCAACCTCAATGAGACCAAGATCCGCAATAAATTATCATGCAAAACTCGCTGGAATTCTCCACACAAAGAGATTCAAAAAGACCAAAAGAGGTGTTGATTCCGAAATTTGCGAATCACGCACAAAAAAAGGCGTAGGTAGTGGCTATATTTATTTCTGAACACATGTTGGAAAGTAATGTTAAGTGAAATACATATGTACATATCCTAAGCTAAGTTCCATTAAAATGATACCTTTCAGAAACTATCCAACTGATTTAAATGTTGGAAAACACTTCGATTATGCTTACTTTTAGATCCACTGCAAATGCGTTAACTCTTAGTGAAATTCATGATGAAAGGCTGTATTTTGTGGTAAGTACACACTGATCAGAAGCGGTTCTTGTGATTCTCAAGGTTAAGAACGTAGTGCATTATGCATAGTTTTAAAGCACAGACCTATGTGCACAACTTATTGCAACCGTGTTACCGACTGAAATTCATGATGAGAGGAATTTACGCTGTAATTCCTAGGTTCTTGTGGTTTGCTTGGAAGGACAAAACTGTTCTTAAAAACGATAACTTACGAGTATTTTACAGGCGAATCACTCACAAAAAATTAGGCCAGTACCTATCTTTTTCTCTCTCTTCTTTTTTGATAGAGCAATCACGAAATCGTTGAAAACTAAGTTTTTGTGCAGGACAGGTCTTTAGGTTTTAAGTGAATTCATGGAGAATACCTTTTAAAAAAACACAGAGAAACCTACTGGACAAGACGGCCACAGTTATGGCAATACTGTAGTAGGTAGTACTAGGTAGTAGGATGGCGTTGGAATACCTGGACCCTTGGACTTCAACCATCAATTTCTCTCTCAATCAATCAATCTCTTCATAATTAGTGCAGGAATGGTGCACCCATTTGTTTACATTTGCGGCTTTGTTTACGCAGACGCGCGTCCATCTCTTATCTTATCTCTAAGAACTGTCATTTCCATTCTTGTTTTATTTACCAGTTATTTTTGTGATGATGTGATTGAGGGGTAAACCAGTGTAAAGTGTATAGTTCTATGCTTTTCCCGTTACAAGAATGTTCTCAGCCACGTTCATAACGGAATACTGGTTGAGTACAATCGCAAGCTGTTATGATTCGGTGGGATTTGCAGCGTTGTAAATAGAATTCGTCAAGGCTTCAAAACACGTTTCAAAATATCAAACGAATCATTTGAAATGATCTGAAACATAGAAAGCCGAATTGCATTAGAAAGTGATTGCATGGAAACATCGAAAGTTTTTAGTAAAAACGAAGACCAATATTCTAATCGATGTGAATCGCTGCCATGCCCACGGTTGCCAAGTCAGGGATTTTCGGTTTTTAGCGGTGGTTTTTTTCGCTGAAAAGGATTGTTCGGGGGGAAGGAATGTATAGGGGGTATTTTTCCTAGTCAGGGTTTTTTTTAAGTATAGTTCAGGGGGTTTTGAGGAAGAGGTTGGCAACCATGGCCATGACTCCCGGTGAGTAGGGATGGCAAAAAAAATGAAAACATCGATGCATCGACAGGCCGGCATCGATGTTCCAAAAACATTGGACCCCAAAAACATCGATGTTTTTAAAAAAATACATCGATGTATCGATGGTTTTCAATCAATTTTTTTCTATTCTTTTTTTTTTTTCATGCAAGACGGAAAGAAAAAATGATAAGCTATTTATAAGCTATACATTTATTTTATTTGTTACCATTATAATTCAGTTTCAAGAAAATAATCGTATAAACGAAGGCTGGGCTCACACCCTGTATTTGGCAGGTAGTCCATTCAAGAAAAGTAATTTTGAAAGCAATTTTGAAAGCAATAAGAGTGGCACCGGCCTTGGAGAATAATCTTTCTGCCGGTACAGAGGTGGCTACCCTCCCCAAGTATTCTCTTGATAACGTGTACAGCTTGGGATAGACTGTCTTCATCTCTCCACAATTCAAGGGGATTTGAACGTATGTTTGATGCCACTGGAGTTGAGAGATACATTGATATCTCCGTGTCTAAGTTCACCGATAAGCTCTGAGAAGATGAAATTTTCTTGTTGGTTTTGAACGCCAACGATTCATGATGGGCCCATAGTATGATATTATCATGTCAAGGGGAATCCACGGTCCGATTCTGAAGATGACTGAGATGACGGGGAACTAGAAGTAGGTACCTATCAACAGACGCCACCAGTTTTTTAATTTGAGTGAGGGCTTTTGACGATGCGATGGAATCGGAAAAGTGAATATTTTTGAAACGTGGGTCCAAAAACATGGGTAGGGTCAGCAAGTGACAGCTTTCCCGCCCCTTAAATCTTGAGTCAAATCCTGACAGAGCCTGTTTTAGCTGCTTTCCCACACATGAAACATTCAGCAGCCTATGGCAAAAAAATTGAAACATCGATGTGCCGATGCATCGAAACCCTGACATCGATGTTCCAAAAACATCGACACAGAAAACATCGATGGAAAAACATCGATGTGTCCCGCCAAAACATCGATGTATGATTGCCATCCCTACCGGCGAGCAGAAACTGTTTCTGTGAATCCCTCAGCTTCCGAATTGATGATCGACAGCTTTGAACGTAAGTTTATTTGCACTCATCAAATTAGCATGGAAACCGTGAACGAAAGTAGCACGGGATTTTCACTTAAGTACAACCAACCTGTTTCTAGGGAAATGTATCGCCGTTAGTTTTCATCCCACTCGTTGAAAAACCCTCAATTTATCCGTAAATTATAATTATAAGCTGCCAAAACAGCTGTAAATATAGACGAAGCTGAGATATACCTCTGTTTTAAAAAACTGTAAACAACATTCGCGGTAAAAACCAACATCGATTTAGTGGATAATATTGATGTTGTTGGTTGGCTTGGTTTTTACGAATGCAATCAAAGGATCTTGAAACCTAGGCGAGATTTTGTTATGAACGCGGGCTTTTCGTTGTGATGTATTCTTCAACGCGATGTTGTGATTGAGACTGTTTCTTGTGAATGTTTTACAGTGAGTGAAACTGTTTTACAAAGTAGGCTAAAGCATGTTCCATGTTTTTGAATTTTGGCCGAAGGCTCTAATCCGGGGGTCCACACTTGATACTCTGTCAATATAAATTTGGCCGAAGGCTCTAATCCAGGGGTCCAGGGGGCTTGCCGCCTGGCGAGTTCCGCGTTTTTCTAAAGGAAAACAGTCTCGCAAAACTACAAATATCACGTTTTGACGTCGACGGCTCTGTAGTGTATGTTTTGAGGTACACACTTGATGCTTGTCGGAGAATCGGCGTGTAAATACTTGTACAATAGTTTTCGTGACAGAAACCATCGTGAGTGTATGAAGTGTATAAATGCTACGTACCCGTACAATTCTGTGCCGTCGATTTGTGAAACTGCCATAATATATTATATTATAATATTATATTATAAAAATATTGAATCTGTCGTTAGGTACCGAGAGCTGTAAGCAATGGACGAGAAGATGGATTTGGAAAAACAACTGAGCGACTGTCAGTGCCATTTCAACTGGCACATCCACGACACCTTTACGAAGTTGGACTGTTACATCTCTTCGTACAATCGGCTGGGAGGTGTAGAATTGGCAGTTAAGAGGTAAAGTGCTGTTTGAGCGTATGAAATGACGTCTGGTTTCATTATCGGACTTATTAGGTTTTGGCTTATCGAACCATTGGAGTCGACCAAGATTTTTTTTTTTTTTTAACCCCCACAACATTTCGTCGTTGTAGGAGCAATATCACTGCTCACTGGCGACGAAATCGTGGAAACCCATGTTAAGAAAAACAAGAGTATTTGAAAAAACGTTTATTTCTACTGAAATATGAGACCGGTTTCGGCGATTAAACCATCGTCAGTAACAAAACAATACTGAAGGTGTTTTACATTATATATAATATATATATAAATTATATATTTTCCCTCAGTATAGCAAAATCAAGTTCCCCTCTGCAGGAGATTGTTCTACCCATGATGGTGAATGTGACTGTCCCCAAATTCCTTTTGCGGATAATTGTAAATATTTAGGCATAATAATCGATCATAATTTAAATTTCAAGTCCCATATTATCTTATCGTGCGTTTGAGAAAATTGTTTGTCGTTTTCAAGGAAGCAAGAAAATTTATTTTTAAAAATCAATTGCGTTTAATTTATTTTGGCTTGGCACAATCAATATTCAAGTATGGGATCATTTTGTGGGGGGGGGGGGGGGCTAAATCTCATGCGAGGAAAGTTCAGATTATGCAAAATCAGCTGATTAGAATTATCCTTAATAAGATCCCAAGATACCCCCCCGATACCCCCAAGATACCCGACTGCTGCCATACCTAGCTTCTCCACCAGATAGCACAAGTTCTTAGGAACTTATTTTTTGGTGGGCGTCAGTTTCTTATTATGTTCTCTTTTTTCTTAGCATATAAGTAAATCATACGAACTGTTCGTTCAATTTTGTTTTGGTTTACCAGAAGTCTAATTTTTGTGTTTTTTAATTTTTCTTGTACCTTTTGTATTTTGGGATGCCAATAAATAAATATAGGGACCCCTAAAGTGAAAGATCGAACAGGATTGGTTGATCAAAGTGGAAGGAGAAAAACATATTGCTAATGGCTCTTGAGCTGAAGGGGGGTAGTGAAAGGATTATTATTGTGTTACTAGGGGATTATTATTGTGAAGGACAAAGTGAAAGGACTATTGGGATTAGTTGCCACCAAGTGAAAGTAAACAACTTCTGGGGGTCAATAGGAGCTATTATAGAAAATTATAAAAACGGACGCAACAATGGAGAAGGAATTACATCATTCAAACATTTACCTTTTCAAGTACATCCAACATGCTTCCTTTCTGGCACAAATTCGAAAAAATGCCTGTCTGCAAGATCAAAACTGAAGCTATGATTTAATTCATTCAAGTGACGTGCAAAAGCTGATTCACCCTTACTGTCCCTAAAATCTTTTTCGTGTTCCTTAATCCTTTCCTTAAACTTCCTACCAGTTTGCCCACAATACTCGAGTCCACACGATCATATTAATTTATATACCCCACTTCTATCCTTTATAATATACATAGGTATATAATATACATATATGTCGAGGGTCGGTCATTTGACCGACCCTCGACATCCCTCAACATCATTCTTACTGACGGTCAAAAAAATCACACACAAATATACATATAGATTAATATTATCAATCTTATCTGAACCTAATAAAGATTTGAGATTATTTTTAGTTTTATAACCTACTCTAAACCGCTTAGAAGTTAATATTCTACCAACCCATTCTGAAATTTTCCCATAATACGGTATGCTAACCCAAAACGTTTCCTCAGCTGATGCTTCCCTAACTAAATTTGAAAATCCTTCTTTACTCTTTTTCCTACGTACCCTATTCCATATTGAATCAATAAGATCTCCGTCATACCCATTACTCGCAGCTATGCTTTTGATAACTAATTTTTCTTTGGTCAGACTTTCTTCATCCATTGGTACAGACAGAGCCCTGTTAATCATACTATAGAAAGCGGCATGTTTGTGAACTACTGGATGATTTGAAGTATTATGAATGGTAATGTCGCTATAAGTATAAATGGAGTATTTATGTCTTCCATTAATCAATGAAATGATTGTTTGTGAGTATTTTTTTGTTACTGACGATGGTTTAATCGCCGAAACCGGTCTAACAGTGTACGCATATTTCAGTGGAAATAGACGTTTTTTCAAATAAGTACTCTTGTTTTTCTTCAATGAAGTATCCTGGCGTATCTAAAACTGGTTGATAACATGGCGTACCATCTCTTTTTTTTTTGTCTCTCCTGTGAAATTGGAAATTTTGAGATACGCCACGTTGCTCCTACAGCGACGTTTTGTTGGTTGATACGCAGATTCTGAAAATCGAATTATAATAAAATCCGTCCGTTCGCCGCGCACGACACTTTGCCCAGTTAGCGATATCCTAAAATTTGGACTTGAACATTGAACATGAATGTCGGGGAATTCTGGAGCTTTCAAGTTGGTTAGGACAGGCCCCACAATGATCCTTGAAACTTTTCTTAATCCTAGGAAGGGGTTCAAAACAAATGTTGAAAACATCATATCTCGAAAAATTCAAATTGAACATTTGAATATGGTTTAATTCAAAGAAGATTTTAAGACCATCGGGGGCTTTTTACGACCAGCCGTTCGTTCACAATGAGCACTCAGAGGTTGAGCCAATAAAAAGTTGTCAACATGAGTGTGAATCATACGGCGGCAAGTCGGGTCAGTGTTCATTCAGGCCCCGCTGATTTGATAAGCACAATGTTTATTATTAATTACTAATAATAATTAGTATTACTATTGAGGGATTACTACTATTATTATAACTAGTGAGGAATAGAAATGTTTAATTTATCATTGATATAAATATAATGTATTTTATTTTATATTATAAAATAAAACAGAAGGGTAATCTGTACAAAAGATAATAAAACACAGTCCAAGAATTTGCAGCGTTTCTTATTGTTTCATGTTAAGAAGAAGGGTATCTTTCTCCCTTACAGATTTCAAAGTAGTTTGAACTTGGCGTACTGGATGTTCATTAAAGGATTGGATGGTTGGGACAAACTGCTAGAGAACAGTTTCCGTTTAATGAAGCATAGCCGAGATCCAAGCTGTCCTCAAGGGCTGGATGTGCTCCCAAGCTACGGCAGCCCTTTATACGCTGTAAGTATACCAAACGCTAATGAACATTTTCAGAGAACGGCAGTTTTTGAACGGCACCTCCCATTGTCCTAGTACCACCAGAGGGAAGAGGGGCAAGGCCCTAGTAAAACCAGGTGATATCTTTTGCTCCATTCTGTATAATTCTACCACTATTATACTACTATAATGGTACTATTTCCCCAAATAATAATAGTCCGTCGACAAATGTAACAAATTAATGTCCACAAGACATCATGATGTAAACAACAATATGGCTGTTATCCCTTGAACCAGGCTTTTTTTCCGAGGGTAATAGTGGGAAAACCTTGAAAAAGACTTTACTTTGGAGAGACCGCAGACGCGGAGGTTTCATTAACTAAAAACCCACTAACCCTTATCCTCTTGACCTAATCCACCCCAGAATCAAAGATTCAGCATTACTTTGGAGTGAACGTGAACCAGAAGTTGAGTAAATCAGTGAAAGTGTTGGAGCGTTGAACACATAATATTATGGTGACTACAAAATCATATTTTTATGGTCAATGGCTGCGCGCGTAGTCCCTCTTCTTCTTAAAAGAGTTTAATCGTTCCGTTATCTTTACAGGGCTCGACTCAAGCGTTTTTCGATCATGATGAGGTTCCATCCGAGACTAATGATCATGACATGGATACCCGTCACACTTTCTCACAAAATAATGAAGATGATGACGATGAAGAGGACGATATCCTGGGTATGTGTGAGGGTTATCTCGTTTGGGTAGGACGGAATACCTTTATTTATTTATAATACCTAATACAATAAAGAATACTTCACAATACCACAAGTAGCAGTTCAGATGGTGAGGGGAGGGGGGATATTCAGATCTTCAGGAGGCACTGTTGGAGAAAACCATGCAGGCTGATTTTGACAGTATGGAGAGGCTGGTAGAACATGGCAATGGGGTGGAAGTTTGACGCAAGGAAATTTGCCAACCGAGGCAGGCGACAGAGAGAGAGAAATGGCGATGCTGGAGCTAGTTTGCGGCTGAGAAAGGTATGGCAAATGGTTTCACACAGCTAGAACCCTGACGAGGGTGAAGTAGGCCAATTGGGAGCAAAATAAGGGACGCATCGGAGATGAAGCACCAATCCAAGGGCTGTAGGAGCTCCATCCAAGTACTCAGATCCATATTATGGAGCTTGAATACCAAAAAGCGCAGGACGGCTCAATCCACAGTTGATTGGTAAGGCACTGGTAGAAGGGGCTCCATATCACATACGAGAACTCCTTGATATGAAGCATGAGGGCCTTATACAGGGTAATCATAGCAGGGACGCAGTCAAACTCACGGGCACTGCACCTCGAAAAGCCGAGAGCACAAGATGACCGCGCAGCCACCCCAGCTATGTGGTATTTTAAGGTGAGCTGAGGATCTGAGGATACCGAGATCGTGGACACTCTCCAATTGGTCGACACCATCAACCCGCACCCGAAGCGCATGGTCCGTCTGCCTGCTCGGGCTGGGGAGAGTAGATAAAGAGAAAATTGGTCAGTAGTTACTGACGCCTGGCTTGTCATCTTTCTGGAAAATGGGAGTCGCGTACCAGCTCTTACAACAAGTGGGGATCCTTCCAAAAGACATGGAATACAGAAGGATTGGTGGTACTCAAAAAACAGCCTTCAATAGGAGCACGAGAATGCCGAAGGGCATGACATCCATAGGCGGATTCCAGAATCTGGCACTTGGACAGAGGCAAATTGGTTGGCAGTAAGTTGGGGATACATTGCGTGGTGTCACCACTGTGGCCATGAACGAGCATGGATGTTGGCAAGCTGCCATTCAGTCTTACAGCGAGCTCGGATCGTCAAAACTCCTCGTAATCAGACCGATCCATATTATCGATATATCCCCATCGATTTAAAGAGGGAGTGGGTGTCGTTCTTCCTACGAACGAGCTGCTTGAGCTCACTTAAAAACTTTGGTTCAGCACCACGGTTGTGGGGACAACTTTGGTTCAGCACCACAGTTGTGGGGACAACTTTGGTTCAGCACCACGGTTGTGGGGACAAATTTGCTATAACTTCCTCATTGGCGTAGAAACCGCGGACGGCGTCATCAAGTACTAGTGAGAGGCACTGAGTCCATTCAAGGGACTGAAATGTTTATATATAGCGTCAGGATTGCCACGCTTGAAGTTATAGGTGAAGGGCCTTTGAGGATGGAACGACGGCCCCAACGTAGGTACGGGAATTGAGAACTAGAAGGTCGGGTGGGCAACATCAAGGGGGACCATCTATTTCATCAAAATCGTATAGAAAATAGTCCAAGACATTAACAGCATGGTTAGTCAGGGAGATGTACCTTCTTTTTTCTTTGCCTCCAAGTCCGCCTCGGTAGCTGAGGCCTCTCAAATCTCACCATGAAACGTTTGTGTCATGGATGAGCTAAAGTTAAATCTGTTCAGCACTCCTCAAGTCAGCTCATAACATCTGCCATTGAATGTTGATACGCTGTAAATTTTGTGACTTTGGACTTCAGTCCAATCGTTTTCTTGATAATTATTTGCTAATAGCACTTTTCCACATACTGAACAAAAATTTGTTGTAAATAATCCTTGTGGTTTATGTTGCAGATTCGTATGTGGCACTTGAACATGTGTTCTATGCACTGAAGGCTTCAATCTTATTTCGTATTGGATCATCCTCAAGTCTGGTTCACCAGCAGTTGTCACGTGTAACTCATTTTGATGATATGACTCCTAGCGATAGAGCTCGCGTACTCTTCTTCAAAGCCAATGCTGTACAGCACACCCAGCCCAATGGATGGGGCCGAGCAGTTGATATAATGAAGACTTGCGTTCATACAGATCCTGATAGTTTGAAGTGGCCTGTTTTGCTAATAAGGTATTTGGGTGAAAAGAGACGAGGAGAGCATCGAATTATAGACGAATCAGAAATTCAGAATACAGTGGAGGTCATTGATTTCGTCCTACAGCAAGATATTAAGCCCTCGTTGAGATTAATGTGCCAATTTGAAAAATTACAGGGTCTCAATGAATTACGTTTTATCGTGCCGCAACAAAAGCAAAACAATATGTTTCTGACATGCCTTAAGCTGTGTGAAGAACTTGAGCACTCTTCTAAACGCAAGGCCCTGGCTTACTGTGCTCAATTCTATTCCAAACTACCCAAGTCATCTGGGAAAGCTGTGCAGTTGATTGAAAAGGCACTGGAAAAAAGTGATCCTGGTGATATTTATGTCAATGCTAAAGCTTCCAATGTTTACAGAAATTTGGGAGACCTCAATAAGGCCTTAGAATGTGCTGAAAAAGCTGCTACGCACTCGTACGGTTCCTGCATGCAGGTTTTCTCCCTCAAACTAGATTTGAAAGAAGTCTTTGATTACGAGGAGTTTTTTTGTGAACTGATTAAGAATTTTCCGAAAGATATTCATTTGAGCAAGACATACAAGGCTGCCGCTTCGTTTTACATGATTAAAGGTGATACCAAACTCGCAATGAAACATTTCAAACTTTTATTGGATATGTGTGACTCTGAAGATGGCGTATACGTTGAATCTTACTGTAATTTCAGCAAGAAGAGATTTCACCTCCCTGAAGCAATGTACTCACTTGTGTTGAGCTCAGATTTTGATAATGATAATGCAAGTGTAGAAGACGTTGCTCTATGTAGGGCGATCAAAGGGGGAATAGAAGAAAAGTTCGATGTAGACAGTTTCAAGAGCTTGAAGCATCAAACCCCAAAAGAATATCTCAAATGGTTGAGGAGCTCATCAAAATCGACGAAAATGGATAAATGGATAAAATATTCCGAAGGTGAACAGGAAGTGGGAACTAAACCACGACAAAATTCAAACAGATTTGGAGCACGCTCTCAGGAAGAAGCCAGTTTGAGTGATCATCAACCACGACAAACTTCAAACAGATTTGGAGCTCGCTCTCAGGTAGAAGCCAGTTTGAGTGATCATCAACCACGACCAACTTCAAACAGATTCGGAGCACACTCTCAGGAAGAAGCCAGTTTGAGTGGTCATCAACCACGACAAACTTCAAACAGATTTGGAGCTCGCTCTCAGGAAGCACCCCAGGAAGAAGCCAGTTTTGATCGTCATCCACACAGACTAACTTCTAACAGATTTGGAGCGAGCTCTCATGAAGAAGCCAGTTTGAGTGGTCATCAATCACGACAAACTTCAAACAGATTTGGAGCACGCTCTCATGAAGAAGCCAGTTTGAGTGATCATCAACCACGACAAACTTCAAACAGATTTGGAGCACACTCTCAGGAAGAAGCCAGTTTGAGTGGTCATCAACCACGACAAACTTCAAACAGATTTGGAGCTCGCTCTCAGGAAGCATCCTCCCAGGAAGAAGCCAGTTTTGATCGTCATCCACACAGACTAACTTCTAACAGATTTGGACCGAGCTCTCATGAAGAAGCCAGTTTGAGTGGTCATCAATCACGACAAACTTCAAACAGATTTGGAGCACGCTCTCATGAAGAAGCCAGTTTGAGTGATCATCAACCACGACAAACTTCAAACAGATTTGGAGCACACTCTCAGGAAGAAGCCAGTTTGAGTGGTCATCAACCACGACAAACTTCAAACAGATTTGGAGCTCGCTCTCAGGAAGCATCCTCCCAGGAAGAAGCCAGTTTTGATCGTCATCCACCCAGACTAACTTCAAACAGATTTGGAGCACGGTCTCAGGAAGAAGCCAGTTTGAGTGGTCATCAACCACGACAAACTTCAAACAGATTTGGAGCTCGCTCTCAGGAAGCATCCTCCCAGGAAGAAGCCAGTTTTGATCGTCATCAACCACGACAAACTTCAAGCCGATTTGGAGCACGCTCTCAAGAAGGAGCCAGTTTCGGTCGTCATCCACCCCAACATATTTCGAACAGATTTGAAGATACTTCGAGGCGTGATCCTCATAACTACGCCAACAACATGGCGAAGTTCTTCCAGAATTTTGATGGCTCTTATCAGAAAAATGCGCGAACATAAGAACACAGAGGCCTCGTGATGGACGTAGAAATGCTGAAATGGTCAACCAAAGAAAACCCGCAGGCAGCAGCAAAGTCCTGAAAATCTACTCAGAATGAACCAGCATACTAATAGATTCATTTCGATCTTCAATCATCAAATGTCCAGGGACACCAATGGTCCAATATTTTACTTATTTGGAGTTACTATTATTTTTGGTAATAAACATGTTCAGTTTACGTTAGTTGATGGGAACTATGTGTTGAATGTACCTTTCTACCACCATCTCATGAGTACATAATATTTCAAGGCGTAAAACAAGATACAATATTATTGTATCTTGTTTCACGCATTGAAATGAATGTACCTACAGGTTTCTTGTAGTGCAAATTCCTTCCTTGTTACACACTTTTGGAACGGAATTTCTCTATTTGTAGGTAAACACTAGCAATGTCTGCTTCCTCTATCGAGTGTTCCTGTTAAATAACTTATAACTCCCAAAAATGTCGTTGTTTAAGACTTGAATGACAGAAATTAACTCCTGAATTATTCATAGTACTAGAAAGCAAGCAATACGAGAATGTATTGCGACTTCGTGCTGTTGGAATAGTAAGGACAACTTGTGTTTGCTAGATACATCGCTCGACTTCAGTGTGAATGATCTGATGGAAATCAAATTCCAACTCAAAGCTCATGATAAGGTTTGTTCCAAGTTCATCCAATAATGTGTACGAATGCTCTTCAAAAGTGATACCAGTTGGGTTCACATGGAGAGTTTGACGCGACCGCACCAAAAAGTGGGGGTGAGGGTGTGGCAGTGCGTTTTGCGCCTTTCCAAACGCTATGCGTACAGGCTTCAATCCTACTTTCAATGGGAGTTATGCCTGAATTTTCTTCTTCGGTTTCTAATCATTTACACAGAGGAAATTATTATTCAGTATCATTATCACTTATTATGTATCATTATTCATCTTATGTGTTGTGTATCTCCAGAAGAACTGTGTTTTTTTCGCAACTCATTGCAATAATTTGTTTCGTATGCAAATAAAATAGAATTGAATTTTCTTCTATTATGCGAAACAAATCGCGTTTATATCATCGCCAAATACCTGACCAGCTTTCCAGAAAATTACAAAAACTATACTGAAGATTCGATGCAAGATACTCCAGTGGTTCTTTTCTTTCAAAATCACTCAACTTGAGTTAAGAGCAGGTAAAGGCATCAACCACAACAAAAACCCGAAATTCAAGTGAGGAATACTGTTTTATTGAGAAATAAACAGATCCAATTGAGCAGAAAGTAGAAAAGAATGTCCAAAGAAAAACATAATACTATATACAGATAGAGCCTGAAGACATAATCCATCAAGTTTAGAGTCCGATGGTACTAGAGCGTCCGTTGATGTTGTGGATCCCAGTGACAGTCGGGTGTTGGACGCACCATTCGTACCACACTTTGGTTTCGTCCCTCCGCCTCCAAAAGAGAAGTTCAATAGTTTCCCCTTTTTTCAGACGAATCGGCTCCTGAAACAAGAGACCCGTGTAAATACAATCGGTCTAATAAGATTTCTGGAACATCTCCGATAAAGAACCATTGGAATTTTGTTTGTTATGTTACGAGACACCATAACCAGAGAACCGCAGCACAACCAGAGAAACAAACTATTTTCGATTTTTCGCGTATAACTCGAAAGGTGCGCATCCTACAGGAAATTCCACTTGCTTCTTTTTAAAGAGCATTAAATCTCGCGCCTGATAGTGTTTCAAACGTTGAAATCGTTTCAGCCGCAATCGTCCGTCAAAGACAGGGGATTTTGACCAACTTAGCTAAAAAGTTGACAACCCTCAACTTCTAACGCCTGTATGTGGTGGAAAAAGGCCATACGACCACATTTGTAGCGAATCTGATTCTGTATCAGATGCGATTTGAAATTCGCTCACTCCAGTGCTGAGATAGCGATTATAAAACAGAAAACGTCGTAGCGCCGAATTTCCGCTTTAGTCCACGAGCCTTGTAAAGAAAAATCGGGGTGTGCTCGCCTCAATTCCAAAGTTGACAAAAATTTGAGGGATTGTTTGGGGGGGTAGAGGGTATGTTTGCCGAGTTTTCCAACACGAAGACCCTGAAGTCTTCACTGGGGGGTTGGGAGGGGGAACCCGTTTTTTTCGGGCAGTTATTGGTTTTTTTGCTCATATCTTCTAAACCATGTGATTGAGCGAAAATCACAGGGTAAACCACGCGAAAGAGCATTAAATTTCATTGAAATCCATTGGCCAAATATTTTCTTGGCCCAATAATAACCAAGATACAAGACTTGTATCTTAGTGGTAAAAATAATTTCTCAAAATGTGGAAAAATGCAGATTTTGGGATAGTAAAATTATATTTACACACATCTATGTACGAGTATTAGTAATCGTATTAGCACACGTATTATGTATCACCCTCACCTCCCTCCCCAATCCTTTTCTTCTCCACCCTCCAATGGTTCGAAGTACCCTCAACATATAGATAATATTTAATATCCAAAATCTATATTCGATCAGCCTCTCTTCATAATTGAAGACTTGACTGCGTTGATAATCATCAAAATTAATTATTGCAATACATGCAAGAGTGTAACTGATTGCAGTTTAGGAAGCTGTTCCTGCAAAAAAGCAGGCCTCCTTTACACATCCATGTGCAATAACTGCGCTGGGACCGGCTGCGAGAACTCTCCAGAGAGATGATTCACACTGTGTGTGAATCTTATATTATCTTATAGCCATGCTGCATGACTGGTTTTCCTCGCAACCCCTCCGCAGTTTGTACTCGTACAATTTATACCTCGCACTTGCATTAACGCAGCCATCCTGCCACGAGATTCAAGCTACGGCTGACAACTTGTTCTTCCCTACCTTCCATTAGTAAGAAAATTTCATGCTAAATGCTAATTTGAGACAATTTAAATCTAAATCTCCAAAAAAAAAAAAAAAAAAAATATATATATATATATATTACAATACATGGACGACGACGTATATCGCGGCTTCACAATCTTCGGCGCTGGTTTTGGAGAAACGAGTCGTTTTTCCGAAAAACAGCCAACAAAGTTGTGACAGCGGTGATAATCGTCGACGTCTGATCCAGTCTCAATGGTCTTCTTCTTCCCTTGGAGAAGAAGATCCTGCTGAGTTGAATCTGATATTAGCCCTGTTCGGATTTCTAGGTGTTTGTTCGGATCTTACAATAGTAGGCTCAGAGATATCTTGACTAAATCTCACCATTATTGGTATGTAAAGTGGGAACCAACTAAACATTCCTCGAGAATACGTATCGGGAACAATGCTCAGCATGACGTCTTTGTACAAAGTCGTGTCGAAGTACCCGGTAAAACCGTAGAGGGTTGAATCGTCGTCAGAAACGAATTTCAGTTTCTTGTACCGGGTGTTATCGATGACATCGTCTGAAATAATGAAACACGACTAATTTTGAAACTGGAAGATAATCCAGATGATCCAAATCCATATCGATTATTGACACAATTTACATTGACACAAGTCGATTTATCCAAATTTGCAGAAGAGCCAAAAAACTAAGGAAATCACGTCACTGATGACACATGGTAGAAACTAGTGGCTGTATCTCAAAACTGATTTCACCAAAGGATCCAGCGCGAAATATTTCTCTAGGAAATGTATCAGACTCAAAATCGACTCATATCACATTGCAGCTTGAGCGACGATATTCTAATTGTACATCACCATTTCCCCTTGCAATTTGTCTTTGCTTCAATTACCATGAGAAATATGTTCTTACTATAACGTGATCAACATTTAATAATGTAGACTATTTGGGAAAAACATACAATAGTGGAATTTCTTGATGTAAATATACATTTGGAGGGTCTCTCGGCAACTCCCCACATCGTCACTTTTGGCCAAAACGAGTTAAGCATACCATTCGAAGCGAAGTTAGGTAACACTCACGATTTATTTGACTAAATTACTCAGTAAACTGAATTACTCATTGGCAGATGGTCTTTTGGCTCTGCTGAAAAATTGGAAAATGACATTGTGGGGAGTTCCGTGAGACCCTCGATATGATTTATGGTGTCTTTTGGCGGTGAATTCAGGATGGTCTGGAACGGATTAGGTAATACATTTTAAACATTTTGGACCGAGAACAATAACTTCCTTTCCAGCTCGGTCCCTACGTCAACGACACGTTGTCCCTAACGGCGTGGTCTGGAATAATTCTCTGTTATCAATCATATATTGTAAGATACCTGTATTGGGTGGAATAAGGAGTTCTGTAAAATGTTGTCATGAGGTTTCCTGCAAGCTTTGGGGAGTGTAGATACCCGGTTGAGGGAGAGGAAGAACCTTACGGATTATTCTTGGGATAAACGTGGACCTCAACCAATGTTTCAAACAGTAATCGTTCAATTTAATTAATCCTTCAATTTCTATTAATAAGCACTCACTTCTATTTGGGTGGATGAACTCGAACAGTTGCTGATAAGGGGCTATCCAGTAAGAATTGGTTTGAGCGACGACGTAAGTCAGCTCGAATTTGTAATGGAACGGTTTGTCGCAGGTTTTGAGATCCCGCGTCTCGTTGTACAACCTCATAGACATGATTGGTTGAAGGTAGGAGCGGTAGGATTCTGGAATGCTGATGCCATCATCTGAAATAGATTATTGTTGTTTCAAATAGGTAAAGCTTAGATCAGATTTTCATTCCTAAATTGACAACACCATGGCAAACGCATAAAAACTAGTAAAATTGATTTAGATAATATCAGTTTTTATGAGTTTTGAGTTTTTTTTAATGAGTCTTTGAATTTACGCCTATATATTATATAGGCGTAAATTCCAACTCCAAAACATCACGATGTCAACATCGTGTGGATACCATATAACAATACAAATCTGAGCGAACCTTTCAGAAATTTCTGTGCTCCGTCCAAACATTCGGGAGAGAGTTCGTTGTCGCCAAAAGAGCCCAGAAGTTCCGAGACTAGGATATCACATTTTTCGGGAGCGTTCCACCGTCTCATGTCACAGTGCACGACAGTCACGATGTCTCCCCAATCCACTTTCTTTAAATCGAGAAGCCTGAAGAATGGTGACAAATATTAGTATGGGAAAACTTTCTGAGCGTGTTGGGTATTCAAATAAATGACTAGGTGAATAAAAAAGGTCATATTTAATGAATTTATAAAATAAAATTTATTTTATAAATTGATTAAATATGGATACTAGGTAAATGTTAATTTGAAACAGAAATGGTTTACACGCCGTGGCCATGTGGAATGACAAAAAAGAAGCAATCTCAGATGAGATTTTTTATTCTGGTTACAAGAATGTTGCAGGCAGGTACGACTGGAGGACCCCCAGTTTTCCTCAGACCCAAAGTAAAGGTTTCCAGCAACAACCATGAAGAAGGAGGTTTTCGAGTGGTTTCTGATGCCGGAAGTTCCTCGCAGGTTAGTGTGACTCATTTCTGGACAGTAAGGCCACAGTGCCTGGTAGAACCCAGTTAAACCTGAGACATCAGGTCTCCAAACAGCTCCCGACCTAGTCAACTGTAAAATTCGCTAAGACTACGACAAAATCGTATTAGGTAGAGTAAGTCCTCCCACGGACCGAAATTGATAGGGCGCACTCATGGGGTTTATAATAGTGTTCAAGTTGCAGAGGACAATACACACAGTCGAGAGCTGGAAGACAAGAGAGCGAGAGGGAGAGTCGGTGATGGCAAGGATTGGAGGGGAGCAGAAACCCACGCAGCAGTGGGATAATGTTGGTAGGTCACTTCCGGTCTGTTGGTACTCAATACTATGGACACTAATTTTTTCAGGAAGGTTTAGCATCCATGAGGAGTGGAATAAGGAATGTTACAGGTTGAGTACCTACTGACCAGAAATCACCAACTGTGACTCGAAAACCCATCTCGCCTTCACTGTATCTACTTAGTACTCACAATGAAACGACTAACATACCAGTAATTGAATTACAAAGACTCACGTGACGACGGCATTTGGATTCTTCTCCACTGCGTATACCCGTATTTTCCTGTTGGCCTTTTTGGATGCCTGAATCGTCTGTGATACCAAAGGCCCCCTACCAGCACCCACGACCATAATAATCCTGCAAAAAGTATCGTTTTTACAACAATGCCTTCAAAGGCTCAAACAAATAAAAACTAATAATTAAACTAATTCTATTTTGTCAGTTTTTAAAATTACTCACTGAGTGTTGGTTTCGATTTCGTCTTCTGGTACGCGATCTAAAAGTGCTTGATACACAGCGTTTCCGTACTCTGTATACTTGATTGGGTCCTTTTCGAAAGTTTCATAAGTGAAGGATTCCAGGTGATCGGCGAGCGGCTGCAGAGGGACTTGCAGACTGTCTTCGAATCCGAGGTTACATTGGAGGTGAGGTGGCAGCTCGGCGCTCTTTTCGTTTGAACAATTACATTGTTGAATTAAAAGAATTGAACAAATGTGATAATACAACTTGAAAAAGACGAACTACGCCTATTTTTAAGGAGTGATCTAATAACAATGTTACGAGGAGGAGGACAGCGAGGCAAAAGAAATGGCTGTTAAACAGTAAATTTGCACTTGTGTTGAATAGTGTGGCATTAGATTCAAAATTTAGATAATATTTAAACCAAAGGTACAAAAATTGTCCGTTGAGTTGATGTAGTTACTAACCTGGAATACGTGGTTGATGTACTGAACGTAGTGAAGTAAAGATCCATGTCGGTTGCCGCCCGTAACAAGAACATTAATTTCTCGTGCAGAACACTTCTGGATGAACCGCTGATGAGCCTTAGACAGGGTCGGGTAGCCAGCTTTGTTCGTCAAGAAGAGGGAAGTCGGGATAACAAGTAGCTCGACGGGCTCGCCAAACCATCTCGACATTTTGCTGTCGCTGGGCAGATCCGCCGTCAGCTCGAGGGCCATCTTCAACCTCATGTTACTCGAGCAGAGTAATCTTAAATCATCCCACCTGGACGAGTAACAAATCAATTGATGAAGCAGTCACATGTTTAGTAAATTGGTGCATACATGCGTTGGATAGTGTGAGAAAGTGGGCAACTCTGTTCATTTAAGGAAGACAATGAAAGGAACTCATTCAAGGAAGGTGCGCCTGAAGGAAGCAAAATAGTCAGAAACATCAGCTGGACTTTGGACAAAATTTATGGAGCACGAAATGTGACATTTAGCAGGGACTCAGGATGGGACCGATTCCCATCAGCCGCACAGAAACTTGGGCTTATTGTGCTAGGAGTTGCCATGTAGGCTAACCTATAGGCTCTGGGTCCAGTCCACACCCTCTACGTGGCCAATAGCTTCAACAGGGGGATCATCAGTCTGGTACCAGACTGATGATCCCCCTTGATGAACCTATTGCCCTCGAAGAGCCTCGAGAAGCGTCTTCATCACCCTCTATCACAGAGTCTCTGGTATCTAAAGACACACTCGCATGGTGGAGATATTAGCAGAACGTCCGATAGTTGAACAGGAAATGATTGAATCCATTTATTCACAGTAAAGCATTGTACTAACACAACTACACGTTTCGAAGTATTTTTCGTATCTGCTGTTTACGCTTCCATCGTAACGCAGACGCATCCAAAGACTAGAGCTCGACGATGCCAGCACAAATCTTGGCACAACGACGATACGAAATAAAATAAAGGTGACGACGATTAGATCAAACTTGGACGTCGACCGAATCGCCCACAACCCCAAACTCAACCTGGAGCATTCATATCACTCTGACTCACTGTATGAAACACTCACCAATGCCACGGATCATCTTTGTCTTCTTCGTCTTCTTCAGGAATATCATTTCTATAGGTGGCAGCAGACGATTTCGGAGAAGTTGTTGGTATCTGAACCCAAACTTCCTGTAAAATTTACAATTGCTATTAATCCACACGTAGCTATATCCTGTATGTAAGTCCAAAGAGAGATTTCGGAACAGTTTTGTTTCAGAATCATCAAGTTTCTAGCCTGTGACAGCTATCAAGAACGACACAATTAAAGATCAAGAACCCCTTATCCCTTATTATCAGATATTATATTTGACAATAAAAGGGCAGTTTCTTCCGGTGTTTTATTCAGAAGCTTTCAGCAGCGCCCTGGCTGTCATTATCAACTTACAACCAGTGAAGAAGGCAGCAATGCCACCGCCTACCGGTACCTAGTACACAGGTTCCATAGATTATCGGTGTAGATTGCCTTCCTCACTGAGTTTGAGTTGATAATAGCAACCAGAAGGCTGCAGAAGGTTTCTCAGTATAAAATCAAAAAGTAAATGGACGTTTGCTGCCAAAACGCCGGATAGTTACGGGTATTTGTTACTTGTTAGTTACTGGTATGCGTAACTTGGAATTTGTACAAAGAGAATTTGCTGATAATAACGAGTATCAGAACTCTTTGGATTTGAAGGCACCACTATAGGCCCATTATGAGAACTAAGATCACTCCCAACATATTAAGCTGTGGACCACGGTCCGGTTACATTAAGAATAGAGTAGACTTGAACTTACATCTTTGAAATAACTAGAAGTCTCGCTTGTCAATCTGCTGAGAAGATGACGTGCCAGGTTCGTGTTATGGCGACGGCGGATTTCCAGCAGACAGCCCCTGATCCCCAAGTGGTGAGCGAATGCCAACTCCTGGTTGAAAACATCCTCGCTTCTCTTCCTAAACCCTTCGTTCGGGCTGTCCAGATCCAACCAAGAGCTGATCCTTGGGATCACTCGCAACTGCCAGTCTAAATACGCAACATTCAGAACGTTAACATACTGCCACTGGAAGCCCTACTAGCAATGAACTGTACAACCCTAAACTGGTTTGACCAGCTCTTCTTTAACTTTGATAATAACAACTAACTAAGTGAATCCTTCACATGTTGAAACCTCACTAAATTATATCAACAACACACCATGACAAGAGGAGGCTTGAAAGCATTGTCACATTATCCTAAATATCGGTATCTAGAAGAAGTTAATATATGTCAACAGTGGATCTGGTGTATCTGCATGCAACGCACGAATTGTGTGCTCAACTGATTTTGAGAGATTGAAAAAGAACAAAATAAATCAAACTTGGCTCTTTTCTATAAGCATGGAACATGTTTTGCCACGTCGTATCGTAGAGTGAATAACATTAGTCCTAAAGAGGCTACAAACGGGTCATTTTTTTGTCTTCCGAAGAACGCGATGATCGTACAAAAACATCAACAGCGTCTCTATGCTAAAACATATTCCATCAAATTTTAACGTTCAAATCAAAGGGGTGCAGACCAAGCTATGGATATGTAGGTACTGTATAACCAGAGGACAGATAATATTATGTATCACGAGTACCTCAATAGAATAATTCACCATCGTCTTGTAGTAATCTAATAGAACCGTGTCTATTGACATGGTTTTCTAGATTGTATACATACATAGTGCAATAACTCAGAGCTACGTGCACCCTTCTGAACGATTCTAGTGTACAAGGCTGAAGGAACTCAAATCAATGCAGGATACACGTACGTGTGCAGGATACACGTACGTGTACAGTCGTCAAGGTTACCCGAGTACTGTTTACGATACTGTCGGTTAGGGGGTCTTCCAAATCTTGGGGTTCTCAAGTGTGCAGAAAAACGTTGTTCTATTTGGGCCGTTGGCAAATTCCTTTCAGTCAATCATTTTGCCAATGCAGCTGGTAATGGAGCAGAATAGGATGGTCACATCGACAAACCTCCACAAGCTTCAATGCTTCCGATGTACAGCGCGTTTACCAACTTGGCGTTGACTAAACCAAGAAGTTGAACGCTCGGATTTTATACAACTTTTCAACAGTTTTTCAAGGTAATGGCATGGAACACCAACAAAAGAAGCAGTATATACGGTAGTAAAAGTAAAACGCTGTCAATTCAAACGAACAAAAATGTCAACTTGCAACCTACCAGTCGCAGTCAGAACCAAGTCAGTTCTCATCCACTTTGACTTTTCAACCGACACGGATTGATCATTTACGCTCCTTCTCATCATGGGATGCGCTAGAGGAAAGCACACGAACCCAAACCTTGACAACAAAAAACAAAAAGAAGCTAAAAATTTGGAAAGGCGACAAATAAGTAGAAAAGTGTGAATATTGACACCTTTTCAATGTACACACTTTTCCGTAATACATTTAATGTGTGTAGATTATTCGAATTTATGACAATAGGTACTCATTCACAAATGATGGAAATTGAATATTATCGAACTTGAAGTTGACTTACCCACAATCAGTGGCTGTACGAATAGATTTAGTTATGTCGAATACAGCTGGGAAATCCAGACCGCAACTCCTTGGTTTTCTACCCATTTTTGAAAGTTATACAATTACGGGTTAGTTTACGAAAATTAAATTCATGAAAACTAGTCGAAATTTACAGGAGCCGGCGCACAAGCACGTGAGACATCTCTTGTCCGCTTACCGCCAAATTAAGACAAATAAATCAAATATACCTGCAATACCACAACAGAGATCGATTAAGGATGGGTATCGATGTTTCAAAAACATTCTTTTCCCAAACATCGATTTTTTTCCCCAAACATCGATGTTTTTTACCAGACATCGATGTTTTTTCTCAGAATGTATTCTTTATCTTTGGTCGTTTAAATACAAATAATATATACCTACCTGTATAATATATATTATATACAATAGTTATTCTCATTTTATAGTATCAGATACTATAAAAAGATTCTTATTATCCGGTTATTATATTATCCAGTTGTTTAGTATCCTTGCATAAAAATATTAAGTTTTGTACAGATTCAAGAAACATCGATTTGTTTGAATCGAATCACAGTATCTGTAACATCGATTTGTAACATCGATTTGTTTGAATCGAATCACAGTATCTGTAAATACGTTATCTGTGTTCTTATCATCTTCAACCTTGAACCGTTTCTGGAATATTTGATTATTAAATATTATAAATATTATTTGATTATTAAATATTATTAAATATTATAAATATTTATAAATATTATATTAAATATTATAAATATTTGATTATAAATATTTGATTATTAAATATTTGATTATTAAATATTAAATTATTAGTAAATTTTACTAATGCTTGTATAATGTTATAAGACTTATAAGTTGTATAACATTATAAACTTAGTTTAACCTATATTTTCTATATTATTAAGTACCTATATTACTATTATTTTAAGTCTTTATTGTCTAAGTATAATATAATACTAAGTATAATATACTCAATATATTATATTGACTCTGATGTTCTAAATTTGTCATAATTTTTTCCACAATGGAAATAAATTATTTTCAATATTAAATATTATATTATCCCCATCCTATAAAACAATCGATGTATCAAAACGATACCCATCCCTAATTAGAATCGATTCTGGATGGTGCCGAGTTCTGAAAAAGGAGGGGATGGGATCAGTTCAGAACCGCTAGGGTAGGGATGGGTATGGAAACAAAATTTTTCGATATTTGGGATATCGATGTAATTTTTTGCCTTCATATCGATATTCCGATATATCGGCTGCAAAATACCGATATATCGATGCGATCTAGGTAGGGAAAGAAGAGAAGGCAGAACGAAAATAAAAGATCTTATAAAAAATATAAAACAGTAAACAAAGAATCGAGATGAGATGAGAATCTCTTTTTGTTTTTCAATCTTCAATTATGAGCAGGTGTGTGTGTGTGTTTATTTTTCTCGCATTTTGTTGCCTTCCGTAGGCCGTGTGACCATGGAAGAAGTGGAACAAGGGTTCTTCTTCTTCTTCCCTCTTGACATTTCTCTTCCATGTGATCGCTGTCGCTACTTTCGAGTCTAATTTTGAAAAGTTTTGCGAAAAAATTTGTGAAAGGTCCGGGTTCTTCTTGGGTAAATACGTAAATAAATTCGACCATAATCATGGCTAATCTTCTTCGAACGTCGTTGAACCTCTGCAGAGGTAAGTAGTTGTATTCGTAATTGAGTTGTACCTACCTTTTTTACTTGAAATCATTTATTGGAGTCAGCGTAGTTTGATGTGGGCAGGTCAATGCCAGGCTTCGTGAAAACCAGTTTTAAGTAATTGGGGTAATAGGAAAACACGACCTAGTAATTTCGTTAGAGAAAACAGGCGCTTGACTCTCTATTTACAAGTGCTTTCACGTTTAAAATCTCCTAATTGAATAACTGATGCCCAGTATCATTGAGGTGCTATGTTCCTAGAGAGGGACGTTCTGACATTTGAAAATTGTGAAATTTCATGTTCGTGTTACATACCTGTAGATTCATAATTTCTCTGGCGATACGAAATCTAAACAAATTTCATATCGTTCCTAGTACCTAATATTACCGAGTTCATCCTAGATCAGGTAACGATCTCAGGCCCTAGTTCAGATTATTGATATCATTCACCAACATTACTTTCAGTAAATAGGTACACGTGGGCAAATAATATTATTATAATGTGTGTTTAGTGCTAATTTACCTACTACCGGTCGTGACTGTTGCAGTTTTTGTTTTGTGCAAATACCTCCTAATTGACGAAAACCCACTTGTAATGTTTCTTAATGAAATAATGATTTTATTCTACAAAAACTCGTTTTTGTTTTCATTTTCAACCAAAATCTCCAGTCAAACATTTAAAGTGATGAAAACGACTTGTGCTTGTCGAACTTGAATGCTCGTTATTCCACGACACTTCATCGTTTTACTCTAGGAAAAAATGGAGAAAAAAGTACCAACTTAGAGATGTGTGCATAGTGTGTATATTATATCTATGTGCAAGCTACATAATCTGTGGTCCCAAATGGTAACTTATTCTCTTGAAACGATTTGATTGTAGGACCTGCTACCATCCAATTATCGTACCTCTCCAAGGCCAGACCGCTATCGTCACTTGCCAGCCTCAGGATTGACGACAGACCGACGAATCAGAGCAGCCTTTTAACGTCGAGCTTGAAAGTAAAGTGGTAACTTAACTATCACGGGAGCACGTTAGCACCTGGTATTTTGGGTTCTAGACAGTGGCATCTGAAGGTGGGGGCTCAGCCCCCCTCCGCCAGAAATAAAAATTCATAATTTTTTTTCTCGGTTAAGATAGAAAAATAAATTTGTTAGGCAAATTAATAGTATGTTCTAAGTGAACCAAATACCTCCCTCCTTATTACAAATTATAAACATGACTGTAGCTCTCATGAGTGTTTACCTGTACCTGGGTTATACCTTATTCTGCTCCGATATAAATACCTAGGCACGGCTAAATTATCTTAGTTGTTTGAAATTATCATTGAAAATGAACAATTGAGCGTCGTACTTACTCGCAGGCCTTAATTGTAACCGGTAACAACGAGCTGCGTCTACAAGCCATGTCTTGGCTGGCATGAACGTTTTTTAAATCCACTTCATTATTGGGTTTTGCTGTTGAAAGGGCGAGGAGACCTTAATATGTAGATAGAGCGTGCATGCCACCAATCCTAACTTACAACTTTCATTGGTAGTGAACTTTTGAAGAGTGTATGTGCATATACCGTACAAGTAGAATGAGAAAAGCACATCTCAAAATTGCTACTTCTGGGAAATCGACTTAGAAGTTTTCATTGTTTTTCAAAATCCCCCCCCCCCCCATCACCACCATGGCTCTAACAATTGAATTAGGTACTTCTTTGTTTGTTAAGTGGTTATATGGCTCTAGTTGAGAACCATAGCGCCTGATAAAGGCATTACAAAGAAGTGCGATTTTTGAGATGTGCCCCTTTCATTCTACGTGTGCGATACCTTCAACCAGGGTATGCCCACTCCAGCCCTGTCTCATTGAATTCTGTCTTCTCAGGTCAAACCTCTCGGACTGTTGAACAAGGTCCAGAGTTTCAGCACCACGTCGGCAGTTTCGGCGAGCGGAGTACCTGACCATCATGATCACAGCAAGATCTGGACGCTGGAGAGGCTCCTTTCAATTGCTCTGATGCCTGTCATCCCCTTGGGCGTCATGTACCCCAACATCATTTTCGATCTGGTCATGTCTGTCGCGATCGTTATGCACGTTCATTGGTTAGTATGATAAGAACACTACCTACTGGGTGAAGGACTTCATTTATGACATCAAAACCTAATACAGGTTTTGATGTCTCATCAACCCTAACTTCCAATTTTCAGCTTGGAAGCTCCCGTTAGTTTAGCCCCAAAGCGAGCTTCAATTTCGAATGACATCTTTGGGAACTTGACGAATGGATGTGACGCATGAAGTTGTACATCTGGCAACAATTTCAAACCCACATTTGCACGTCTGTTCCATGATAATATGGTAAATCCAGTCTAAATTCCCTGTATCACACAACCACGGGAAGGAGAATTTGTCCGTTAGAGTGTGAAGACAAAAATAATCTTGAAGAGCCTTTTGAATCTTAAATGGCATTCAATTGAAAAGATTTGAATTAGATAATGAATAGCTCATAATAACGCCTAGCATTTGCACTAATGAACAGATTATATTATAATCTGTTCATTAGTGCAAATGCTAGGCGTTTGAAACTATTGTCTACAAAACTGAAAGTGGAATCCACCTTAGATCAAAGTGAGCTCCAAAGCCGGCATAGTAAAAAATGTCTGGCTATCTAGAGAGATCGACGCTGTCTGTTAATAGATCTCTAAACAAATATTTGTGGGGCGTGGAAGATATTTATGTATTCGCCTTCGATAATAACGTCCGTGTTCCAGGGGCGTGGAAGCTGTGGTAGTCGACTACGTTCGGCCGATCCTCTTCGGCAAGCTGATCCCCAAACTTGCCCTCGGCCTCGTCTACGTCTTTTCGGTCGTTCTCCTCCTTGGTCTTCTCAACCTCACTTTCCGCGGTCAGGGAGTCGGCAACAGCGTCCTCACACTGTGGTCCATGTAAACCAATTCTTTTTCAAACACTCATTTGTACGATCCGGTTTATTTATAGTAGATATTAAATTTTAGTCTGTAAATACGTCACGCCCTTTTATTATAGTACATGAACGTTGTTATATCCTTTCCGCTAGGCGAGCGATTTTCCTTATTTATGTTGTTTGATTGTTGTGCTGAATAAACGTTTTTGTTTAATAGTGCATACCTGGTACAACTTATCCGCTCAATCCTCCATTCAGGGTTCTTAGCAAGCCACTTCCTTGTTATCTGCACAGTGACATTTTCACTTCGATTCTCTAGCTTTCAACAAATTCAAAGACTAGTTTTAAGCTAATAAGAATAATATTGACACCTTCGGTATACTTACACATGTGTAAAACCCAACACAGTTCTCACTATGAAGCGGCAAATTCAGGCAATGTTATACAATAATGGAGGTAACAATAGTCCAACTTTTACGCAAAATAAGATTTCAGGCATTGAAACTAGGTATCTTATTGTAAACCCCTGTAGTTCCTGTAAACCCTTTATATATTATTTTTTATATAGTGAAAGATTTAAACTTTCTAGTACAACGACTCCTTGACATCCAAATAAATTATTCTCTCCATATATTGACCATTTTGTCTTCGCGTTATCTATTATCTCCTTCAACTTTTCTAACTATGCGCGTAAGGCTGATTGACGAATTGGCGAGCAAAAACAATCAGTTTGAAAGGGCGATTAAAAAAGTGGATGTCATCAGCCCACATAGTGGTGGGTTGCGGTTGATCATTTCTTGTCTTCGATTTAATCGGTTTATTTTGGCTCTCCCTTTTACAGTAGTGTATGTTTACACTACAGAAGTGCCAAAGGAGATGAAGGTGGATAACTTGAACGGCTAAGAAGAATATGGAGGATGGATTTGAGGACGGGCATACAAATAAGATTCGTTATGGTAGTTATTATTGTAATTGGTAAAACGGTTGTGGGCGAAAAGAGAAAATCATTTGTCTGGGTATTGCAAACAATCCGCATTTAAATAATTAGGTGAGCACCTAGGTATTATGCAGGAAAAGACAATTAACCCAGACTATACAAAGGGAAATTAAAAAAAAAATATATATATACTCCATACAAAAAGAAAAAAATTAAATACAAATACGCGAGCTTATCTAGTTTGGAGTAGAGCTTCTTTACGAGCAGCATCTTGTAGCAGCTGCGTGTCCACTTCGTCAGCGGGGAGTTGGACGTAGCGAACTACGGATCCTCTGATGAAACAGTTTTTGACAGATAACTGAGAACAAGGGTGAAAATATTGATTAGGGAACACAGTGGGACGGATTAGTAAGAATTATAAGGACAACAGGTGTATTGTCCATTCAAGGTAGACCACACAGTTGATGGTTAATTGTACTGTAACTTGAAGGGCCACAGACATCGTTTGGCATATGATGGGATTTAAAACGAAGCTGAGTGGTGCAGTACCGACCTTGCTAAGTTCGAACACCGCATCTACTTCTATAGATGACCTGTGTTGTGCAGAAACATCTACAAGCACTTGGTTGCTGTAAATTTACGTAGAATTGGAGTTGAACGGAGTATATCAAAGCGTTCAATCCCGAATGCTACACTATCGGTATATAAAGTAGAATGTGATGATTTGGTCCAAAATGTACGTCTTCCTTCAGAGTATGATTTTGGCACAGCCCTAAACTAAGGTGGAATCAAGCGATTCAGGTGTCGCGTATAATTCCTTATTGCAACATCATCATTAAGCTTTTCCGAACCAGTTGTTCTACATGCAACGCAAATAATAGTTACAAAGTTTCAATACAACTCACCATATGTGGATATTTCTCACTGTCAGTTACACTGATATCGGTGAGTTTGATGTTCAAGTATTGATCCACCGAATGCAGAATACCGTGGATACTACAAAACAGAAAATAAGTACTCCACTGTTAATTTGACATGAACACATACACAGGTGTATTTATTATAAAACATGATTATCGTAATAATAGCAGTACAATCTACGTAGAACGGTGTGAGTCTCACTCACCTCAAATCATTTTTGAGCTCAACGACAACATCTTTGCCAACCAAAGATTTGAAAAACGAGTAGAAAAGCTGAAACAAGTCAAACAAATTCACATAAGTACATTACACACATTCAGATTTTCATGTCCATTAACTTATATTACTGGAGCCCGCTATGGAACCCCTTAAAATTAGGATATTTAACACATTGAATCACAAAAATAATTTAAATAATGAAATTCGTATGGAGTCGTGAGTAGGTATGAGGTATAAGTATCAAGCGCAGGTGGAAATGCACTTGTAATTTTTCATTATGGGCCTGCAGGACCTAAGGTTGGAAGGTTTTTGAAGGATATCTCAGGCTGTGATTGACTTGAAGTTTTGAAATGCCACAATAGAAGCGCCAAGACACCCAATAGGAAGAAGGTTACGAGGAATTTATCGAGAAAAAAAAAAATCGCAATATATTTGAGATCCTGCTCGCTCATTTTACGACATATTTAAATTGCAATGTTTGCATTTTGCGGTCTATTGGCCCTCCAAAAAGGCCCCCTCGTCTCATTTTTTCAATAAAAAATTTAGCCACAATTCAAAAAAATGTATTTTATGAATTTAAAAAAATCGGACGACGCAGGGGCATTTCTTATTAATATACCTACTGAATTTAGAAATTATTTCAAAACTTCAAGTCAATCACCTGAGATCTTCAAAAATCTTCCAACCTAGGTCATGCACGTTGTTCACTTTGCCTACGAATACGCTAGAGCCAGAGACTACATAGTTTTCATGAAGAGTGGAGTAGAGCATAATATGCTCTACTCCACTCTTCATGAAAACTATGTAGTATGTAATATTATTATATTAGCTTATATCAAAAGCCTCTGTGTAGGCTGAGTAGTTGAGGTTATGGAGAGACCGAGGTCGAGGCTGGCTTGTGTGATGACCGGAGAGGTAATCACTAGGATGGTAACAAGCCCGGGATGGAGCTGAATGATGATTCCAAAGGTACGATAAGAACCTTGGTCAAGTTCTTGCCCGAAGTATTAAATTTTGTAATTTCTTCAGTCGTGGATTTCAGATCGGATTTTTAACTGCCCCCTCTGTAATTCAGGGGAAGATGAGGATGGACTTGATTTTTTGTGATCCGGAAAGATCACTTGTCGGTCGAGGAAGTACAGCAGTATGTGAGAGGGAAGAACTGGGTGGTTCGTCGTTTAGGCACGAGGGTACAGGAAGGCACTGCAAGACGAGCTGAATTTTTGACATCCTAATAGTGCAATCAACAAATTTGAAAAATATACAGACGTATCCGTTAATTTATTGAGTAGATGTAGTGTTTTGTAAGTAATAGTACCGCACCTAGTTTTTTAGATTAAGATCCGAACCCCAGCAAATAGTCCGGCGCTGCAGTATAATATACGATATATTACAGTATTGCATAATATTATACAGTCAATTTATTAATAATGCACTTACAATACAATAGGCATGAATCATTTAACCAATAAAATTAGGCAAGCCCTTATAATTCTTTACAAATGTAATTAGAAAACATCCAGCCCTAATTCTTGATAATTCTATGCAGACTCATCCTTGATACACTCTTTCATACCAATCGGTGCCATTATATATGAGCGTAGGTATACCTTCAAATCACATTTGATTGAAATAGAATTCTCCAAAGATGGTACTTGAAATGGTAACCTAAAAACAAATATAACTTACTCATCTGCATGAATTTGATAGGTAGTACATGAAATAGTACGTGGGATTTGTGAGATACATCATTATTTATCCTCACTAATATGTTCTTCGTTTCACGAAATAATCAAGAGGTACATGACGTGCAATATATTGTAAGGATAAATTAATCTGATGAAACGCCGAGTCCACTGACATTATATACTTTCTAGCGATTAGGGATGATGGGGCATCGACACTCGATATCATTTATGATGGTGAGGAAGTAACAAGTTGCTACTAAACAACCAAAACATACTTTTGTACGGGTCAGTCAACAAACATCAGAGTGGATTTCAAGATTTGGGCCAAACGAAAATGATCTCAGGTGGCCGGCAAGCTTGGTAACGAGCGACAATCAGGATCGCGTTTGTGCACAACGTGATCATGAAATAGCAGATAAGTAGGTACCTACCTAATTACCGACCAATATTTTTCAAATGACCAAAAGTAAATAGTAATTAGTTACCAAAGGTAAAAGAAGCTAAAACCACTCACCATGTTGTGCTTATCAAGTCACCCTTATCAATATAAAGTATCTTCGTTCGCCAACAGGTATCTACGATGAACCCTTCGTAAGTGGGTACCTATTATGTAAATTATTGTAAACTTCAACTGTTCAGAAAACCCGCTGGGAAATTGAAATAAAAATACAAACTGATTCAAACAGCAGAACTGTAGAACGCGCTACAGCAAGAAGTACGGAAAAAACATCGATTTCAATAGTAATCGATGTTTTTTCGATATTTCAATCATTTTTATCTTTAATTATTTTTTAATCGACGTTGACTTATTCATTTGGCAGTGATCATAAGTAAAATGTACTTAATTATTTAATAATTTTTGAATGCTCTCCAATTATTACAAGTATCTACCTTGCTAAGTAGGAAAGAGGAATCGAAACTGTCGGTTACATCGATGTTTCATCCCTAGCAAAGCTCTTGCTGTGCAGTTGTTGGTTATATCTTATTTTACGTCCCTGTTAAGCTGGGGCTGGTGCTTCGTTCTTCGTTTACTTGAAGAACTTCCAATATCATGGAAGACATTGAGCTCTTATAGTATCCATGTAACCCCAACCTTCTCATGGAAGGTTAGCGTCACGCTAATAGCGTGTATGCACAATTCTACACATTCACAACAGTTGATTCTAATTTTGCTTAACTTCGTTTTAAATAGAATTGAGCTTGAATTTAACTTATTATCCTGTCTATAAAAAGTGCAGCCGATGATTTTGATGTCACTCCCAACGGCAAGTGAGGAAAAATGGTAGCTCGCACCTGACGTTCTGATCTTTTATGTAAGTAGGTGCTACTTTTATGTACTTACCTAGTTTCATGCGGTGTTATGATAAAGTTTAGCGCCTAATTGTTTCATGAAGAGACATTAGGAATCGGACTACGCAAGTCTTCTTTCAAACGTTTCTTACTACGGTGTAACTTCATTTCATTTTCAACAAAATTCATTTCAACCCTTTCCTATTGACCTAGGGTTGTCCAAAGTAACCTCAGGCTGGTTTAAGCCTCTGTTTAAACCTCTGGTTAAAGCCCACAATCCGAGTTTAATAATTTTAGGACAACTCAAACTGGGCAAAGTGGCGCAAGCGGCTTACGGCACAAATTTACGAAGGTACCTAATCCGTGAGGATTTCGTACCTCTGGGAAATGAATCATCCTCGGATTGGGGTGGTCAATTCCACTTTGGTTTCGCCCATTAGAGTTGTGGATGGCGTTGCTGTTCCAACTCGACCGTTACATCCTCATTGTGATCACGGATCTGTCAATTTGTTTGTTTCTGTAGTTCCCTGAAACTATTTAACTTACTTGCTTCATTGTCCGCAGGAATAGCGCTCTCTTCAAGTAATTTCCATTCTTTTGTCGGCGAATCAACCCAGCAGAATGGTGAACAGTGAGAGCAGTTCCTCCCATGACATATGGACTTTCAAAGACGTCAAGAAGAGCAGCGTCCTCGAATACGTGACGCCTTACAAAATCTGCGTTGTCGTTCTCATCAATGAAATGTGTGCGCTCAAGTCCAAAAGTGAGTTAAATCGTTGAACGTTTGGATCTCAAGTGTAATCAATTCGAGTTATGGGGCAATCGAACTGTCATTACCTACCTCAAGGTTGGCCCAATTATTCGGAACTAATAAAATTTTTCAGAATGTAATACCCGTTAATCTTTGTTTAGACAGAGAAAGTATTCCGATAAGGAGAATTCTCTTCCGAGCAGAGAAAAAACCCATATATCGTAGAGACTTCTGCATGTTGATGTTGAAACTGATCCAGGTAATTTATCAAGTTCCACTTTTTCGTCTGCTTTCAATATAATATATTATTGACTTTAACCCAGAAAATTGTACTACGAAATATCTACTTGTTTTTGAACGAGTTTGTTGCATTTTTCCGCTGTGTACCTTTGTATTTTGACAATCCTTTGAATTATTATAGCCATGAGATCGCATGTAGGTACGTAACATTTTACACTGTCCACAGTCTCCAGACATGGATTTTACGGAGTTGGTGAAACTTTTGGAGTCTGGAAAGTATCAAATCCAACCAGAGCTGATAGAGAATTTCAAAATTAAAGTTGAAGAGCTTCTGGAGAGAGACGTCGGTTGTAGCCCCGACGTTCTCACGAATGTTGAGCGCCTTCCACACAACGAGCTCAACGGATATGAGCTGATCAATCGCTCAAGTAAAATAGGTACGATACGTTTAATTTTTTGTTACCTAGAATATAGAGCCACCTCCGCACTCTTGTACTTATAACGCTACCGATAAATTATATTTCACTTGGCGAGTAATAGTATGGAGAATACCTGACGTTATAACATTTTCAGGGTTGTTCTTGAGAAGAGTGCAGTTATTTTTTGAGAAATTGTCGTTTTCGCAAATGGTCGCTACGTACAAGGCGTACCAGAGCTACATTTTGAGTAGGAAGCGGCCAGTCCAAGAGAGCAAAGACCTGTCGGATAGCGAGGACTTGGAGGAGACCAAGGAGAACCGCCCGTTCAGACGGAAAAGCGTCGAGGATATGGAACTCAGCTCAATTTGTGCTGACACCAGTTTCTCGATGCGATTATCACCTAATGAACCTTCTCATATCAGGTAAGTCTCGAATTAGTGATGAACGGTTTTTACGATATGTTGATGTTGATTTTCAATTTTACATACATTGTGTATTGTCTGCGAGTGTGATTGTGTAATTGCTCCTAAGCTTACAAATTTCAACATGATTACAATGTAAGTCTAATAAACGGAAGAGTGATCAATATTTGACTTTGAGAAGAGGTTCAAGGTCAGAATGACCCGTAGGGATGAGCTACAATCCATCTATTTAAGAGCAATCCATTGGTTTTGTTTACAAGGAGGCAGTTTGGGATGAAAAGGCTCTCCCACACGATCTAAATTCGACTAGAAAAAGTCTACTTTACATTGATATTAATAGTTCCCAGGGAAACACAAATCGTAACCTCAACAGTGGTCGAGTCGATGATCTCCCAATTCAGTTTCTACTGATACAAAACCCAAAATGTTGGTAAATACCTTAATAGTCAGGAAAAAGAAAGATGAAATGTATCGGATATTGTATACTGAATCAATGAATGAATGGTTTAAACCGATCTTTGGTATCTCACTAGCCTCTCTATAATTCTCTCTTTGAATTGACAGGGATATCGGATATGACTCCCTCACTTCATAGTCTTGGAATTCTTTTTTCTAGCGAATTAGTAGGCGCCCCTCCGCCAGTCGGCCTGTGGTCTCGTCGCCAAGCCGAGCTTTTCATGGCCCAACAGGCCAAACATCTCATGGAAGATCCGAAAAGCGCTTTGCCTCCTCCTGAACTGCAAAACAAACTGAAAGACGTCATTAGGACGAATCCTGAACAGGCTGAAGCTGTGAGTCAATAACTCTGGAATTCTCACAATCACAATGTTAGTAATTCTACAGACTGTGCGCATACTTCACTGTCGATTTGGTCTCTTTCACAGCACTTCCTAAGTTATTTGAACTGCTTGAGAGTGAAAGAATACTGCGGTGCAGTTGACAGCTTGTTTCATTACTTCGACCGTAAAGTACCCAGTTCATACGAAGACGATGCCGTCAGATGTAAAGGTTTACGGTACGCTGCTTTAAATCTCGCCATCCTCCAAGCACATTTCAACAAGAAGTAAGCTACCGGATCATTCACTACTCCAAGTCTACTCCGTATTTTTCGGTGTTTGAAACCTTAATCGATTTCCCCTCTTACTATTCCAGAAGCGAAGCACTGTGTGCTCTAAATGAAGCCATCACCTTGGCGCACGAAGCAAATGACAATGTATGCCTGCAACATGCCCAAGCTTGGCTTTACAAACTGCAAGTTGATGATCGAGTTAGTATCTTAGATCGTGTTTACACTCTACCCCTTCTAACTAGTTCACAGTTGAAATTCAGGTGTTTTTTTTTTAGACAAGTCGATTATGTCAAAATTGAATCATTAACACCGTAATTTAATCTCCCAACCCACCTCGAGTATCGTGTTGTTGTTGATATGTTCGTAATTTCAGGACATTCTCATTCAACGTTCGATATCCAAATGTGAAGAACTCAATTTGAACTACCTTTCTTCATTCGGGCTCCAGACTTTGGCAGAATATGCTGCCAAAAAAGGAGATCCTCCTTCTCAGGTTTTCGAGGTAAGAATTCTAACATTTGACTTGATGTTACAGTTGTATTACTTTGAGGTTCCTTATTCGATGGCTGTGGTTCTATCCTGCGAATGATGTTGCGACTCTATTCGACTGGTAGACATCGTTGTGATTTTCACCAATATTGGTGACTGTCTAATCATATGAATTAGTGAGGAGAGAAATCCACCTCAAGGTTTTATATTTAACCTGCCTCACAGAACCATATCATTAGACAGTCTATCATTACAATCACTACCTATTCCACAGATGCTAAGTCGAAGTGATGTCATCAACATGCAGTATTCTCAAATCGACCTCCTTCTAACGAGTCTGGGAATGTCTGTTGCTCTTTGGTCAATGTATGGGCGGAGTGACTTGGCTGCCCTCTCCGCTCAGCAGCTCCTGCATCTTGATCCCATTGAGAAATGCCAAACTTTGACCCACGGCGACAGCCTCATATTGGCTGTGACTTGTTTAGTCAATTACTTCGCTAACCAAGTGAGTTTTCTCTTTCATTTATTGCGTGTTATACTATTTCTAGATATTTTCTGTACTCGACACCTGTTGATACGACAGACGACGGGGACGCGCAGCATCCAGCTATTTTGAATTTTGGGTAACACTGGATTTGATGTTGGCAGGGCGAGTACTCTATCGGATGGGCCTTGGTGGATCACGGGCGGCAGCGAGCTCCAGACTCCAAGTGGTGGTTGTGGGCTGAGAATGTCCTGTACTTCATCGAATCTCTTCACAAAGGCCAATGGCAGCATGCCCATTTGGCTGTAAACCAGCTGTCCACTGTAGATAAACAAGAAAGTCTTCTTAGGCGAGTGTCGTGAATATTCTACATTCAAGAGTCTGTCACTGTTAAGGAAGCCTTGTAGTCAGTTTTGTGATATGAAAACGTATGAACTCCAGAATCAACATTTCAGTCCTGCAAAGATAGGTGTATGAAAACCCTAGCCACATGCATAACTCGAAAACTGGAGTAGTGATTTTCATGAAATTATGTGTTAGTGGCTCAGCTTTTTTGGACTGCCCATTATGGTGAATATTGTCTGTAAGATTTCCTGTACCTCCGGTTACGTTCTCATACTGCCCAATGCCTAATGGTGCAGTCTTGTATGATTGGTCGTATTGAACCTCAAAGTAGTAAAATAATGATAATTATTATGTGCCTTTGTGTCATGCTTGAGTCGCTTGTGGTAAATCCAGGCTGAACTCTTCTGCCCTGAACGCTATGTACTCTTTCCAACTGTCGAAACGCATCAGACAACAACCAGTGTCTTCCACTGTCAGGCATCACCCACTGTTTACACGTCTAAGAATTCTATTATTGTCAAACAGGCTCAGTGAACTGTTGTTGACGAAAGGCGACAGGCAAGGTGCCCTCACCTATGCCTCAGCTGTGCTAAAGGAGCCCTATTCCAACCCCGTGACTCACGTCCGTGCGCTCCTCCTGAGCGCTAAAGCGCATCCTCAGGGAGCGGTGACAAAGCTGGCCTGCGCTCTCGAGTTAGCCAACTATCACTACATCGACTATTGGAAGGCCCTCATCACCCTGGAAATAGCCAACTTTCAAGTAATTCATCATTCTCTTGTATACAGTTTCTAGGACAGATAAAGAGATTTTTGGTTGTAAGAAATCCATGAAAATATATTATTTTTTTTAAAACTTAATCACACACAAAGAATTTTCCTTTCGTTATGATTCAACTTGAAGTTTCCTAGTCAGTTGTATTCTCCTTGATTTTTAATTGAGTTGGTTGTCTAGGTGGACATGGGCCTAGGCTTTCAAGCCTTGAAACTCGTGGACAAGACACTTCTGGATGTTCTGTGTCACGGATGCTTCTTTGACATGTCGGACGCTCTTTTCCTGTACGCAGAATGCAAAGTTGTTACGGCCAGCACTACAAACCGTTTCAGCGTCATCCACGAAGCCATCCGAATCTTGGACAGGGCGGCTCAACTGGCGAAGCACGTTGAAAACTACTACAAAGTCAAGAAAATCGTCTATCTTCAGGTGATCGCTTTTGAACGAATCTGGAACTTTATGACAGTTTACTTTTAAATAATGGGTTAGAGGTCAGGGCAGCTACTTGAGTAATTATAGCCCTTCATCACATTGACAGACCTAACGTAGGTGATCTCAAGAAATTAGCGGCTGTTCCGATACCTATACACTTTCACCCTACAGCACAACTCAGAATGCAATAATAATTGCGTGTTTGAGGTGATGTAAAACCCAAATCGGTTTGGGTGCAGGAATGGTCGTAATTCAGTAAATAATCTCAGTTTTTCGTTTCAGGCAATTCTATGTGATAACGTCGGATTGACAGCAGAAAGGAACAAGTACGCTTATGAATTTAGAATTCTCGATGAACAGTTCCCAACCACGACGGATTCGCCGCTCCATTCCATTCAGTGAGGAATGTAATTTTCTTTCATACCTACGTGTTATACGTAGGTAGCCTTTACATTCAGTTTTATATTCATTATATTATTTGTACGTAATAAACGAATTGATTCTGATTAGCCGCGTTTTCTTTACTAAATATTTGTAAACTAGTCTGGATGGTGGCACTGCAGACGCAGGGAGAAAACAATTGGTAGAGGATGGAAGTAAAATACATACCAAAATTACTCTTTTCGAATAACATTCAGGTAGTCACAGTTAAGAAAATGGTGATACTGTTTCCATATCGCATATCAGTCGCATGTGGAACATCGACAAAACAGTGAGACACCAGCACCGCTGCAATGTACTCGTAGAAGAAATTTCGCAAAGAGGAGTCTCACTTTTGGCGCTAGGAACTCTGGTTTGGGAGGTAAACACAGATAACCCTTGAATATATGAACTCTAGTATTCCACAGTAACAGTATCACTAGAACCTGTTGGGCCCTCCACACATTCCCGCGTCGCCTCGTCTCCCCTCTACAACTGCATGTGGCTCCGCAGTGGTCGTCTTCAATCTCCTCGTTTGGAAACGCGTGCAACCGGGAAGGCACGCCGAGGATCCAAAGGTTCGAGCGTCTCATGGGGGGCAATTTTTCATAGCTTCACAGAAGAAACTACATTTGATGAGACCCGAGTCATTCCTTCACCTCTGCAATCCACTCCCAGCATTTGGCTTCAACGCCTTCGGCAACAGAGGACACCACAGCTGAAGCGCCAACAGCAGGAAAAGGCTCACATGGGCATCCCATGCGAATGAAGAAACATGCACAACCTGACGCAGCTGAATGAGCCTTCACACCCAAACTGTATGTAATATAATGTATGGCTGGTGTGAAGAGTGTCTACTAGATGGCTGTAACATTTCTTGCATTTTTCGTGCTCGTACGGATCCACCCATAACTTTCGTCTCTTTTTCATCCAACGGCAAGTACATGAGTTTCTGTTTGACGAAATTTTGGAAAATATTCCGAGTGATATTACATGGTGAGACAGTAATTACCTACCGAAGGGTAACGGTTAATAAGCCTGGTCTGGTGACCGCCCTACACTTAAAACATTTGATTCGGTTTTGGAACCTGACTCAGCTCCACTCAACTCCTCTTTAGTGGCCGGTCCGCCTTACACACCTGTTAAACCGCTTGCTTCCTGCAAAAGCTGCCAGAAGTGTGTGTGGGTCGCCTTTTTAAGGTCTCTAAAGTACAAAAGTTCCAAATTCCAATAGTTGATAGAATAGCAAATTAGGTAAGTACGTGTTAAATTAATAAAGTCAACACTCAACACAATAACTAGAAAAAGCTGGACTTTTGAACGAGCCAATTTATTAACCAACTGCAAATCATTTTCTAAAATTCGATAAAATTAAATAAATGTCTCAATTCATACATTTTGAGTTCTAAATCCTCAAATTTTGATTAGTAGTCACACATGTTGATCATTTCAGTAACTGACTATTCTAACATGTTTTGAGATCATTATATCTTTGTGTCATAGTTCTTTGAAACAACGGAATCAAACACGGAGGGAATTACCACTTCAAGGGAATCATGTTGAAAATTGACTGATTCTGTTAACAGTCTTAGTAAAAAAAAAATAAACATAAATGTATCTTCATAAAAATATCTGAATATCTACATGAATATCTGAAAAATAATTTGGAAGATATTCAATTAGGTTATATATTTTTAGGTGTAGACAGAAATAATATTTTCGATGGGGGATCGGCACACTGGGCATGCGCCGGTGCTCACAGCGACTGTCACCGCACATTGGCGACACATCAGCAAATGACGGCAGTTGAGGATCATGACATCACGTCGTTTGTCCATGCACACGACGCACTGTGTGGAAGCTTTTTCTTTTTCCAGCTTGATCTGCAGCGCTGCTTTGGTCGGAGTATGGCTGATGGCCTCGCGGACGACACGGGCACAGCAGGTTCTGAGGGTCTCGGTCTGACTGCGGAAGAAGCCGAAGGAGACGCTCGCAGCGGTTTTGAACAGCTGCAGGACCCTCAGGGCTTGAGTGAGGATAAGCAATCCAGCGGTTTTTGAGGAACTGCAAACTTGCCTGAAATTAAGAGCAATGTACCAGTAAACATCTATAAACTGGTGTTATGAGACAAAATTTGTTATAAAACCAGAAAAATGGAGACATTTTACACAAAACCAGTTATTTCTTCGAAATGGGGGGATTTATGGGCAATTTTCCCACCTAAAACTCCCCAAAAACACCTTTTAGAGTGGCCCGATTCTGCCCACCTACGAGCCTTGTATTTGCAGAGATAGATGTTTTGTGCAAATTTGAACTTTTTTTAATCTTAATTCTATCGAGAGTTATTGTCAGGAATGACACATACATACGATTTTTGTGCCTGTTGGCAGTGAATACAGGATAGTCTGGAACGGATTTTGGTAGAACATTTTCTTTTTTCGGAAAATAGAGTTTTCAAAATTCTGGACCGAGAACAATAGCTTCCTTTTTTCGAATATTTGCTAAAAACGTAGTTTGTGATCATTATGAATGCATAATAAAAGTAGGTACTAACTTCAACATTATTCTGAGCAGCTGGACAAAACTTCCTTCGGGTAAGATCCCCAGATTCTTACAAACCAGATAAGCTCCATATCCAAGGCATAAACCGCAGACGGATCTGAACCAGTATGTCTCCATTATGGCCAGCGTGTCGAAAATCAGCTTATCAACTGCTCTGGCCGCCAGGAAAAACAGTATGTAGGGAGCTTGGTTGAGATACGACAGTCCAACAAATAAGAGAGCAAACACTTCCCATATACATAAGCCCAAGAGGAGCACAGCATCTTTGACGAGCACCACGAATGTCAAGATGTGACAACCAACTTTTATTGACGTCAACATGTGATACAATGCACTGGGTGTTGAAGTTAAGCCCGAAACGAGGAGTCCGCATAAGGCAAGAACACTTTCGAATGCACTGTGTAGAACCTCGACAAGACCCACTACCAGCTTTTCAGTGAGATCTCCGAGGTCCTCCAGGAAAAATAAGAAATCGTCGCACAGAATTGCCACACAGACAAGTACATTATTGGTGAAAGCGATTATTCCTTTGACACTCCCGACGATCGCTGTGGTGATCGCCCAACCGACCCATAAACATAAAACGTAAAATGTTTTGAAAACATTTGCAAACGTGTAGACGACGTTTGGGATCGCGTCAAGCATTTTTCGGAAGCTCGAAACAAAACATCACATAAGCTTCCAAAACATCGCATAAGGCACCGGAATTGGGTAGAGTTTTACAAAATTGTTTAATTTAATTGTCCTAACGGGGTGAGACTGCCGGACCGAATTCGAAAATAACGTGCTAACAACGGCAGTGAGCCGAAAACCGAACAAAACAAAAAACGATCGTTTGCGCAAGTTTCCAACAAAACAAATACCTACATTGGAGGGTCGTTGATACAACCATTTTGTTACGAAATAGGAATTGTAGGTACCATTTTGTTACGAAATAGGAGTTGTAGGTACCTAAAATTTACTTTTAAAATGTTAGAAACCTAGAAAGTATTTAATATTGTTGTTAAAAAAATAATGACCCTAAATAACCACGGCTATCCATATTTTTTGAATATTCTTCCTCCATGTCTTCGTAGTGTTGAATGCTGCCAACTAACAAACTCCGTACAAGTATCCACGTGGTTTATGGATGTTCCACCCCTAGAAGGTGAAACATCGAAGTGCAATGTTTGAGCATGATTATCGATCGCGCGAAAAGCACTGTACAAATTATTTTTGTTAATTAAATTGTTTTTGAAAATCTCAAGTTTCAACTATTAATTGAACATAAATTTAATTTACGTAAAAAATCGCGTATTGCGTATTAATTGAAGGAGGTTCTCATCACGAAGGTATTTAAGATTGTCTCATTCAACCCATAAAATACGTACCTACCTACATGGTATTTAAATTAGTGAATTAAATCCGCCTGAAAGCTCTTTACTGATTGAGATTTTGATTTTTGTCCACAATGAAGTAGAGAAGGACTTTTCCTTAATTAAAATTAGTGGAAACGTGGAAACAGTAGTGAGTTCTTGTTGTCAGTAAAGAGTTTTCAGTTTTCTGATTGAGATTTTGATTTCTGTCCACAACCAAGTAAAAAAGGACTTTTCCAACTGGTTTCTACCCTTGGATTTATGGTCTTACTCCGTGCTGCAATTTCATTTAACCTAAAATCAGCATTGAATGAATAAATCAAGCCGGTATGAAAAGAATAAATTGAAAAACCTAGTGAAAGAACCAAAAGTTCTGATAAAGCAGGTAACATTGGAAAGAAATCCTTCTTCCATGATTGGATACAAAACATCGCCAAACTCATGTCATCGATAAACAGTTGGTGGTAAAAAAAAAAATCCATCCATCCATCTTGTATGGATATTCGTGGTTGTTAGCTTGAAGTGTGTCCGTTTGCTATGATTTTAGGGTTGGATTTTTAATTAAGTTGAGCGAATCTTTACTGTCCCTTCATCCCTTTATGGGCTTTTATGCCGTAAACGTGATAATTGTAAAAAGTAGGGGTGATAGTGAAGTTCTTTGTACTACGATTTGTTGCGCTTATTACGACAGTTGAGTGCTTGGGAATTGAATCATCGGTTCGCCCGACTTTTCTGTTGTGCCGTGTTATTTGAAGAGTAAGGTTTCTTGGAAGATACTCGGAATGTAAGTTCGTGTCTATGAGGATCTCGATAAAGTTACTTTCAATCACGTTGCTAGAATAATTATTTTGTGAGATTCAGTTACGCAAATAGGTTTGAACGAGTGATTTGTACCAAGGTAGTATATTCAATTTTCCATCATTCTGTGTGCTGCTTTGTGAATTGAACTTCGTAGCAGCTAAATCCTGGTGTGTAAGTTACGAAACAAGGTACGAAGTTACGAAGTATGGTCTGTATTCATAAGGAAACAATGTTTTCCTGTCTACCTTCAAGTAGAAGTTACCTTTCTGCAGCTTTCTGCAAATAGCTACCAGGTCCCAACCTCTACTGTCCAAGCTCTACAAATCTGTCGGGAACTGTCACAGTGGTCGGTGACGGGGACAGATTCAGCTATTATTCAGCTCCGTAAGTCCCAGTAAGCTGGTATACCAAACGGTAGCTTAACAATTTTGGTGGATTCAGACTATAGCTGGATGGCTACATTGAAAATCGGTACTGACAACTACAGCTTTGGCCTCTGACTTGTCAAATTGCTATTTGATGTTGTTTTAGCTGAATATGATCACAATGAGTTATCAGGCTGCTGCTCAAAGTTGAAAATTAGTTACACATTATTCGTTGCTAAGGAGGCTTTTGATTATTCTTAACTTACATAATATTCCTACTTTTAAGTAGGTATACCTAACATTAGTGAATCGCCCCACTTGTAAGGGGAAAAAAATCATTATTTGGCAAGTATTTACAAAATCAGTTTAGAACGAAATGGCTGGTATTGCCTAAACTGAAATATTGTGGAAGGCTATTGGCCCTCTAGCAGTAATTGCTCCTTTGCTCGTAGATTTCTACTCGTTATCGACCAAATTTATTTGTCTTTCTCCTTGTACGGTTCAGGTAGTCATGTTTTTCTCTGAGTTCTTGTTTCATTTCTAAATAATTAAAAAAATAAGAAAATTTATTCTTTTTGGAACTGAAGATGGCCGACAGTGACGACGAAGGCGACAAATTCGAGCTGACGGGTTTCCTATTTGGGAATATCAATGAGCAGGGGCAGCTGGAGGATGACGATTTGTTGGACAGCGAGTCCAAGAGGCACTTGGCTTCGTTATGCCGCTTGGGATTGGGCTCCATCCTGGACGAGCTTGTGAGCGAGGCTGAGGCCACACCATCCACCCAAGATTCAGGATATGGTGAGTGAATTTTTGATATTGTTCAGCATTTGTTAACCTGAGCTTCTCCAATAACACTGTGAAAAGGCTGTGGGGTATGAGTTATGACGACTGGAGGCTGGACGGTGTGGTATAATGCTCTGGTTGCTGAGAGAACAGTTCAGCATTTGGTTGGGTTTTGGGCTGATTTGAAGGTGAAGGGATCATCACGGAGCAGCCACACTTTCAGTTGTTCTCATGAATTGTTCTCACCCCTGCAGTTCAGTATGTATTACATCAGATCTAAAGGGTCCATTCCATAGAAAGCCACACCTGTGGTCCCTGGCCACGCACACGTTGTGAATCACCACCATTCGATTGCTGAAATTCTGGAAATAAGTACCTGCTTCGTACATTTAGGTAGTAGTTTGCCTATTTTATAACGTTGCATCCTCAATGTAGAATGAGTTGATGGAATTTCACGTTTAATTATGTCCAGGTGGCAGTCAAGAAATTACAGAAGAAGATTTCAACAGAAAGGATCAACACGCAGTTGACTACTCTGACATAGACGAGTTGGCCGATGAGCCTCAGAGACTCCCTGGTCAGCCCAGAAATGGCAGCACAAGTGACTACGACGCGGATGATGAAGGCACAGGAGCGAACAACGACGCTGACCTCATGCCCCCACCACCTCCTAAAGAAGAGATCAAGACTGAACCAGGGTCGGATGATGACAAGCCCAAATCGTTGAACACGCCACTCGCCGCAATGCTACCGTCTAAATACGCCAATGTGGATGTCAGGGAAATTTTTCCAGATTTCAGAGTAGACAAGGTGAACATCCTCTCAACATCTTAAATTCGCTTGCATTGTTACAACCAGTTTTTATGTAAAATACACTATTGCACTGGATACCAAATGGTTAAGTTTGAGGTTTTCCCTCACATACGGCACTGAAGACCACATATTGGCATCATTAATTAACTTGGTAGATTCTCAAAGTTCAACTTTGTTTCAGGTTCTTCGATTTTCTCGACTTTTCGGTCCTGGGAAACACAGTAGCCTTCCCCACATGTGGAGGTCTGTCAAGAAGAGGAGAAAAAAGAAGAAATCTGTCAATCAGCAGAAAGATTCAGATTCGGGGTCCGACAGCGACATTCAGCGCCCCAAGAGAGGCTGGTCATTTAATTATGCCTCGAGACCATCGCCGTCCAAACTTGAATCGGATGATGAGGTTAATAAGCATTTGTCGTTAGAAAAACCTATTTTCTAAGGAGTATATTTATGTGAACCACCACGGGGTCTCTGAGTGAATCGAATGAGAATCTGAAAGGGAGGTAACATTTGTAATATTATTTTCAATTTCTAGGAAAAGTTGCTCAGGGCATCGGAATCTAAAGGGTCCTCCAAGAAGACTGAATCCGGAGACAACAATGATATGGGACCTAAAGTGGCAGATTGGCGATTTGGACCTGCTCAGCTTTGGTATGACACGTTGGATGTACCTGAGACTGGTGAGGGATTCAACTATGGCTTCAGACTGAAAGAGAAGGTAAGTTACAGGAGAAGTCCATTGTCCAACTACAGATAGTCTGATTTGTAAATACTGGTATCTACACTTCATTGGCAAATTACTCAGATGGTGCTTGTATGTCTTCCCATCAAGTTTACCAGTATTAATCTCACACGTGATGTTGCAGGATGAATCAGAAAATCCTGAAGACATCAATTATCCTGAAGACGCTTTCTTGATGGTGTCACAACTTCACTGGGAAGATGACGTTGTGTGGAACGGGGATGATATCAAACATAAAGTAAGTGCTTCTTGTATTTTGTTATTCAGTTGGCTGATTGTTGTGTAAACATGTGGATTAGTATAGTGAACTTGGTTACCAACGGCTCCAGTTGGGTTAATGAATTGGGAGGTCATTGTAGCCACAGTAGCAGGGGAGATTGGTGCATAAGCCTCGTCGGAGTGGCTAACTGACATTTGAATTAAGCTGAAGTAAATACCGCCTGCGCACTTGTCCACTTCTCTGTGTCAGGTATCCACGAATACGGACAACGAAAAACTAGTGGTTAATGCAGACCTATTTTCGTTGACTAGGTAGTGCATAGCTTTAGCTATGAGTTTAGATCAGGTGACATTTTCCACCCAACCACCTCGAGTTTACAGGCAAAGCCAGGACAACCCTACTGATTACTGATGAGGATGTTGATCTTGGACTCTCTCCTCTTTACCTCTCTCCTCTTGGACACCTCCTCTTTATACAGAAGGTTGAAGGGTGTCTCTGTGTCCCGCATCTTCCTCCGATCTTCCAATTTCTGTTCCTTCTTGGAGCCTTAGGAGAGAATTTCCTATTTACCAAGCTTGAGCCCATCATCTTCTAGGGTCAGTAGTTTTGATGGTGCTGATTTCATACCTATTATTATCATGGCTATTATGTTAAAAAGACAGCACCTGCTGCCTTGGATCCAGAAAACACAAACTCGATCAAACCCTGTCTATTGCCTTGGTATTTATCTGATGCTTAAATAAGTTGACTATGTCTGTGAGCAGGTGTTGCAGAAACTGAACAGCAAAACTAACGCCGCTGGATGGCTCCCGAGCAGCGGCAATCGCACTGCGCAAGCCTTCAGTCAACCCGGGAAAGGAATGCCAGCGTGCATATCAGGCGTTCGTTTGGCTACTTCCCAGATAAATCAACCAAGTAAACCTCAACAAAGCAAAGCTCCCCAGAAGTAAGTTTTAAAGACAGTAACACTGTCTTTAGCTCTTGGTAGTGCTTGGTAGAATTATGGAGGACCACAGGCGAGACTGTGGCACTTTGGATGAGACCGTTATCCCATCCAAGCTGAGCTGTAAAGTTACCTTTCGGAGGAAGTCCCACGCGGTTGTAGGTATTTGGTTTAAGCTTCAGCTGTATGGTCAGCTGGTTACCCTTTACCCCCTCCACCAGTACAGGACATATTGCCATTAAACTTTTAGCCAGTGAATACTCACAATAGCCCTTGTCATTGTTATACATTTTCAGATAGTTCTATGGGCTAAGGTGATAATACTTCTTGTGCGTGTGACAATTGCTCAATTGTAAATATTTGATGACGTCACCAGTAAAAAATGTATGATTTAGTGCTAAACGCTTGTTGATTTAATTTGATTCTAGGAACGAAGAAAACACAGATGACACCTGGTATTCGATTTTCCCTGTTGAAAATGAAGAGCTCGTTTATGGGACTTGGGAGGACGAAGTGATTTGGGATCCCGAATCAATGACTGCTATACCCAAACCCAAAATTCTCACCTTGGATCCCAACGATGAAAACATCATTTTGGGTAAATAAGCTATTTTGTGTGTAGGCTCTTCATTTATGTATCTTCTTACTGGTTTATCACCACGTATTTTGGACGAGTAGACTCGCTGAGGGCATTTTGCCCACGTCAAAACGTCGCACTACTCCAGCTTCAGTGATAAGTTGAGCCCGCAAATCTTCCAACGTGTAATGTGCCTTCACTCTCCTATCTTTAGGTATCCCGAATGACGTCGACCCTGCGAAGCAGAGACTGGAAAAACAAACTCCGGTCAAAGTGAAGATTCCCCATCCTCACGTTAAAAAGTCGAAAATACTGCTGGGGAAAGCGGGTGTCATCAATGTGCTCGAAGAGGACTCTCCACCGCCCACTCCCAAATCACCGGATCGAGATCCATTCAACGTTTCTAACGATAGGTGAGACATGAAATTCTGATTTGTATAAATGGGCTTTGAAAAGGTTGTTGAATCTGGTTCACATACGTCCACTTGTTTGGTTCATATTTGCCTGCAACGCCATTTAGGTGGCAGGTAGTTTCACAGAAAATCAACACTTTGTTCTCCAAAAATAGTTTGTTAATGTGTTGGATGTTTTTTTCAAGGACAATATTCAGTTGTAGAAGTGCCTATGTCCAAAAGCTCATAACTTGGAAAAGCAGCCTTCTCTGTGACAGTTAATGTCAAAACTCAAATTCCAAATGCGATTTGGCACGGTTTTGGTTGATTTTATTCAAGGGCGAGAGCTGATCAAAAGTTGTTGAACCTTCTGAACAGTCGTGAGTCCTTCGATCCACCGCAGCGATTTCTCTTAACGTGTCCCGAACCGATCGAGGGCTGTCAAAATCTCAGCAAGAAAATCGTGTTATAAAGAGGTCACGCTGTTGTGAGGATGATTAGATTCAATACCAGGTCTCAGGGGTCTCTGTTGAGTGTTTTCTAGAATTGATAATTGGTGACCTGCGACGTAACCGCACCCTTGGCATGTATTTGGCGCATAACAGCTCTGTTCTTTTGATTACAGTCACTATCAACCAAAGTCCTCAGATACGGCGCTCAGGCTGAAAGTCAGCGGTGGAAACCTAATCCAGCATTCGACTCCAGTTGTAGAGCTTCGAGCTCCTTTCGTCCAAACTCACATGGGCCCGATGCGGCTCAGGAACTTCCACCGACCCCCGATGAAGAGATTTTCTCACGGAGTCCTCGCTCATCCTGGCCCTCACATCGTCACTCCGCTCCTCAAACACATCAAAAAGAAGGCAAAGGTCAGTCGTTATGAATTGTCCAATCCCTAATATAACCAGTCAAGGCTTTCTTCAGCTCGAGTTGGGATTGTCTCTCCCACTTTCCATTCCTACAGTGATACGATCTTAACTGCTGTCACTATGTATGTCATACACAGTAATTTTCATGACTCAATCCAGACCTCCTACAAACATAATTTCTGTTTTTAGATGCGAGAACAAGAGCGGGCAGCCTCCGGCGGTGGTGATGTGTTCTTCATGCGAACACCTGAAGATCTCTCTGGAAAAGATGGAGACATCATTTTGGTCGAATTCATGGAAGAGCATCCGCCTCTTATCAACCAGGTGAGCATGGTTTCCCCTGTAAGCAACGACAAAGGTCAAACAGGCTAATGCAACAGTTAATTTGGTGTGCTTATGATGCAAGGAGTTCAATTGTGTATGGTGGTCCATAGGTTAGCAGGTTTATCTGTCCATGGTTTAATGTTGGAAGTACCGGTATTTTCAGTGGTGGATTGACTATGGGAATTCAAATAGGACTTTGGTGGAGCTTTGCAGTAGTTGTATAATTATTATACAACAGTAATATATTATTATACAACAACGGATATTATCTAGTTATTGGCTCGTTGGCTATACCTGAAGTTTACATGTACCTACTATAACGGGAGCTTAGTGGTGGATTTTGAGAGGTTAAAGATTTATCTCCAAAATGCAAAAGGTTTGGGTTTCTTGCCTTGCTGATCTGTATTGGCTCTATGTCTTTTGGTTCACATACCCCTACTCCTGGCATAACTTCAGAACAATTCTACTCAACATTCATGCCATTTTTGCATTCAAAAGATCCTACATTGTCAACGTGTTCGTTGCCCTTCGACAGGTCGGAATGTGTACCAAAGTGAAGAATTACTACAAGCGGAGAGCTGGGAAAGATCCTGGTCCGCAAGAATATAAATACGGAGAAGTTGCCTACGCCCATACGTCGCCGTTCTTAGGCGTCCTGCCTCCTGGAAGGTCCATTCAAGCTTTGGAGAACAACATGTTCAGGGCTCCCATCTACGAACACAAAATACCTCCGACGGATTTCATAGTGATTCGGACGAGGTGATGTTTGATTTCAGTATTAACGAAAATACGTACGTATATTCTTTCTTTCCATTTCAGTGTTCATAACATTTATATTTTTTCAGGCATTCTTATTTTGTGAGGGAAGCTGATTCCCTCTTTGTGTCCGGGCAGCTCTGTCCGTTGTATGAAGTCCCAGGTCCAAATTCGAAGCGCGCAAACAATTTTGTCAGGGACTTCCTTCAGGTGAGTGGAAAAATGATTAAGTTATTTTTTAACGTATGAGAGCGAGAAATACATTCTAGGGATTTGTATACTAGGTATTTACTCGTCGTTGAGAAAGTCCGGATCATGGATATGTCTTTTGAATGAAAAAGAAAATGCCTTCTAAATACACTATCATTTATTTTCTCTTCTGACCCTAATGCTAAGCAGAGGTTTTTGATGAGAAAAGTATGATATAAATTCGGATTATTTGAATTTTCAATATGGCGAGTGAATACGGCGTCAATACAAGACATGTTGTATTATTCGTATGAAACCATCCAAAGGAAGCTGTGCTTCACATTTCAAGTCGATTGGTCGAACAGCAACAAAGTTACCTGTACAAGGACATCAGCTGATCTGACGAGCGCCTTATTCTAAAATTCGTATGAGACCATCCCAAGGAATCTGGTTCAAATATCAAGTCGATAGCTTGACCAGCAAAAAAGTGATAATTGTTTTCTCATTTCACCTTCCCTTAAAGTTTAAGGCTACCCTACATATTGGTCCGATCTTTAAGGCAACTTCATCCAAGCAGATTCCAAACGGAGCCTTCATGTAAAATGTCAAGACTCTTTCACCATGGGAAGTGTTTTGAAATACGTTGGAATCTTTTCGTCCCACGGATTTTAGAATGACCCCTAGCCCTGATGACGTAACAATGTCACAAATGAATAGAAGAGAATGCATTAAGAAGTACATCTAGCCACGTAGCTATTTTGTCAAGCCATTGTAATCTATCGTCGTCCCAAATATTTCAGGTGTTCATTTACAGGCTCTTCTGGAAGAGCAAAGACAACCCTCGGCGAATCCGAATGGACGACATCAAAAAAGCGTTTCCTTCCCACTCGGAAAGCAGCATCCGTAAAAGGTTAAAACTGTGTGCTGATTTCAAAAGAACAGGTACAGAAGAGCTTAAGACCAGAATTGTACTCAAACCCCAAAAACACCAATCCTATTCCTACTCCATGAACAGCTACAGTAATTATCATTCTTTTCCATTAACCTTAATTTTATTCATTGATTTTATCTGCTAATTTGCACTGTATTACGCTTGCAGTAAGACCTTTTTTTACAGCTGTCATTTAAAGGGGCTTTATTTAGTGAGTTGAAGATGCCCAGATAAGGTGTAACCTACTTGGGGTGTTAAATTTCATTGCTGTCAGCAGACATTTCGGATGCAGGTTGTGATTTGGGTGACTCGGCTACATACGGTCGATAATTACCTACCATTTGGTGTGCTTTAGCCTTTTCTACGCTTGTTAACATTCCTCCAACTTGAATACGCCAAATGATGTAACGTTCAGTACGTTGTAAAACCTCGTTATACTCGTAAAAAAGTGTTTTCAAAAATATTGCAATTCTTTCGTTTTAAAAATGTAATATGACTTCTCTCAAACATTTCAGCTGAACTATTGCGCGTCGTGTGTTATACTAAAACGTTTGTACAACCGATTGTTATTATCCCAATGTTTCCTTAGTTTGGCCATGTTTTGTTCATGTTTGGTAGGTTTTCTTTTACGTAATTTGCATGTTGACTTCCGCCTTTCTCTAAAATGATTTATACTTGTTGCTAATGTGTCAAGAAATTGAGAACGGTGCGTGGTGGTGTTGGTCGACTCAGGTTTGGTGTCGGAATGCCAATGATTCAGAGATGCTTGTCGCTTTGTATTAGAATGCTCTTGGTTAGTTTAGTTGCTTTAATTTCATTTTACACTTCTTCATTTCCCATTTCCTCCCACATGTCATCAAATCCTATACCTATACGTTCGTATGTAGTAAATGAGGTACCAGTGTTACTAACAAATACATATATCAGCAGTGTTCGTTGCGTTTTGTTAAACACTATTTGTCTCATTACGATTCAAAGGTATGGACTCGAACTGGTGGGTCATCAAGCCTGACTTCCGGTTGCCCACTGAAGAGGAAATACGGGCGATGGTCTCCCCCGAACAGTGTTGTGCATACTTCAGTATGATTGCTGCCGAACAGAGGCTGAAAGTACGTTCAACTGTATCACAAATAAATGTATTCTTGATCAAAATGCCACCTCAAAGAAAAGTTTGAGGGAAACCCGGTCCTTCTTAGGGCAAGTTGTTATAATTTCTCAAGGTTCACTTTTGTATTACATGTAAATATTAATCATCAATTGCGGAGGCCTCATGCTGACAATTATTCCTGATCGAGATAATCTATTTTCTAACCTTGAAACTATGAAGGGATTCGTTGTGAATTTTTTGGTATCAATCACTTGGAATGCATTCCCCATTCCAGGATGCAGGTTATGGTGAAAAGTTCATCTTGACTCCACAAGACGATGATGATGAAGATATCCAGCTCAAGATGGACGATGAAGTGAAAGTGGCACCCTGGAATACAACCAGGGCTTACATTCAAGCTATGAAAGGCAAATGCCTTCTGCAACTGACTGGGCCGGCCGATCCGACAGGTTGTGGAGAAGGCTTTTCATACGTCCGGATGCCCAATAAGCCGACGGTAAGTCGCTGGTTTTGGTTTACTCCTGCCAACCTATAAAACCTTTAGATTTCCTTTTATAATGAAATATTTTTGCTCAATTCATCAATAGCAAAGCAAAGAAGAGCAAGAAGCACAGCCTAAACGAACCGTCACAGGAACTGATGCTGATCTCAGGAGACTGTCACTGAACAACGCTAAAGCTCTGCTGCGGAAATTTGGAGTCCCTGAGGAAGAGGTTGGTATCTATCCATAATTCACCAATTTTTAATCAATATTCTTAATTGCTTATCTGTTTTTAATTAAATTTCTCCAGATCAAAAAATTGTCGCGGTGGGAAGTCATTGACGTGGTTCGTACTCTGTCGACTGAGAAAGCCAAAGCTGGTGAAGAAGGAATGACGAAGTTTTCTCGTGGCAACAGATTCTCTATAGCTGAGCACCAAGAAAGGTTCGTTAAGTTATCGTATCGTTCATTCATTGAAGCCCTAGGACTGTCTCAATATCCGTGGATTATTATTTCTTATAATATTCTGATTGATTCTACAGATATAAGGAAGAGTGCCAGCGGATATTCGATCTTCAAAATAGAGTTCTCCGGTCGTACGAAGTTTTATCAACAGACGAAGGTGAAAGTTCTGACGAGGACAGCTCGGATATAGAAGAAATGGGAAAGAACATTGAAAACATGTTGGCCAACAAGAAAACAAGCACTCAGGTTCGTTACGTTTGCCACAGTTAGTCGGCAGTTACGACTTTTCTCATTCAAAGTTTCTCCTGGAGCAATGCTCGTGCTTGACGTTATACTATCAATGATTTTGGTTTGCAGCTGTCTCTAGAGAAGGAAGAGGCTGAAAGGCAAGAGCTGAGGAAGTTATTGATGAGGGAAAACGGGGAACAGGATCTCAGAAAGGATAAAGATAAGAAGAAGCAAGATGAAGATCCGTCCACCGTGAATAGTTTTAGCAGTCAAGGTGAGGAATAACGTGTACTAATTTCGGTTTATCATCTTCGATAATGAACCATTGGAATGGACCATGAAAAAAATGTAACCCTCCCTCAAAACTTGAAGGTTTTACGTTTCAAGCATATAATCGGAAAATCGAATTAAAAACAAAGTATCCGCCACTTTGCCCACTTGGCGTTGTCCTGAAATTATGAAATTCAAGTTGTGAGCGCGGACCAGCTCGAGGATGATCCTTGTAACTTTTCATAACCCTAGGTCTATAGGAAAGAGTTCAAAATGAATTTTGACATTTTCAAAACTTCGTATCACTAACATTTCAAAGTCACGGAGAGCACCTGATTTTAATTATACTTGCTCTTCACTTTCAGTTGCTGGCAGAATTCTCAAGATCTACAGGACCTTCAGGGATGCGGATGGGAAGGAATACACAAGAACCGAAGTCGTCCGAAAGCCCGGAGTGATTGAAATGTACCTGAAGATCAGAAGCACCAAAGACGAAGCGTTCATCAGGAACTACTCGACGATGGACGACCAGCTAAAAGAAGAAATGAAGAAAGAGAAACGACGAATTCAGGAGCAGCTGCGGAGGATAAGGAGGAACCAGGAGCGCGAAAAGTTCCCTGGGTCGTCTTCTTTCATGAAGTCTCAGATGCCTTCGATATCCAATTGTAAGTTCTACCAGTTTATATCAGCTTTAGCCTTGACGACGTTCCATTGTCTCTACAACTGTCGAATACAACATATTAAGATATTTTAACATATTTTATGTCATTCTGGTAGATATTATTGTTTTTTTTCTTAATTCTTGTTATATACTTAATATTTTATTATTAAACAAATTGTAATTGGACTTGCCCGTATTTTTTAACAAATATTTCCAGCCTCGTTTCCCTCCATGTCGTCAACTCTGGAGAACAGTATGATGAGGGAGGGCTCCGTGTCGCCGCCGCTCATTAAGTCCGGTTTTGTTCGGAACAAGCTCCCGCCGTCCAACCCCACGACACCGCCAACTCCTAAGCGGCGGAAGCCGAGCAAGATCAAACCTGATGTCAAACTCAAGTGTGGTGCTTGTGGACAGGTGCGTTCTACTCTACATCTCTTAATCTACACTATATCTCTTATGTGGTAGATATCGCAATCCAATGTGGTAGATATCACAATCCAAATTCAAAATTAACTGGCGCACTTATCAATCACACCGTCACTCTTCTCCCAACTCCAATATTTTGTCCTCAATCCCTGTGTATGGTTGATATAAGTTAATTGATACTGGTCGGTATTGTGTATTTGCAGTTGACAAAATGAAATCTGTCAACTACCGCTAATTGAGTCGTATCGTAATTTCCATTGAAGTAATTCACGAAGTTCTCAAATTCTTACGTCGCTAAGTGTAATACAAACAAAGCCGAATACCAATACGAACAAATATTCGTTGAAATTAAATTTGTGTTCAGGTCGGGCACATGAGAACCAACAAGGCTTGCCCCATGTACTCTGGCTCAGACAAGCCTTTGGTGCCTATGAGCGTCGCTCTCACCGAAGAGCAAGAGGAAGAATTCGAGAAGGAGCTCAATATGGATGATGAGGATCTAGTCAACGTCGAAGGCACCAAAGTCACCCTGTCATCCAAACTCCTCAAGGTGACAATAATAATCTGTGCTATCTATTATACCATGTTATACCATTATTATATTTATTATACCATTATACCATGTTCGATTTTAAATTTGGATTTGTTGTGAATTCGAAAAAGAGTTTCGAGTTTCTGAGAGTTATATGGATGCCAGAAATTGTAAAACGTTGGTAATGTCGAGTTTACGCGTTGGATCCCACAATTTCGCCATCTCTGGTTTCAGTTTCAGATGTGTTCCACATGGCCAATACAGTATACCCATTGGATACTATCCAACTCATTGTCATTGAAAAGTCTTTTTCGTCAGCTAGTTATGATAATAGTTACGTTCCAGCCAAAAACAGTGGTCGAACCGCGGTCCACTGTCATCTGGATTACTGTTCGAACTGGGGTAACGACGAACTGGAACGCCTCCTGGTCAACTCCGGTTGACCCTCCACCTTTTCACGTGGCTTTAAATTCTGTTTGAAACCCTACACGATAACCCTTGTCAATTAGGATAGGCAAATGTGGTATTACATTGGTGGGTGCTCACATATTACATTGAATCTACGCAGATTATTATACTGCCTGAGTACTCGTAAATACTACATCATCATTTACACTGGTGACAAAAACCGTGGATTTGTCACTTGTGCTGGAAGATCGCTATGGAGTTTAATTGTGATGCCAATCTGCTTATCGCGTATTTGAACTCGAAGGACCATGATCGTATGTTATACAAATTTAGATGAAAATTAACGTTCGCTTTTGATATATTGAAGTTGAGCAAATGACTTGAGAAAAGTTCGTTGGCTTATGGGTTGACGATGGAGGCTTGCTTGCCTCAGTTGGTGTCTGTAACACAATGTGAAGCTTACTTGCCACGGTTGGCTCTGCTAATCTGGGAAAACGAGGTAAGGCTTACTCTCCTCTGACGGCTCCGGGAGTCGGGTATAATTAAGGGTCTGATTCGAGGCTCCAGGTGGAAGGAATCTCCGCTGATAACATCAGATCGCGTAAGTTACCTGTATACGAGTATAGTATTTATTTTTGTCCCCAGCACGCCGAAGAGATTAAAAGACGTTCTTTGGTGCTGAAAGTCCCTAGAGACGCGATGAAAAACAAGAAGCGGAAGCAGCCGAACGAGCTGCACTGCGACTATCTCAAGCGTCAGCAACGACCTGCGAACCGCAGGCGGACCGATCCGGTTGTCGTTTTATCTACCCTCCTCGAATCTATCCTCAATGAGATGCGCGACCTCCCCGACGTGCAGCCGTTTTTGTTTCCCGTCAATGCCAAGGTGAGATTCACAAGCTGGTTAACCGATAGTCCCCATACTTGATTGGGATAGCAGGTGGGTTTTTTATTGACTGGGAGGGTAGTGTGGAAAAGTAGGCATCAACTAGTAGTAAGTAAAATGAAGGTTGGCGGTCGAACAAGGGTTTTGCAATTGGTAGAACACTCGGGTGTAAATAAACGCACCTTTATAAGACGAATCTGCGCAATCTATTCCCCATTTATTCTCAAGTTTTATAATCTCTCATCTATTTAGGCACTGAAATCAGTTCATATAAACGTCTTCCTGTTATAAATGTGAGCATCCATAGAAGACCTCATCATTTCTGCACCAAAACCCAATCATCATTTGTTGGGCTCCTAATTGCAGTGAACCTCTTCACAATTGGTTCTATGTTTACTCTTACGTACGTGTTCCACATCTCTACACTTCCCTTGCCGTAGAGAATCAGGAATCTATCGTAACAAGGTGTAAAATGTTTGATTTAAACAGTCTCTACTATTTCTAACTTGCTAACATCCGATGTTTTACTATGTTTATTGTTGGTAGGTGAGTTGCTCCACTAAGGGCATTCGTTTACACACGCAAAAGATTAAATGACTCACTAATTACCACCACTAGAATTCCTCAGTATGTACCTACCAATCAGTAATAAGTTCATTGATTTTGGTAGTAACATGAGTCTGAAACTCAACTTCTGTGCACAAAGCAAAATTACAGACCAGTCACTTGCTTTCGCACCCCTTTCCTTGAGTAGCAGTTATAAAAAATACTACAAAACGATCGTACTGTATACTTATAATGGAGATTTTTCTACATATTATGTAGAAAAATCTCCATGAGATTCCAAAATGGAGAATGTTTCATTCCTGGGACATGGTTCTTGAATAATTCAGTGATAATTATTATCACTCCCGACTACTTTAAACAGCTCTGCTTCAAACCTAACCTTCTCTGGTACGTTTTCTCTTCCAGAGTGTTCCAGATTACTACAAGATCGTCCACAGACCGATGGATTTGCAAACTATTCGAGAACACTTGAGGCAGAAGAAATACCAGAGCCGGGAAGAATTTTTGGCTGATGTCAACCAGATTGTTGAAAACTCAACGCTGTACAATGGTAAATTCTGCTGCTACAATATTATCATGTAGATTTGAAATGTGCTATGAAAATAGTTGAGTCTTCCTCAGGTGTGTTTTTTGACTGTAAGGTCTATAACTAACTCAAATACTCAAAAAAATGTTGGTATTGTCATCGACAGTCTGTTGTTTGGGCAAGAAACCAGTGTAATTTCTACGTTTTTGATTTCAGGGGCAAAAAGCTCTTTGACTATGGCGGCAAAAAGGATGCTGAGCGTCTGCGTTGAGAGGTTCAGAGAGAAGGAAGAGAAGTTGATGCGTCTCGAGAAGGCCATCAATCCGCTTCTGGATGACAACGATCAGGTCGCTCTGACCTTTATATTGGAGAACGTCGTTCAGAACAAGCTCAAGACGATGGCTGAGTCCTGGCCCTTCGCTAAACCCGTCAATAAGAAGGTGGTGAAGGACTATTACACTATCGTCAAAGATCCCATGGACTTGGAGACGATAGAACGGAAAGTCAAAAGTAAGTGGACCTCAATTGAAATGTCATACTAATACATTCATGTCACAAGTTCTTGAGAGTCAGCGTTATTCACCCTGAACTGAACTGGTCACTTAACAGAATTAATATTTTGGTTTCAAAATCCCTTTGTGTCCTGCAGATCACAAATACCACAGCCGAAAAGATTTCATTGACGACGTTGAAAAGATCCTAAAGAACTGCGTGCTATACAACGGCAAGGAATCACCTTTCACGCAAAAAGCTGAAGCCTTGTCTACAGCCGCTCGGGATACTCTAGCCGAGGTACGTAATACTTGGAATGATTGGTTCTACCCCAATCGGCGATTGCATTACATAGACAATTCAACGAATTACTGGACCTTTCATTGTATCATAATATCGTTGTGTTAATTTCCAGTACGAAGAACATCTGAGCCAATTGGAACAGCGAATCTCTCTCGTACAAGAGCGGGCGCTGGAGCAAGCTGAAATGGACAACCTCGACAACTGGTTGGGTCACGATGAAGACACCCAAGAACCGGTATCATACTCGGTTATTACTGTTTATTCATTGTTTGTATTGAGGTTTTATCAGTTTTATACTGCGAATTTTGTTTGTTCTATTTATCATTACGTATTCATTCCAGGGCATATCCAACCCGGAAGATTTTGATTACTTGAAGTTGGAGGGAGTGGATTTCAAGAAAGAACCCGGCGTTCTCGAAGAAGGTACGTAACCATACGAAAATGTTCAAACTGTGAGAAAATGTTGATAAGTTCGTTGAGTTACGACGCTTAACAGAGCAAGTAGGCTCTTGGAGCAGACCGGGAACTTCCTTTGAGAATTTAAGTGAAAATTAGGCCAAACGGCTTGGGTGGCAGGCAGGCCATCGAGATTCAGACTTCGTGCTCCAGACCTTTGAGAATTTAAGTGAAAATTAGACCAGATGTCTCGTAAAACATATGTACTGGGCAACAGCCCGTATTCTATCAAATGAACAAAATTGAACGAATTACAAAGTTGTTTGTTTTGTTCTAATCATCGGCAGAACCAATTGCTAGGGTTTAATTCTGGACATTTCTTTGTAGATTTGCAGTTCTCAAGCGAAGAAGATCAAGAGCTTGAAGAAGTAACGGAGTACACTCTCCCGGACGACGACAGTCAGCAGGTGGCTGAGGCAATGGTTCAACTTGGCAACATTGCTTACTACCCAGAGACACACAATGGTAAGTGTGTTTTATGTTTAATTTACGATCAAAAGAACCAAATGTTCTGATCCTCGTTACAGGACAGCCGATCGCGTCAGCTCAGCCCTAAAATGACTTTGAATTTACTTTTCCCTAGGAGAATGTTGGCATTCTGTTTTCCAGGTGCATTTTCGTGTATTCGTACTTGCGTAGTGATAAATCATCATATGTGGCGTTGTTGAACTATGAAGTACTTATTATGATTTCTCCACAGACGAGAGCATGGATGTCGACCCGAATTACGACCCTTCGGATTTCCTCGGGGGTTTGAAACGCGTCGAGCCGGTGCCTCAGGAGGAAGTTGACGCTACCAAAATCCACGACGACCTGGCTGTGAGCGAGTCTGACGAAGACATGCCCCTCGAAGAGGTTAAGGACGGCATTCAAATCCTCCACGAGACAGTGGTGCCCATCCCAGACCCCCTCGCTCCCCAATTTCAGGTCAGCATTTCACAAATTTTACACGCAGCCGAAATAGTTTTGAACGATCGCAGTACGGGTAAAATGGGTAAATGCGGCTAGTCTAGATATAGGGACATGGTCTACATGACATTGTTGCGTGCAAAGTCCGAAATTGTACAATCCTAGGATTGTACAACCGCCATTTGTACTATGTGCTGAATGAACAGATTTTCTGTTCAAAGCCCAATACGTCCAGCATCGCACGAAATATTTTGTACAACATGGTCATACAATGTCGATTTGGGTGTCGCTTTGTACAATGTTAGAAATTCATGGAATAAAGAATACCCAGTGTACGTCAAATAATGTACCACCTACCTTACGTGCTATTAACTTGTTGAAATAACATAAACTGCTGTGGCTACGAGAGTTGCACAGCTCACCTTTTCTTCTGCAAAGTACCGTTTACATTTGAATTTTGTGGTGCAAGCACATCGAATGAAGCCTTAGCCTCCAACTATTGAGGTTTTGGCTGCTGCTTATTGGCTGCTCTCAATGAAATGCTGCCTCCTGGAAACCGCTCAGAAACGATCACTGGTAAGAAACCTGACTTGGTTTCTCTTGGTTTCTGTTCTCAACATTTCTTGAAATCACGTTTAGCTCCACGCTTCTTTGACTTTGGCAGTGACGAGGTTTCCCGCGAACGAGTTTTCAGACTCAGGCAGCTCTTTCAATGTTCTCTCGATGTTCAAGTTCCATTTCGCACAGAATATTCCATCGAAACGAAGTTGATTATTTCACGCGCCGTATGAAACCAACGATTAGGAGGGCATAGGGAGTCAGATCTCAAAGATACCAACAAGGAGAACCATTCACCAATATTGTATGAAGCGAAGCTGTCGATGTCTTTCCACGCTAACGGCCTGCACAATTTTGTGTTCAATCTAAGGTTTGTACAAAGTTCGAAACTTGTTAGCTGTTTGTTCCTTCCGCAGATTGATCCTAGGATTGTACAATTTCGGACTTTGCGCGTAACATGTACATACTTGGAACCGGAGCGAATTCCCCTGTACGATTACCTCATAAAGTCGTCATGTCCAGATGAAACCGCATTTCGTCCCACCGTGAACCCCCCTATAAACGGAGGTTCAAGTTTCGACGTTCACCAATGCGATTCTAACAAACATCAGACTGTGATGCTGACCGAGCTATTCGCCTCTGGTCATTGTATTATACGTATCGTGTAATTAGGGGTCGTTAAGACTAAGTTACCTTCACCTTCAACATTGCCTTTTGATTATTCCAAAAAGGGTTGTCGCTTGATGCGTCTCGCCATTTTACGTGTTCAACCATCAAGTGACAACCCGTTTTGGATGAATCAAAAGGCTTGTTGAAGTTGAAGTAATAAGAAAACTCAGATGTTGTAAATTTACTCTCAAACTTTTGATTTCAGGTAGAGCAGCTTCATGGGGACGACCCTGGAGACGAAGAAGACGGCGGCCTCTGGTTCTAAACCTTCGAATTGTACATAATGTTATTTTACGATAGAACGCTTTTCTACATCTGTAAGGTACATTCCTTGTTCTCTGTAAATAGTCCCTCTAGTACAATGGAAGTTCCAGGTGTAAGAAACTCAAGTCAGTGCAATGTTTAACAATGCTTATCGCCCCTCCAACTCAGTTGTCGTCCTTCGCCTTGTCTTATCCCACTTGTATCAAATCTAAGGATGATGGAAGAGGAATTTCACCCTTTTCAATATACTATTATACTTGTGTGATTTTACCGTTGTCTTGGTGACCAAATTGACCAACAAATCTGTAGAATATTTTTTCTGACTTCTCTCTAGGAGAAGCCGACTTATTCTTGAGTAGAGATTGGTTAATCTTTGTCACTGAATCGTTTGATTTTTCCTACAATTCAGCATTCAACAGTCCTTGATGGATTCTCATGTAAATAGTCGTATTGTTGTTTTATTCTAATTGTTGTCAATGAAATATATTTGTTTTAGTTATTCTCGATCTACAAACTTATTCTTCCACTTATTCCTCATACTTCAAGTTGATGGCTGGCGCTGGTGGTCTTGAAGCTGCAGCCAATCAATTTAGTCAGTTTAAAATCATTGTGACGTGAGAAATGGTCGTGGGATGTACTGATCTCTTTTTGCCGTGACCTCAGACCAGCAAGTTTTCAAGGGGCGCAGAGGTGTTCCACCTGGGTGCTGGTGGGAGCTCTGCTCAATCTGAAATGCAAACCATATAAGGAGGATGATTCCCCATCAGCATACAACTATGCAATGAGGGGGGTCTTCAGGAGAACTTGCCCCGCTTGGGAGTTTGCCTAGTGACTAGCGGGCCCAGGAGGCACTTGTATGGAGTAATAGGGGAGAACTAGTGTCTGAGATCAATTGGTGACATGCTAATGCTTGCTAGGCTTAAGTGGAGATTGCCTCCCACTGGTCACTTCACTGCGCCCAAGATTAGATTGTAGCAGGACTGATCCCATTGGGCTATTGCGCGGGATGTTGCCCTGTAGGCGGCCTTATCGGCTCTGGGTCCAGTCTAATCCTACACCAGACTAATTGTAAGCCCTACCAGGATGTTTACTGACACGATCTCTTCTGAAACTAAGGATGTCGCCTGTATACGCCAATTCTGTGCAGATGTTTCCAGAAGTACCCTGGGATGAAGATACAGCAAAGAACTAGTTTCTTGAGTTCACTTAGTGACATGCTCATGCTTCCTAGGCTCAACAAAGTTGGTCCCCCGCAGGTCAATTCACTGCTCTTCAAGAAGGGTATGTGTCAGATTTACTTAACTCTGACAAACGTCACATCACATAAACAGTGGCTAATAATTACCACTATTTCAATTTTATTAGTAGTCATTTTGTGTGAAAATTCAAGTGTTTAAGACAATACCATATAAACATAAAAATAATATTCGTCATAAAAATCCATGTTATCAATTTCGACGGAGCGCTGGGGTTCGAACATACGACTCAGGCGCCATTTCAACAACGTGAACTGAAAGGTACAAGTAATGAGACGTAGCGAATATCAGAGTAACTTTATTATCAGAAAACATCTTCAAACAAAAACGGTTTTGTAACTTCCAAAAGTCGATTGCATAACTAAAATTTCGTACATTCACATAAAAAAACAACTGGTAATGTTTTGTTGTGAAAAATTGGTGGGTTTTTATTGTGGTGTCTTTTCATCAGTTTAAAAGTAATGCCTCAACTCTAATTACAAAAATATAAATTATTAGGCATAAAAAAATTAATTGTACTTGTTAAAAAGAAGGCTAAATAAAATCCACAAATAATGACGTCTTCTTCTATCACGATATAAATACAAACTTAGTCTAAACATTTATTTACAGTATAAAAACTATATTTACAAAATAAAATATTTAAATATTTTCACTGTCTTGTTCAAGACTTGGCTTTGAATTAAAATCTGTTGTTCTTAATTTTAGGTGAACATTTTTATTTATCGCAGGTACAATGTGCCTTGTTGGCCAAATGGTGTTCAGATTGGAAACATTTTAGTATCTTCAATGTATATTGATTGGAGGAGTGTAGTTTGTCAATATATTGTCGTTCATGTTGAGTAACATTGTCTCAAGGAGTAAGTTCACTGATCTTCTTACCGAAATTCAGGGGAAGCAGAGATTTTCTACCTACTTTTTATGATTTTTAGTTGGTACCTAATGGCGCACTCATTTGGTGCTCCACACAGATGACAGTTAGTAACTAAATAAATACACCGTAGAACGAATTTAGTTGGACTCCGTTACAGAAGACCTGACTTTCTGCATCTTCTACTTGATGTTTGGAAACTCTATACAAATGTGTCTCCTACATTTTTCATTGGTTTTTCTTTTTTTTCCAAGTATTTTTTTTTTTACTTTTTGTAGAGTGGTATGAGGGGTGGAAGAGAGGAGTGTAGGTAGGTTTCAGTGCTTGGTCCTCTTGATGGAAGTGTGGGAGTCGCGCCTCGTGGCGACCACTTCGTGGTGTCTGGAGGTGGCGAGGTCTTCGAGAGACGGGACTGGTTTAGAGCGCATGGCCAGGAACTCTTCGGCATCTTCGTCCTGTAAAAAGAGCCAAAGAATCCTCACATTAGAGTCATCATCATTGAAGCACTTCTACTTGTTAGCTTCGTTCGCGGTGGTCTTACAAGCTGGTTTCAGACTCTACAGCATCCATGGGATTCAACGTTGGTTAACAATCAGTTTAACTAGGTTGGTGATTCCGATGCGTGTTTTTGATTGAATTTCATCAGTAAACGGTAACTTGAGCGTGAAAAGTAGGTTACTCCCCAAACAACTTTGCTTTGATTGGGATCATGAGAAGTTGAGTTGTTATGACGCCTCCAGAATTTACGCGAGAGTTGACAACTACACAAGAGATCCGATTCACCATGAGAGAATCAGTTTTGAGGTTCAAAAATGAACGTCAGACTAACTCAAATGCACCATTACAATCTGTAAGTTCACCTCTTCATCTGTAGATCTCTATTTTACCATCTGTACGTAGTGTTCATGATAGTAGGATGTAAAGGGCAACGAACAACTGCCACCCCAAGAGTGTAAAATGCCACCGGATTGACAACTGCCACTCCAGGTTCTCGCGGAGCACGCTCATTTGTCAACAGCCACACGGGGAAAGTGATAACCTGACCAAACATGATTCAGTTGTCTATCGGCCATTCTCTACTATTGTTGTTTAATGGGTCCCGTGAAGTGACTGCGTAAATTGGCTCTAGCAAGGCAAGTTGGACATACGCTAATACGCTGGCAGTCTACACTCCTGGTCGGGGAGACAGTTGTTAACTTATTAGAACGGTGGCAGTTTAGAAGCGTCGGATGTAAATACGTACCTTAGGGAGCGGGTCGTCTCTGGGGACTGGGCTACCGTCAGGGAGGACACGGACGACCATTGGACCGACGATGTAGCGGTTGGAGGTTGAGAACTTCTCGACGTTGGTGGACGCCTCTTCCTGTGACCCCAAGTGATTCCCTTCACTAGTGCTCGGCTCTGAAACAAAACAACACTCGTCAAAAACAACTGAAGTTTCTTGACTGCTGATCGGAGTACACATTACCCTAGTCCTGCAAGAGCGGGTCACTCGTCGAATGTCGGGTTTTAGGTTAGTTCACGAGTAAACCAGAATTCTGGTGTTTCTATTGGTGGAGGTACTTTTCTTGTAAGTCCACTAGGTTGTCCACAAGAGTCGACGAGTACAATGAAAACAAAACCCACATCTACCTCCGAGGAGGGAGGTGGGTGAATGAAACGGTCTTACAGATCAATCTACAACTTTCACCCATTTCTCTCCTTGCACCAAAATCACTTAATCGTGCCAATCCCATGGCAGTGTCCTTATATGCATCAGGGATTAATAGGACGAGGATTCTAAAGTTGTCCAGAAAATTTGGGGTGGGCTGCCGAATTTGACGCTATTTTAGATCGAGGTTATAATCCAAATGAATTTCCCAAAGCATGTTGCAAGTGTGACGGTTCTCGAGTTTTTATGGGACAGTTGGGCTGGACCAGATCCGCCCTATCAAGCTGGGCAATAAAGGTCCTGAAAGTATCGTCCGACTCCATTTTACTCTTTGAGGGTTTTCCAGAAGGTTTCCTAAACTTACAAGCACTATTGGCAGATCAAGTATTAATTTGAAATTGCTCAATTTCCCATTTTCCCGTTGTTCTAGCCAACTGAGCAAGATAAAAAGCATCCAACGCTCAGCGAGCACCGCCACATTGTAGATCAAGTCTCCAGTTGTTCTATCTAAATTATGGAGGTTAACCACCTAAGAGGACATTCAGATAAACCCTCAACTGATCCAGAACGCCTCTGGCTACATCTTTTCCTCCCTTTACCCGCCAATACTGCTTGTAAGAGCTCCGTTCTCCACCAGTAAGCACCACTAAGATCTCGTCGCCTTGAAGTTGTTCGGGTGATCTTTTTCCGAACTAGAACTTCATACTCTCCATTTCCCCTTTCCAACCGTTGCACCCTGCTTCCCACCAAGCCCTAGTTCACCATAGACGACAGTTAATCGAATGAATCATACCCATAGCATCCGCGTAGTAGTCCCTGTGCTCGTCGTTCTTCTCTTTCTTCTTGTAGCTTCCGTGCATCATGGATTCCCAGACTGGAAAAGGATAAAATCAAGTCAAATCACAAACAGCCCAAACAAATTCCAAAACCCCCCCACCCAAAAACCTAAACTCCAAAACCATTGTTTTAGTACACTATGGGGTCCTGAATAATGGCTATATGAATTTGCTACGGTTTCTAGGTTGTGCTTCAAATTTAATAGCCTAGAAAACCGCGAAATCTTCGCACTTTTTCAATCGAAAGAGTCATTTTCAACCTACAGTCGTTGAAGTTGAGGGTTGTCAACTTTTTAGCGAAGTTGGTACAAATCGCCTATCTTTAATGACCGATTTGATGGGAGACTAGCCTTATTAATTCCACATGATTGAACACATTGAAGACCTGATAGTTAATATTCTCTAACATTGCAGGAAATGTATGTATTACCTCCTCTTGTGGGTTACTGAAGGATATAATATTCTTCAGTAACCCACAAGAGGAGGTAATACATACATTTCCTGCAATGATAATAGCATATTATGCGATTAAAGATTTTGTATCATCCTCAAAGGTCCATGATAAATAGGTTACTAAACTAACAACATACCAAACAAGCTCAAAGAAATAGAAAATGAAAATATGATGAATCCCTTAACCTCTCAACTATAATGAGACCCCTGCAGCATTTCTCGTACGAAAGAAATTTGTACACCAATGAATTCTACGGCTATCGGGTTATGCAGTTTGAATTGAGTAGCAGAAATATTACAGGGAAAAGACGCGGTCAGTACATACACTGCTCGATATTTGTGGACTTATGGGCTGGGAACGTGGAGAGGATACTAAAATTTCTTTTACATTTAGTTTTCAGAGTGGTTGTACAGGTACCATTCTGCATTTCCACATGATCACAATTTGCATCGAGGACAAAATTGCAGAGTAGGTAATGACTCGAAATTGTCGGTAGATGAAGTTATGTAGAAGAAATAGTGAGGGATAACAGTGGCAGTTAATACAGTTTGTAAAGAGAAAATGTGAGATTCTGATGTGCAATACTTATGTCGTTAGCTCCTCTCTGGTAAGGGTCCATTTTGTCGAGGCTGTCGTCTTCCATTTTGGCGAGATTAGTGAGCCCGTAGACGAGGAGGACTTTTTGACAATCTGTAACAAGGAAAATCACACGGTCAGAAAACCAAAGGGAGGGGCCGTTTGTATTTGGGTTGTATCATGGGGAAAACGTAATAGTTCAAGTTAGAACATGAAATTGCATGAACTAGAGAAGAGAAGTCCTCTAACTGGCGTGTAACATGGGTTACAGTCTACCAAGTGTATTGTTCAATCAGATATTTGGTCCCATTCACAGTGAAGAAAGAGGAGTGATTTTATAGAGCTACTGTTACAAGTTCACCTGTGGCGTTGTAACTATGTATTCTGGTTTCTATTAAAAACCTCGAGTTTCAGTTCTGATTTCGAACAAGCAAGTCGTTTTTATTTGCTAACTTATAACGCTCAGTTCAGTATTCAAGTGGACCAACTGAGGACTAACTGCGTAATCATTCAATATGGTATCGAAAATAGTATGTACAAGAGACTCATGAGTTAGAAGCAAGGATGGAGATGATTTGAAGAGACAATACCACAGCTCATGCAGTAGACTAAACTCCTTAATTAAATACTTAAAACAATTAAAGCCAATGCCTGTAAAAAGCTCTTACTTCTTTTAGAATCGCCATAATATTTGGAAATTTGATTCTGAAGTGTAGAATTCCTTCAGGACCCAATTCTTTAAGGTGTTTTAAAGGAATTCTTAAGGGTTGTATTAAATAGTGTCTGGAGCTCGATGATAAGGCAACAAACCGCTCACATCAGCAATAAAATCTCAAATCCTTTTTAAAAAACCTTTCGACTGCTATAACACTATCAATGCGACCATTAACTCTGGGTTGTTAAGGTATCGACGACACAACTTGACTGTGTAAGTGATGGAACCAATTATGGTGGCTTTAAAAGCAATCGTTAATATCGCTGAAGCCTCTTTAAAGTACCTACTCGTCAAGAGTCAAGTTTTGTAGAATTTTAAGAAGAGTTTCGTCCACTCCGTGTTTTCGGTTCGCTCGAGTTAGTCTTACGATACTGTCATCAAAGAAACTGCCGTGTCACTTAAATTCTATGCAATCCTCGACTTCATGCTTTGATAAATTTGTACGTTTTTTTCGCGGAGATTTGGATGACGCTTGTTAGGGCAGGGTATAAGAGACCTAATCACTATGCAAATCAAAAATCTCCACTTGAATATTACATAATATATGGTGGTTAACTATTCCCCAACTCTACCCACGTACCGGATCATACGGGGAGGGACGTCGGTCGGCCTTGATGTCTGCAGCCAAGACCTTAACCGTTGTGACCCGGGAAGCGACTGACGAACTATTCCCTCGCTTGTTCCTCCTCCACGTTGTTCTTCCAACTCGTTATTTTTAATATCCCGAAGGCGACGAATAATCGCAGGGGCGGGAATAGGCGTCTGTAATGTAACAGTCGAGAATCAAACCGCATTCCTCAACGTCTTCTGACCAACTTCTTCCTCTTGAGGGATTGTTGAAATACCATTCTAATGAGTGACTCAAACTACCGTTTGTAGCAAAACACGCTAAACTCTTGAGATCAATATACTCTACTGCGGTATCTTATGGAAATCCACGCCTCGACAAGTGTTTTGCTCTAATTTGAACCCTTGGACTATTTTCCTGTTAAGGGATAACATTACTTGTTACTGTAGCGCCTAAGACCTACTGGGTTGGTTTCAGCACTTGTCCTAGAACTTAATAATTATGTTGAAAAGATAACAGTTGACTAGAAGAAACTCGAAGGACCACCTCAACTGAGAAAAATTATATATTGACACTCAAGTAGGTACAAACAACTAATAGGAACTAAGGGTGCTCAGAGAGATTAAAGACACAGATGTTGATGAAACACCAACATTCACTAGTATTTATTGAATATAGGAACTTTGTGCTTTTGGATGAATAATGTGCAAAATTGTACAACCTACAGTGGGCAATGGCAAATTGTTATATGGACAGCAATTGAATTAATAAATATTGATCAGGTACGTGTGCTTGTAGAGAATATTATTCTTATCTGATTGATGACTAGAGTGGTGACTGGATGATGGAGATGAAAGCTGTAGGTATTCCAAGGTGTTTGGCTGGTAGTCCAACAGGTGGTTTTCTAAGTCCGATAAAATTGCTGGTAACTTCTTCACTTAATCGTAGATATGTTAGAACGCTGATGGATATGATGTAGATGATGATGGCAACATAAATTAGTGAGAGAAGATGACGGTAACTTGGATGAATGGGCGACGCATGAAGACTCCCACCTGTTGCCCCTTCCTCCTGGAAACAGTGATGCTGAGGATTGATGGTTGGGAGATGTTGTCTGATGTCCTTATAAATAGCACAAGATTCAGGTCAAAATAAATACAGCACAATTTAACAATAAGTAATTTACCTAATATTGCACAGAAAATAAATTAATAACAATAATAATATCACAGTCCTGTCTTATTGCATCCATGAAGTACTTCCCAGTGTAATTCCTACATGATGATAGTGGTGATAATATTGATAACTGATAAATAGATAACATTGATTAGGAACTTTTATACAGGAACTTGAATGTGAACAAATATTGGTGAGGTGCAAAAATGATGTGCTCATGAAAGGAAAAAGGGATTTTGAAGGAAATGGAAGTAACTTGTAGGTGATGGCTGGTAAGGTTGCGAATTCAAGTAAGTCTGAACAGTTATTCTTGCGAATTTCATCAAGTCCAAATTTCATCTTTGTAGACAATTGGAAAAATGGACCAAAAGTTTGCTAAAAATACCTATTTTAAAATTTCTTTTGGCCTATTGTTTTATTATCTTCGATACCTAATGTACGTTTGGAATCACTCAAGAAAAAAATCGAATTTAAGAAAAATCCGTCCGTCCGCCGTCCGAAATTTGCTTTACGGGTTCTCCTCGTAACTCTTCGTAACCCTAAATCAATGGGAAGGGGTTCCAAACAAATTTTGAAAAATTCATTTTTCGAAAAATTCAAATGGAATAGTTTTTAGTTCGCATTCAAGAAGTGATTAATTTTCAGAATTTTTAGAGACCATCCGGAGGTTTGTACGACCAGTAACAGTAAAATTGACAGTAAAACTCAAATATTGCTTTTTATTTGGATTTGTACTTGTATTCGTATCTGAATAATACTGTTTTGTTCGTCTGAAAATGGCCCTTCCAAGGGCCCCGAAATACGTCTGTATACATACATGTGGGTGTGGCACTCAGCTTCCTGCATGATTGTATTGGGTAGGTAATTGAAGTTTTATGGATATTGATATACTTACCGAAGAAAGTTATGATGACTTAGTCGTACCTTATCAGCAGTAGGTGCAATGCAGTGTTTCGTCAATCTCCCCAGCATAAAACTCTTCTGTAAAAGGAATCTTCGAGGGAGCTCCCTTATTTATGCAGATAACTAGGAATAACAAATGACTCATTGAGCAGCCGTAGCTATCTGGTTACTGATTTGTTTTCTGAATACTCGTAGAAACACGAAAATCGACTACCTATCATTAAGGCGTTCGAGCCAATGCAAAACCGACGGCCTTCAAAACGCCAATTCCCCTCAACCTTTCCGCATGATGAATGCGTCGTTGATCGTCCGAGAAAAACGCCACGCCCAGGTCAGCCGGTATATCAGTCTCATCCATAAAGTCAACGAGAGGATGATTGGCGGGTATCGACGTGAACAAGCAGCCACATTACCAACAATCTGCCGGAGGCCTAGCCAGGGGAAAAACAAATCAAATCAACAACCTCTGAAAATCCACGACTTCAGGAACCGCTCAAATAAAAGTCCACTTTGGCAGCTTCAAGTTCATTTCAGGTTCACCAGACAAACATAATGTTTGTCAATGTTTGAAACATTGAAAGGGTTTTCGAGGTACCTAATCAGCGCAAAGACCTAATCATCGTAAATTTGTTCCTCTTTAGATGAGAAAAGCTGAAGGTACAACAAGTGGTTCAAGAAAATCCGGTAACCCTACTGAGAGATAACCAATTACTGAATCATTGAATTGGCACGAGCATTTATTCAAGTTCGACCGCTTTTTCACAGATATGCGATCTTTCCAACTGCACCGACAATCGCAGTTTCTGCCCTTGTGAAGAAAATGACCTCGGGATCGGCGGAAAAAGTCAATTTCGCTGTTTATGTTCAGGGAGGAGAAGCAGTAGTGCGGAATCGATCGATATCCGGCAGGCGCGAGGGGCGTCCACTTCCGACTGACATTGAACTTCGAACCCAGCGATGCAGGAAGCTGCTCCTGCGGAAATGGGCTCCTCCCGAGGAAATAACAGAGTCGACCCTGTCCACTCTGAAGATATGTGCATTGTCTACATCCCAGACGTGTAATTAGGGAGATCGACTATCGGTACCTGACAACTCGAGTAGGCACCAATCCTAATAGTGTCAAACAAGTACGAACCAGTCTCACAGTTTATGGCAGTACGTTGGACCATACAGTTTAGATATTAAATTGCCTGTAATTTATTGTAAGTGCGATATTATACGACACTAACACATTGTGTTAGTAACACAACATACTCAATTGATACTGAAGAAAGTCGGAACACTTCGACGTTTTGGAGCACTATAAGTTATGCTCAACCCTGGAGGATTTCAACTCAGACTTCTCGTTTTCAAGACTATCTTAAGGTTTTAGAGCGACTGCCATCTTGCTCCAGGTCACTTTTGTTTTATTAGGTATTTATTAGGTATTTATTTAGGTTTTATTAGGTATTTCAGGATTGAATTGTATTCCAGGATTGTATTAGGAATTTCTATTCAACTCTCTGGTAGTGTCCTCTTCAAAATCTTCCCCTGACAATTTCTTTAAGAACGTCACATTGCGCCTATACTGTTTACCCAGTCGGTGTTTTTGTTGTTGTTGAAAGCTTCCATCCAAACAACATTGAGGTCCTGTCCCTATTTTACTGGACTTAAACAGGGTGTCCCACTCGCTAGGAGACAAGTTCTGACGTCAGGTTGAAAACACGAAAAAAAATTTTAAAGTGAAAAAACTCGGGTTTTAAGTGGAGTCACAAATTAGTTGTAGAATTAACCCCCTTAATGGGACACCCTGTGTTTATAACCAAAACCAAAGTTTCGATATTTTTAAACACCGATATTTGTATGCTTTTTGTTTCATGCAGAGTCACGAGTTCTTTTCCGCCTACTGCCAACGACAGTGAGCTATTCTTGTCAAGTGTTTGCTTGGAGTTAATGAAAATCCTAGGTACCTACGTGTTTGTCTAAATTTCAATTGGAGAACCACTGGTGTGGAGTTCACTGGTGTGAAGGTCTGGTTGAAAGGAAGCGACGTTGTAGGTATGTAATGTCGAGGTTTCCTTACTTATCTTGCATGTTGACAGTTCACACAGTATCACAGTTCTACCACTACAACTTGGATGTGTACCAGCGAGGTCGATGTTGAACGGGGGAGGACAAAGCTATGGGGCTCTTCAAAGGAATTACGTCTCCATGTGAACCTCAACGGATAATACAGAAATAGTGCTATAACACCGTATAAGAATCGAGTGAACTGTTATCGTGTTAGATCATAAGCTGTTCGGTGAAAGGGTTGTTCTATTTATCAGGGGTTAAAGTTCTAGTTGTCTAGGGCAACGGTGTGACTCAGCCACATTGTACTCAAGGTGAATAACAGTGAGTAACCTACTCGTATAAGACAACCCCACAGCCGGAGTATGTCACATCCTTGAAATGCCTCTTGAAATATTAAATTTTGCAGACTGATAAAATTATCATAAATAATTTTAAAAAATCAAAATTATAAAATTCGGTAAAGTAGAATTAACATCGGAAAAATGAACATTGAAACAGCAAAGTACTAAAGTTTATCCGCAATGAGCGAATTCCCCAAGAAATTCGAATTGTGTACGATTTCAGCGGTTTTACAACTCTACATGGGGACCTCCAAATGCTCAACTACTATCATATGTCGTAGTGTTTTAGTGTAACACTACGTCGTAATAATAACTGTCGTCGTTTTCCTAAAATGGGCAAATTTCCCAAAAAATGAAAAAATGAAAATCAGAAAATTTCGTCTGATTTTCATTTTTATCCCCCCGTAGTTTATCTTTTGACTTCTTTAATTTAGCTCATGCAGTTTATCTCATATTTTCACTAGGTATAACGTTTTAAGGAGGGGAAAATAAGGGGGGGGGGATCGTATGACCGAATTTTCAGCGAAATATTATTTTTAAGCCCCCTGTTAGTCCGAGTAGGTGTTTCGGGACTGTCTTCTGGCCGCCTCACACATTTGGATGTAATAATTCACCATAAGGCGTTCTCTTATTGGTGTATGGACTTAATACAGTATCGAGTGATGACAAGGGGATCATTTCTAACTATCAGATAAAAACTGCGTGGCTTGGAATGATGAAATAGAAATTATTAACGTCCAATGCGATCTTCTGTTTTACAGATTCTTACGTGGTAAAAGTACTGAGCGGCTGCGGTGATACGTAAATCTTCACCGGTTAAGGATGTTAACTTGATATTTTTATTCGACGAGGTAGCAGAACCGTAATTACGATTACATGTTTGTGTTCATTAGGTGAAGGGAATTACATTGAACATAACTCTGAGCTCGAGCCAAACCTACTCATTATTCTACCATAAATACCCGAGACTTACTGTTATTGGATTTCCCGTTCGATTTTGTTAACGTTTACGCTAGAGGAAGAGCGATTTATTAGTCCACGAGTTACAAAACAGAATTTTATTCATTGAATAAAATGCTCAACGACATTCGTTCGACAGATCGAATAGTTTTTCAGAACACCGGCATATTCATCATACGAACGGTAGGTAATAACAAATGGACAAAAGGGGGTTTCGTCCTGTTTGTGACGTCTTACGGCTTCATTCAATCTGCTTGCGACGTTTTTGAAGTTTTCTCAAGTAAATTTTTGACATTTTATGTCTTTGCTTTGGCACATTAAAATAAAAAATTTTTTTCTTTGGGCGATTCCAATGGTTCATTATCGAAGATAAACCAAAACTGTCACGAAAAAGTGTCCTCGAAAAGCGTTACCTACATTTTACGATAATTTTCACTTACAAACAAGCCGTTGCTAGGGAAATGAAACTTCTGTAGTTTTCATCGGACGAAAATCGTTCTCCATTCGATCGAAAGCTCTCGAATTATAACGCATTTCTTGCGTATTTGTTCTTGGTATTTATGCCAGACTTATATATATTTTTATGTTATAAACAGATATAGTGAACACTGCCGCTTGTTTTGTGATCAATTGATTTGTTACTGAACGGTTTATCAAGATTGGATATTATTAATATTGACATAAAATGTCCCAATGTGTTGCAGACTCGTATGCAAGTATTTAATTATAAGAAAGTTTGTTTCATTGTATTTGTGGGATCACGTTTCCTGCAAGAGTGGTAGAGAGGGACTTGTGGCCCTAATTTCTGTGCAGGTCAACTGAATGAACAGTCAAACAGTCTCTCCCTCTCCACCCACAACCTCGCCACCACAACTGCTTAAATTTAAATTGTGGGTGAATGTGAATGTGGAAGTGGGTGAGAGAGAGGAAAGCGGGCAGATGTGGGTGGTTGATGAGGCGATGAGATTCCAGAAGGGGGGGGGGGGCGTGTGTTTGATGAGGGGGAGGCGGGAGTTGTCTCCCTTATGCTCTCCCTCTCCACCCTTCGCCACAACTGTTTAAATTTAAATTGTGGGTGAATGTGGAAGTGGGTGAGAGAGAGGAAAGCGGGCAGATGTGGGTGGTTGATGAGGTGATGAGATTCCAGAAGGGGGGGGGGGTGTTTGATGAGGGGGAGGCAGGAGTTGTCTCCCTTATGCTCTTCCTCTCCACCCTTCGCCACAACTGCTCAAATTTAAATTGTGGGTGAATGTGAATGTGGAAGTGGGTGAGAGAGAGGAAAGCGGGCAGATGTGGGTGGTTGATGAGGCGATGAGATTCCAGAAGGGGGGGGGCGTGTGTTTGATGAGGGGGAGGCGGGAGTTGTCTCCCTTATGCTCTCCCTCTCCACCCTTCGCCACAACTGTTTAAATTTAAATTGTGGGTGAATGTGGAAGTGGGTGAGAGAGGAAAGCGGGCAGATGTGGGTGGTTGATGAGGTGATGAGATTCCAGAAGGGGGGGGGGGGTGTTTGATGAGGGGGAGGCAGGAGTTGTCTCCCTTATGCTCTTCCTCTCCACCCTTCGCCACAACTGCTTAAATTTAAATTGTGGGTGAATGTGAATGTGGGTGAGAGAGAGGAAAGCGGGCAGATGTGGGTGGTTGATGAGGTGATGAGATGCAAAAGGGGGGCGGAGGTGTTTCATCTTTTACGATAATTTTCACTTACAACCAAGCCGTTGCTAGGGAAATGAAACTTCTGTAGTTTTCATCGGACAAAAATCGTTCTCCATTCGATCGAAAGCTCTCGAATCATAACGCATTTCTTGCGTATTTTAAATGAATATGACGAGGTGAGGAACTTTCGCTGGAACTCGAAACTCATACCAAACCATTTTGGATCACTCACGAGGCAATGCCGATTTTTCAACAATTCAAGATGGTTTTGTATACCTATTATTAAGTTTCGAGTTCAACGATATTTAATATCGTTGTTGCATTGAGTTCTTTCCAGCAAATCCCAATTCCATCTGATGCGAAAAGTTACACATTTTCTCATAGGCAGACATGTTGAGGTGCCTTCACGAAGGTCTTTCGGCCTCTGGCAGTATTTTCGTAGTATAGATTATATCTGCATTCAGAAAATTGGTGATCCATTTTGGTAAAAACCACATTCAAATCCGTTCAACCGTGATGACAAGACAGATTTGCAGAGTATTTCCAAGTAGGGTTTCTGTAGTTGGATGATAAATATGTAACCATTATCAAGACGTTAATCAAAATCACGACCGAACTTCGTTACGCCACACGTCAAAACACGTCCAGAAGAAACAAATTCCCGTTCACGCCAATCAATATTCAACTAAGTAATTACGACGGGCACCTACTCCCCGAACAAATCAATTTATTATAATATCTCCTGACAAAACACCGTCTCAACGGACCTTTCCATGACCAGGCTGCTCGGTCTAATTGTAATCCAAGATTTTGATTAACGACCGTAACAAGAAGCGAGTGTCGCAACCCACAAGCCCTACAAATTGTGTAATGGGATCCCAAGACGTGATTTCCTCCATCGACAAAACCTCGAGTCAATACATATTTAAGGGATTAGGAGGATGAAATAATTACAGGAACGATTTGGGATCGAAACGTCCAGTTGGAAAAGGACTCGGGGAGACGCGGGCCTTTTGAGGGTTTCAATCACAAAGTGACGTCAGTGTTTGAAAAGGAGGTTTATTTCAACATAATCAAACTGTAGGAGTGATCCAAGGTCTAAATAATGAAGTCAGTGGCCTTGCAGGTTTCTAACTGACAAGCTCCGTTTTCACTTGTTTCAACGGTAGATGAGTGACACGTTCAATCCTTAGATTCGTAAACACTTGTGTGTACGAATAATATAGCAAATCCATTATGGCTACAAGAAAGGTTTTTTAACGATACCTTTTTAGGCAGAATTTTACAGTATAGTTACCGTATAAAACAGTACACTTTGTACAATTAAAGCTTTGTTTTATCGTTAATATTTAAGCAATATTTCAATGTTTTTGGACTAAAACTGGATTTAAAAAACCGCCCTTGCTTAAGAATCTGCCCCCTCCCCCTCATGAAAATCCTAGACTCGCCCTTGTAAATCGGTACTTGTATATTACTCCTTTTCTAAGAATATAGCCCAGATGCTCTAATATAATTGTTTAATGTGAGAAAAAATTGGTAGAAACAAAAACAAAATGAGCCCAATCCTTCCTACTTGCCCAACCCCTTGATGTGTAAACTCAGCCCAGGATGCACTCATACTCGTAATCTCCTCAACTCGTTCGCTGTAAACTGAGCCCAAAGAACCAGTTAACAGTAGCATTTCATTCCACCAGATTTTATCAAGAGTATGTTTTTAGTCCACTTGATCTATATGTCCAACTAGTCTATGTCACGCTGGCTCTTAATAACATTCGCACATGACATACTCGTAGTTTGGGTGTCCGTTCACTTGGAGAAACTGATAGACTCCTGATAGACCCTACAATTCCTACTTTCAGCTCACTGTAGGCTCCTCAGAAGTATCCTTCAATGATTTAAAATGCTCAAATCACTGCTCAAATCGAAAAATTGAGAAATGGTCGGATCGCTAGTGTTGCTGAAGGAGTTTTTCTTCATCTAAAATTTTCTAGTTAAAATTATTGTGAAATTATGCAGTAACAGGATTTCTAATTTTCACATAACACGATAGTTAGGATCATTGAACATAGATTAGGAATTTGTGTTGCTCAATTGACTAAATAAAAAAGACTAGGCGGTTTTGACATTTTGGTGATTTTCGCGTTTTTAGTGGCTGATTTTCACCATTCTGAGTAAGCCAAGCTATCCGGCGTGGAATGTCAATTAAGAAAGTGTCTTAACTTCATTTTGTCCAAATTGTGGGTTAGGCTGTGTTGTTTCTTAAGGGACGATAATAACATATTATGTACATTTTCTCTTCCTCCTTTTCTTTTTGTTCTTCTAATTATTATTATTATATTAAATTTTGTATTGAACTCATCCGTGTTCAAGTATGTCTTGACGGATCGCAAGGTATCGTGGAAGTCTATAGAGGTCGTTCAAATCTCATCATCCAGAAAGTGAAGTTGATGAGGTGACAACTGTTCTGATGTGATGCGCTCGTGTTCTTCTTCAGGGAACTCAACAACATCAAATGCTCTCATCAACAATGAGACAAAAACAAGAGATTTTCCAAAAGAAGGGAACAAATTTCACTTTCGAAGAAGGCCTTCTTCACCTCGATCGATTGATCGCACAGAGATGAATGTTTTTTTTTTCGCGGAGCCTCGACTGGAAAATGGTTTCGAACGAGATTGTCCAGCGAGCTAATAAGTCAGAGCTGTCAGTCCGTTACGCCTACTAGGTGGGCCAGATAAGGTTTCTATCCAAGCGGGGAAACCTTGGCAGTGAACTTGAAGAGACTCGATCTTGATCCCCTTTTCGAGCCGAGAGATTTCTTACTCAAGCTCATTTGAACCTTTCGCTTTCACGCCGTATATTACTCACGAGAATTTGCTTGGAGTTGTAAGAGAAATTTGAACGTTGTAGGCTGTAAATCAAATGTGAGTCGGCGGCTGATAAATTAACTAGATTCAGTGGACACGAGTGAGAAATGATGAATAACACAACACCTTTAAATAACCTGTCATTTGAAATGAGAATCTTCTACCACTCACCATAAATTTTCATTCTTTTGAATAGTTTCATTTCAAACCATGATCGAGCCTGTTAATAATCTACTAGTACGTGGTATTAATCTGTTGAAATATTACTTGACAACACAAACGGACATGAGGAGTTTTTTTGTGGTGACTGCTTAAACTGCTGATTGTCTTTCTAGATGTCTCACAAGCATTTGATGAAGTCCAGACAAGGAATTATTTGTCCTGAAAGTTTCTGGGCCGAAATCCAACCGCGTGCAAATATAGCGTTCAAGTCCATATTGAAAGACCATTTTCAAAACCGGATAAAAAATTCAATTTTCAAAAAAATTGGAGCAGAAGGTGGATATAAAATGTATTTAATGGTCAGCCCAACGAAAGAAATTATTTATACCTAAATACGACACTCAGCAACACGAATCAGATTGAATGCTCGTTAGAAGAAAATAAAGTAATATTTATTATGTTCATCAGGGATTACTCACAAAACTGCAGAACTGAAAGGCATCTTCCCACCCAATTCTTCCAAATTTGGACAACTCGCAGATTATTCAGAGTAAAATACGATGACGAGTATTCTCAACAGAGGAAATTGAGTGGAGGTTTTTTTAAAACCAATATCCGTTTCAGAACATCCTGAATTCTCATCCAAACGACACCGAAAATCGTATGTAGGTATATATTTATGTATGTGTCATTCCAGACGATAACTCTCGGTAGAATTGAGATTTGCACAAAATATCTGTCCTGGGACTCGAAGGACTAAAAGTTCGTAGATGAGCCGAATCGGGCCACCTTGAGAGGGAGGGGTGTTTTAAGGGGGGAAAATTACCCATAAATTCCCAAAATGAAACAGTCTAACAAGTGACACTCATTTTAAAGATTTTTCAACGCTGAACACGATGGTGAAATCAGAACTGCGATATCTTATTTCGTTCTCAAACTAGACCACTTTGAAGATGAAGAAACGTGGCTGTTGCTAGAGATGTTCCTCACGGTTCATCTGCTCTAATCTGATAACGGAATAAGATATCGCAATTTTGACTTCACCATCGTATTCAGCGTTGAAAAATCTATAAACTGTTACTCGGCAAAAAAGGAGACAAAATGTAGTTTAAATCCGGTAAAATGGAGACATTTTACGTAAAACCAGTATTTTCTTTGAAAAATTCGCTTTTAGCCATGCTGCATGACTGTGGATTTTTTTGGTTTAAAATTCAACTCAAGTGAATTAAAAATTTTAAAGAGCATCTGATTTATAATTAAATAAAGGAAAATACAATAACGCTAGTCTGAAAAGTGCCAAATTTGGCACCTACCAAAACTCCTCGCCATACGTTCCAAATCTACCTGACCTGTCTTGTGAGACGTGTATCGTCGCATAGATAATATCAGATAATCTCCTGGAAGATGAAATACCTGTCATTTGGGGCAGAAAAGTTTAAAATATGAGTTTTGTAAGGATGTTTTGACGATGTTTAATCAATTACCAATGCGGTGACGTCGTCATGTTACACCTTGGGGTAGTCAGGTTCCAACACGTTACATGATCGCACAAGGAAGATACACCTTTCCCATTACACGAGTTACACGATTGATCGATTAGACGCGACCCCTACCGTCTTGTTATAACGGAGGAATCTCCCAAGTTTTCTATGATTTCATCTACTTCCCGGTTCATCCTTCTGATGATCACTTAAGCCCAAGGTGGATAATTCAGAAAATACCAGAAGATCCCTTGCACCCTCATTAAACTACTTACGTAAAACTAATTTTTCGGAACCTTGTCCTCCCCCAAAAAACCCCTTCATAGATCCCAAGTAGAGATGTGCTCATTTCGACATTTGAGTCAGATGAGGTTCCCGTCATTTTGCGGTTCACTATTTATTCCCGCTACCGTGTCTCCGAAATTGTAAGCCACATATTTCGGAATCGCGTTACGTTCTTCCTTTCTACGCGCAGCCTTGTGTGAAGTCGAGATTGAAAATTCAATATAAAGATTTTAAAAACCCACTTTGTAGGTACTTGTAATGTCTGGTGCTGTACCATATAATACAGTAAATAGTACAGAAAATTAGATATTTGGTAAAACAAAAACTTATTGATGGACGACTCGAGGCGAACAACAGTTGGAAGCCAGCTTATAGCAACAAAAATCCGATACAATTCTGTGCAACGCATGGGTCATCCAGCTCGTGCATAATAAAAGTAGATGCCAACTTGTCCTAACATAATATCAACTGTTCCGAGCTCGCCAACGATTTACACGCACGAGCTTCCCCAATCCAACTGCCTCTCGAACATCATGTTTTCTTGCGGTTGGTCCTTCGCTCTCCTACAACAATCGCGGACAATCAGTAAGTTATTTTTATAGGACCGGTCGCACGGCCGAGAAACTGAACTGTGGAAATATTTTGTTAGTAGTTCGTCATTTTTTTAACCACCATTTCATCTCCGGAAGGAGACCAGTCACTTTCGAAGATCGAGGCTGCGGTCGGTGGGCGTGCGCTGTGCGTCCAAGTAGAAGTGAAACTGCGTTGATCAGGATGAGTCAATTACGGGGAGCAATAATGCTGGAGCATAAGTACAAAACTTTCTATTTCATACTGATTTCCGCTTTCCCGCTCTTGAGCCATTACCTCTCCAATAGGCCAAGTCCTGGTTGGACTTATAACTCGTTCAAATGGCGCATGAAAAATATGAAATGTGTTGGCAGCATAGCGAAATGCAATCTGCATCTCATCATGGATTGCAGGAAGACTTGATCGTTGTCCGATGGCTGAATCTTCGCTCAGGCCTTGCAAGAAACGACGAAGTGTATCCTTTGATGAAATCAACGAAGGAGGACTGATTACAGGGCATGACCACATTTTTGTCTTGCGTTTATTCAGATAATATAACAACTAATTACAATGATAAATCAGGTAAATATCTAGCTATTTAGTTCACAAATTAAAACTTTTTGCGGTGAGAGCCCATCAACCTCTACCGCACTCAAACTGCACGTCACCCATTGTCAGCACAGAAGGTCCAGGTGCTTGGTTCTGTTCAGGCGTCAAATTTGTTGAGAGTTGTCAAGTAGCTGGATAGCAGCTGGATTTCGATGTTTAAGAAGCCTGCACTTATATCTCATAGCTAGTCTCATGGACTCCCTTTTTTATGTCATCGTTGACTGTCTCCACTTTGAGGTCTTTGTGGAGGTCATCATTCCTTACATACCATGGAGCGTTTACTATGCTCCTGAGAACCTTATTCTGAAATGTTTGCATAATTTTGATTTTTATGTGCAACCCCACAGCTGGATGCCGTAGGTCCAAATGGTCATTAGCACTGTCTTGTACAGGAGAACTTCATTGTGAATATTGAGTTGTGAACCTCGTCCCATGAGCCAGCACAGTTTCCTGAACTTGATGGATAGTTCTCCCTTTTTTTCTTTACGTGCTCTTTCCATTTTAAATGGCATCTATCATGAGAACATGAAAGCAAAGAGAATGAACGCATTCTAAACACTATGAGAAAACATCACAGAAAGTGAAAGCCTCAGTATTTAAAAATACTAAAAATTGGACTATAAACTTAGGTTGAAAGTGACTGGCATGAGAGAGGAATTGGACTCGTCGTTTCATGAATATGTAACAGAATAATCAAAGAGAAGTGAATCGCCGTAGAAGAAAGTTCTTTTTAAGTTCTCTTAAAGTTATTGTAACTCGGGTTTGGCTGCAGCAATCTAACCAGAGAAAAGTGACAGTACTTATCTCTTTGTCTCTTGTCACAAGATAATTGGTTGTTTATGTATGTAGATAAATTATCAAAGGGGGGGGGGGGGGGGCTATTCTGTGGGGATGGCTTCTCTTGAAAAACCGGTCCCTATCCCATTTATCACGGTCCCTATTAACGGTATCTCATTTCGATTCGTATTTGAATGATTGAACTGGCTCAGGGGAAAAACGACCTCAGTCCAGTTTTATCTCAAAATGAGCTTGAGATGCCATCTAGTAGCCGCTTGGGAGTACTACATCATGCGTTAATCATAAGCATAAGTTATATTCCGGTTCGGGCAATTCATACATGGAGTGTGATAGAAATATGGGCCTGATTGATCAAAAAACATAATATGTTACTTAAAAACATAATAGTATATTATACAGAGACCCCAAGTGACTGGAGAGAGGAATTTAAAATCTGTAGAGTGAAACCCAGTCCTTTTATAATTATTGACTGTGGTAATGATTTTGATTTTATGAATTGGACCATCTATCTTTCTTCATTGTACCCTGTGAAATGTCCCTGTAAGGATGCTTAAACTTGATATTAAACAACCCAATGAGTTTTTTCACAGGATGACATTTTTGGGCATTTATCAACAATCTAAAATAGTGAAAACAAAGAAGAAAAAGGTGACGTTGAAAAAGCAGTACTCCACACAAGTCCTCTCAAGAAGGCCAAATGGGATGATTTGCAAGAACTCACGAAATATCTTGAAAGACCAGACGCCAAAGAGTTTTACCAGCGATTGAGCTACATCAATCAACCTGAAGACAGTGAATCCGATTCGCATATTGACGCCTGATCCTTTGGAAAACTGACACGAGTCCATTCATATCTGCAAAAATGTGTTAAACGTGATATTTATTTATTTATTTTTTTTTAAATAAAATTGGGTCGTTACACAGGTTTTTGAATTGATACTGATTTTTAGGTACTTTGTTCCTAGCGCTGGAACTATCAGCTCTCAAAATCAGCTTTAATGGAGGTGGTTTTTCCTGAGCCTTTCAACTGGCAACTTCATCGTTTAGCCTGTAGACAAATCCTTCTTCCGACACTTCAACCTCCACCGTCTTCTGTGTGGTCCAAGCTACCGAGCAACGGCGTGGTTGAGCAACCCCAATAAAATGCCAAACCCAAATGAATCAAGTGGCGGAGTTACTTCACTTGACCTCAGGCACTTGCCAATTGGGCTGAAGTGTGTTATGGTTGCTTACGTGTTTCAATTCGGTAAAGTTCAGTAACAGCTTCAACATTTTAATGAAGTCCTTCGGGGTTCCTTCATGGATTCCCAGATTTATTCGGCTTTCCACATTTTTACAAGGGTGAAAGGGTGTTATTAGGCCCGAAATACGTCCTTGAATTCGTCAGTGTTCGCCCGTCACTCGTGTTCTCATTTTGATAGGTATCTCCTTCGTCGCCTACTAAACGAATCACAATGCCTACCCGCGCTCCATCAAAACACACCATCCTGAGTTTACTCTTTTATTTTTTTAGAATCCCTAAATGCAGGAATTGTTTTGGATACAGACCTGAAATATATCGTTACCACCATGCCAAAAGCGCCAATATGATTTTGTTGTTAATTTTCATTATAGTGCACTTTTGGATACCATGAGTTGAGCATACCATGCCAAAGAAGACATACGTAATTCCCAGTGGATTTTTTGAAAAAATAAGAAATTCGTTCCCGTATCTGTAGACACACTGAAAGGAAAATGACCAAACAAGCAGATTGGCGATTTTCGTGTGAACTCAGAAATTGATTTTAGGGGAAAAATAATTACATGTTTGATGATCACAATCTCTCAAGAATTTAAATGAGCTCTTTCAGTTTGACCATTTTGGGGTTCCGGTTTTGGGGACGCGTATAAAAATGTGCAAAAGGTTGAAATTATTCAACTCGTCAGGAAAGTGCGCACAATAAATATTAATTACACTACCATTATATGTTAATGTATGATCATAATAATATTATATTATACGATCGCTCGCACAGCTGTGAATTTGGAGTGGACGGCTGGGAGTGTCTGTGGATTTGTAATCACTCACTTCACTCTTCCACACATCATCAGTGTGAAATCTGTTATGTCTATGGGCTGAGTAGGTCCTTTCAGGAGGTACCTGCAATATTACGAAATTGATCTGCTCCATTTTATGAATTTGAATGTAATACGTAAAGTTTACGTATTTGGGCGATTATGTACAAACTTTGTGTACATCAAACGTTTTACATAGTACTAGGGTTACAAATCATTTATTCAATTCCAAATCGCTTTGAGCTTTGTCGCAATGAGAAGAACTCAATTTCATTTGATTTCTCTGTCCATATTCCACCTTTCTGTGACTGACCCTGGTATTTGAAAGATGCAACTTGCTCAATCAGTTGAAAAGAGACAGCCCCTGTTTTCTATACAGACATGGCTTTCGTCTTGCTAATATTTATCTTCAGGCCATACTTGCTGGCTGCATGCCATCCCCCCCCCCCCCCCCCCATTCAAAAGGACCTGGGCCCTATTTTCGGCACTCATCACCTTTGTAACAGAAACTACTCAATTTATGGTCATTTTGATAGGTAAGCCTCAATCCATAGGTCCGTAGGATCTATCTTTGGAGTAATATTCCTACTGTAACATGAAGTAAATCTCGATAGTTGAATCTGTGGTCCTGTTACGTTTCAATAATCTCTGTATTGCTGTAGGTCCGAAGAGTAGAGTACAAAAGGGTGAAGTAAGTGGTAGAACGGAGATTGAAGAGATTGCAGCGTAACTCGACAACAAAACTGCATGAACTACAGGAGTTGAAGTAGGTTTTGGTTTTCAAGGCTTCCAGTTCTACAGATATCAGGGTGGCGAGTCATTACACGAGACCCGACCGTCACGAAGAGGTCGTGACACATCTGACCCACTACCTCCAGAATGGGTTTACTCTTATTATTCAGAAAAGCTCGTTTTTTACAAATTATAGGGGGCCCCCACAGTGCAGGAAATTAGTCCAATGAGCCAATCCCGGATTGCGAGAGTTGTGTCGCGTCTGTAGAGCAGAAGAGTTGCAGTTGTTATAATTAGGTCGGTGTGGGACGCTCTCATTTCAAAACGTACTTTTGCAGACGGTACTCGAGTGATGGAATATTTTCAAAACTTTCTGAAGAACGGTGAGGTCAATAATCCTCCGTGTAGAGAGAAAACACGCGTGTACATTGATACACTCGACATGAAGATCATGTGGTGAATTTTGTACCAGAGGATAGATACCAGAACTGTTTATGTTAAATGTTCATTATAACTTGTGACATCGTTGAGTTGCGTTAATGTTCAAATAAAATTCATAACAAAGGTTATGGGCCCAGGATTACTCTGCTAAAAATGGAAGAAGAAGAAAATAACAAGGTAAGGATAAGTGGAATTGTGAAGTTGAACCGAAAAAATTACAAAACTTGGTCATACAATCTGAGACTAAAATTAGAAGACCAAAATGTATGGGAATCGTATCTACTGAAGATGACACCAAATTTTCGACATTCTCAGAAGAAAAAAGGAGAAAAGCTTTCAGACTGATTGCAAGGACTATTACAGAAGAATTACAACAAGACATATTGGATTTAACTTGCCCTCGAAAGATGCTGCAAATTGCTGCAAATACTGGTTTTGAAGAACTCCAAGCAGGAGAAAAACGATAAACATCACGGTCCTTTGACTGGAGTCATAACACTGAAGAAACATTTGTGTAAACAACTCATCTTGGGAAAAGAACTGATTGACTTAAAAACAGGAAAACAAGTGGAAGTGCTCGTACAATGGGCTTGAGAGGGGTAATTACACTTGAGCGAGGACGCCAGCAAGAATCACTGGAAGCAGTAAAATCACACAAATCTCCGTTAGCTGGAAAAAAATAAGTGTCTTGGAACCTTATTTTTCAAGGTTCATCTTCGAGGGGGCAGAAAATAACTGTGCTGATTGTGTTCTCGTACTTGAAATTCGTAGGTAGTCACAATTTTGAATCCTAAGAAGTGATTGATTTTGACAGGAATCAATAACCGCCGGAATTCATTCTTCATCATATTGTCTGCCCTTTTGAGACGAAAATCGATCAACAAGATGAAAGTTGGTCGTTCTTGTTGAATAAAGAATAGCGCCGCCGTTCGGTGAAAATTCGACTAACAATACGTGCATCTCCACGGATGGAGGTCCGAGTTTAGAAGATGATGTGTGCAGCAACTCGGTCATGAAAACAGTTTGACAGATGAGAGGAAAGAGAGGAGAGTGATGAAAAAAGAGAGAAAGATTGTTCACGCCTGTCTATCGGCAGATGAGATTGTCACAGGTTGTGCAGGGGACCAAACATGACAGAAAAAAAGACTTCAGTGTTCCAACACAAATAGAAATCCCTTCGTACGTCCACCGTGTCAGCAAAAAGGACTTTCTATTCTTGATGTGCAATCTTTCATCGTGATTCGAAAATTCCACAAAGCGCACATCTCGGCCGATCCCACGCAATTTGCAGTTTTCCTGAGCGACGCACGGGCAACGTTTTATACACTTTTGCTTCCTCACTAACGAAGGTAGGGGGAATGTGTTCCAGTGAGACAATACATACTCCCTTCAAAATCAAAATATCACACAAAATTTAATTTTCTCCTTTAGACATCATAGAGCTTTGTTCTGTACGTTTATAACCACCCTAATAGTAGGTAATGTTACCCAAAAACAATCCAAACGGGCTACCGAGGGTTCCTACGTGTAGATCAGATTAGTATTTCATACCTACTACCCGCGATCTTCAAACTCGATTCGACTGCGCCAACTTTGCATTGTACCAATCCTGTCCCGAAATATCCTGCGGTAATCCCACACTCTTGAAATCCTCCATTTGGCCAAATAGAAGACTATATTTATTTCGACTCCGATACTTATTACACTGTACTGCATTCGGACGGATCCGTTATGTGCCAAGCACCCACAAGACGTCCCGTTCCAGGGCCTTGTGGAAATCGATAATGTTGGGTCGAAATTAGGCTAATCATCGGGTTGAGCCTCGCGGTGCGGTGATGTCATTCGTCATTTCATCGCGAGGCGACAGCTTCTTCGCTATCATCATTCCTTGTCTGTTTCAAAATTCGATGAGAACTCATCGTTCCATTAAGAAAAACAAATGATAGTTGTTGGATCACGAATAAATACGATAGGTACTTGTATAATGACGGCAGGCAATGATCGATTCGTAATAGCGGTGAGATTAACAAAAATATTGATACAAGTACGTAAAGTATCCGTAGTATGTAACGTTAACTAGGGATCTAGGAACGCGGTAGCGTTCCGCCCCGCCAAGCAAAGAAGTTGAGAAAACGAACGCTGTCGAGTGTACTCGTATATTTACCGGACGTCACGAAACGCGTTTTCGAGGTATCCATATCTCGGCTCCTATTTGACCGATCAACTTGAAAATTAGTGTGGGTCTTCTTTGAGTGTATATTAGAAAGCCCTGAAAGTTTCAAATCGATAGGTCTAAAGGGAGCCGAGCTACATAACTTCAAAAACCCGGTTTTACGGCCTTAGATTGTTCTTCTCCTTCTCCTTCTTCTTCTCCTTCTTCTTCTCCTTGTTCAGACAGGCAAGGCTGGAGCCTCTCCACGTTGACCGATTGACTTGAAATTTTGCACAGAGCTTCATTTAACCTTGAGACAGAGCCTTATATAAAATTTAACCCATTATCTCAACCCAAAAAAGTTTTAGAAACAAAAAACCAGAAACTTTAGGAAAATTCTGTCCACTTTGACGAGTCTACAGCCTGGGTAAAAGGACCAATCGACTTGAATTTTTTTACATACGTTCTTTATAGCATGTCTCAGTGCCATTTGAACGAAATAACCCATTATCTCAACCAAAAAAAAAATTAGGGACAAAAAACTAAAATTTAGGGTAATTTAGGCTAATTTTGGCCATATCTCGGCTCCTAGTTGGCCGATCAACTTGAAATTTGGTTTGGATCTTTTTGGTGTGGATAAGAGAAAGCCCTGAAAGTTTCAAGTCGCTAGGTCTGAAGGGAGCCGGGTTATATAACTTCAAAAACCAATTACCATGTTTTTCTACTTTTTTCAGTCGGTCAAGGCTACAGCCTCTCCACCTTCGCCGATTGACTTGAAATTTTGCACGGAGCTTCGTTTCAAGTGTAGCAAGTGCCTTTTGAAAGATTCAAGTCGATATCTTTAAAGGGAGCCGAGTTATATAACTTCAAAAACCCGGTTTTTCACCCTTACCTGTTCTTCTTCTCCTTAATCAGTTAGGCCTTTCCACCTTCACGGATTGACTTGAAATTTTGCACAGAGCTTCGTTTCAATATCAGCCAGTGCCTTTTGAAAGTTTAACCCATTATCTCAACCCAAAAAACTTTTAGAAACAAAAAACCTGAAATTTAGGCTAATTTTGGCAACTTTGACGAGTCTACAGCCTGGGTAAAAGGACCAATCGACTTGAAATTTCGCATAGACCTTCTTTATAAAATGACCCACTTCAACAACAAAAAGATGTGATATCCCCCCAAAAAACACTCCGTGTAAAAATCACCCCGCCTCGCAAATATCATTCTTCAGAGGCCGGAAAAAGTTATGATATCCACTTTCCCCGCCCGCCCTTTTCCTCATTAAGGAGCTAAGTACAATGAAAAGCTTAACCACTTCACAAGCACCGTACCCCTTTTGAAATCTCCCCTTGGCGCTATTGCGAGACGTTTTTATTACTTCCACAAGCAACTAATACTTGTATAAAACGTTAACCACCATCAAGTATCAGTTGCTTGATCCGGCCTCTGAAGAATGATATTTGCGAGGCGGGGTGATTTTTACACGGTTTGAGTCTACGATTGCTCTTCTTGAAGGTCCATTCGAACTCAAATCAACACCTCGAGTCGATATGAAGTCAACTTTTTTTCGTTTTCACGAAGTATTTGAGTCGACGATTGCTCTTCTTGGAGGTCCATTCGAACTCAAATCAACACCTCGAGTCGATATGAAGTCAACTTTTTCTCGTTTTCACGATGTATTTGAGTCGACGATTGCTCTTCTTGAAGGTCCATTCGAACTCAAATCAACACCTCGAGTCGATCTGAAGTCAACTTTTTTTCGTTTTCACGAAGTATTTGAGTCGACAATCGCTCTTCTCGAAGGTCCATTCGAACTCAAATAAACACCTCGAGTCGATATGAAGTCAACTTTTTTTTCGTTTTCACGAAGTATTTGAGTCGACAATCGCTCTTCTCGAAGGTCCATTCGAACTCAAATAAACACCTCGAGTCGATATGAAGTCAACTTTTTTTCGTTTTCACGAAGTATTTGAGTCGGCAATCGCTCTTCTCGAAGGTCCATTCGAACTCAAATAAACACCTCGAGTCGATATGACGTCAACTTTTTTTCGTTTTCACGAAGTATTTGAGTCGACGATTGCTCTTCTTGAAGGTCCATTCGAACTCAAATAAACACCTCGAGTCGATATGAAGTCGACTTAGTTCGTTTCTCTCGAAGTATTTGAGTCGACAATTGCTCTTCTTGAAAGTCCATTCGAACTCAAATCAACACCTCGAGTCGATATGAAGTCAACTTTTTTTCGTTTTCACGATGTATTTGAGTCGACGATTGCTCTTCTTGAAGGTCCATTCGAACTCAAATAAACACCTCGAGTCGATATGAAGTCAACTTTTTTTCGTTTTCACGAAGTATTTGAGTCGACGATTGCTCTTCTTGAAGGTCCATTCGAACTCAAATCAACACCTCGAGTCGATATGAAGTCAACTTTTTTTCGTTTTCACGAAGTATTTGAGTCGACGATTGCTCTTCTTGAAGGTCCATTCGAACTCAAATCAACACCTCGAGTCGATATGAAGTCAACTTTTTTTCGTTTTCACGAAGTATTTGAGTCGACGATTGCTCTTCTTGAAGGTCCATTCGAACTCAAATCAACACCTCGAGTCGATATGAAGTCAACTTTTTTTCGTTTTCACGAAGTATTTGAGTCGACAGTTGGTCTTCTTGAAGGTCCATTCGAACTCAAATCAACACCTCGAGTCGATATGAAGTCACCTTTTTTTCGTTTTCACGAAGTATTTGAGTCGACGATTGCTCTTCTTGAAGGTCCATTCGAACTCAAATCAACACCTCGAGTCGATATGAAGTCAACTTTTTTTCGTTTTCACGATGTATTTGAGTCGACGATTGCTCTTCTTGAAGGTCCATTCGAACTCAAATAAACACCTCGAGTCGATATGAAGTCAACTTTTTTTCGTTTTCACGAAGTATTTAAGTCGACGATTGCTCTTCTTGAAGGTCCATTCGAAATCAAATCAACACCTCGAGTCGATATGAAGTCAACTTTTTTTCGTTTTCACGAAGTATTTGAGTCGACGATTGCTCTTCTTGAAGGTCCATTCGAACTCAAATAAACACCTCGAGTCGATATGAAGTCAACTTTTTTTCGTTTTCACGAAGTATTTGAGTCGACGATTGCTCTTCTTGAAGGTCCATTCGAACTCAAATCAACACCTCGAGTCGATATGAAGTCAACTTTTTTTCGTTTTCACGAAGTATTTGAGTCGACGATTGCTCTTCTTGAAGGTCCATTCGAACTCAAATCAACACCTCGAGTCGATATGAAGTCAACTTTTTTTCGTTTTCACGAAGTATTTGAGTCGACGATTGCTCTTCTTGAAGGTCCATTCGAACTCAAATCAACACCTCGAGTCGATATGAAGTCAACTTTTTTTCGTTTTCACGATGTATTTGAGTCGACGATTGCTCTTCTTGAAGGTCCATTCGAACTCAAATCAACACCTCGAGTCGATATGAAGTCAACGTTTTTTAGTTTTCACGAAGTATTTGAGTCGACGATTGCTCTTCTTGAAGGTCCATTCGAACTCAAATCAACACCTCGAGTCGATATGAAGTCAACTTTTTTTCGTTTTCACGAAGTATTTGAGTCGACGATTGCTCTTCTTGAAGGTCCATTCGAACTCAAATCAACACCTCGAGAGTCGATCTGAAGTCAACTTTTTTTCGTTTTCACGAAGTATTTGAGTCGACAATCGCTCTTCTCGAAGGTCCATTCGAACTCAAATAAACACCTCGAGTCGATATGAAGTCAACTTTTTTTTCGTTTTCACGAAGTATTTGAGTCGACAATCGCTCTTCTCGAAGGTCCATTCGAACTCAAATAAACACCTCGAGTCGATATGAAGTCAACTTTTTTTCGTTTTCACGAAGTATTTGAGTCGGCAATCGCTCTTCTCGAAGGTCCATTCGAACTCAAATAAACACCTCGAGTCGATATGACGTCAACTTTTTTTCGTTTCCACGAAGTATTTGAGTCGACGATTGCTCTTCTTGAAGGTCCATTCGAACTCAAATCAACACCTCGAGTCGATATGAAGTCGACTTAGTTCGTTTCTCTCGAAGTATTTGAGTCGACAATTGCTCTTCTTGAAAGTCCATTCGAACTCAAATCAACACCTCGAGTCGATATGAAGTCAACTTTTTTTCGTTTTCACGAAGTATTTGAGTCGACGATTGCTCTTCTTGAAGGTCCATTCGAACTCAAATAAACACCTCGAGTCGATATGAAGTCGACTTAGTTCGTTTCTCTCGAAGTATTTGAGTCGACGATTGCTCTTCTTGAAGGTCCATTCGAACTCAAATCAACACCTCGAGTCGATATGAAGTCAACTTTTTTTCGTTTTCACGAAGTATTTGAGTCGACGATTGCTCTTCTTGAAGGTCCATTCGAACTCAAATCAACACCTCGAGTCGATATGAAGTCAACTTTTTTTCGTTTTCACGATGTATTTGAGTCGACGATTGCTCGTCATGAGGGTCCATTCGAACTCAAATCAACACCTCGAGTCGATATGAAGTCAACTTTTTTTCGTTTTCACGAAGTATTTGAGTAGACGATTGCTCTTCTTGAAGGTCCATTCGAACTCAAATCAACACCTCGAGTCGATATGAAGTCAACTTTTTCTCGTTTTCACGAAGTATTTGAGTCGACGATTGCTCTTCTTGAAGGTCCATTCGAACTCAAATCAACACCTCGAGTCGATATGAAGTCAACTTTTTCTCGTTTTCACGAAGTATTTGAGTCGACGATTGCTCTTCTTGAAGGTCCATTCGAACTCAAATCAACACCTCGAGTCGATATGAAGTCAACTTTTTTTCGTTTTCACGATGTATTTGAGTCGACGATTGCTCGTCTTGAGGGTCCATTCGAACTCAAATCAACACCTCGAGTCGATATGAAGCCACCTTTTTTTCGTTTTCACGAAGTATTTGAGTCGACGATTGCTCTTCTTGAAGGTCCATTCGAACTCAAATCAACACCTCGAGTCGATATGAAGTCAACTTTTTCTCGTTTTCACGATGTATTTGAGTCGACGATTGCTCTTCTTGAAGGTCCATTCGAACTCAAATCAACACCTCGAGTCGATATGAAGTCAACTTTTTTTCGTTTTCACGAAGTATTTGAGTCGACGATTGCTCTTCTTGAAGGTCCATTCGAACTCAAATCAACACCTCGAGTCGATATGAAGTCAACTTTTTTTCGTTTTCACGAAGTATTTGAGTCGACAATCGCTCTTCTCGAAGGTCCATTCGAACTCAAATCAACACCTCGAGTCGATATGAAGTCAACTTTTTTTCGTTTTCTCGAAGTATTTGAGTCGACGATTGCTCTTCTCGAAGGTCCATTCGAACTCAAATCAACACCTCGAGTCGATATGAAGTCAACTTTTTCTCGTTTTCACGAAGTATTTGAGTCGACGATTGCTCTTCTTGAAGGTCCATTCGAACTCAAATCAACACCTCGAGTCCATATGAAGTCAACTTTTTCTCGTTTTCACGAAGTACTTGAGTCGACAGTTGGTCTTCTTGAAGGTCCATTCGAACTCAAATCAACACCTCGAGTCGATATGAAGTCAACTTTTTTTCGTTTTCACGAAGTATTTGAGTCGACGATTGCTCTTCTTGAAGGTCCATTCGAACTCAAATCAACACCTGGAGTCGATATGAAGTCAACTTTTTCTCATTTTCACGAAGTATTTGAGTCGACAGTTGGTCTTCTTGAAGGTCCATTCGAACTCAAATCAACACCTCGAGTCGATATGAAGTCAACTTTTTCTCGTTTTCACGAAGTATTTGAGTCGACGATTGCTCTTCTTGAAGGTCCATTCGAACTCAAATCAACACCTCGAGTCGATATGAAGTCAACTTTTTTTCGTTTTCACGAAGTATTTGAGTCGACGATTGCTCTTCTTGAAGGTCCATTCGAACTCAAATCAACACCTCGAGTCGATATGAAGTCAACTTTTTTTCGTTTTCACGAAGTATTTGAGTCGACGATTGCTCTTCTTGAAGGTCCATTCGAACTCAAATCAACACCTCGAGTCGATATGAAGTCAACTTTTTTTCGTTTTCACGAAGTATTTGAGTCGACGATTGCTCTTCTTGAAGGTCCATTCGAACTCAAATCAACACCTCGAGTCGATATGAAGTCAACTTTTTTTCGTTTTCACGATGTATATGAGTCGACGATTGCTCGTCTTGAGGGCCCATTCGAACTCAAATCAACACCTCGAGTCGATATGAAGTCAACTTTTTTCGTTTTCACGAAGTATTTGAGTCGACGATTGCTCTTCTTGAAGGTCCATTCGAACTCAAATCAACACCTCGAGTCGATATGAAGTCAACTTTTTCTCGTTTTCACGAAGTATTTGAGTCGACAGTTGGTCTTCTTGAAGGTCCTTTCGAACTCAAATCAACACCTCGAGTCGATATGAAGTCAACTTTTTCTCGTTTTCACGAAGTATTTGAGTCGACGATTGCTCTTCTTGAAGGTCCATTCGAACTCAAATCAACACCTCGAGTCGATATGATGTCAACTTTTTTTCGTTTTCACGAAGTATTTGAGTCGACGATTGCTCTTCTTGAAGGTCCATTCGAACTCAAATCAACACCTCGAGTCGATATGAAGTCAACTTTTTCTCGTTTTCACGAAGTATTTGAGTCGACGATTGCTCTTCTTGAAGGTCCATTCGAACTCAAATCAACACCTCGAGTCGATATGAAGTCAACTTTTTCTCGTTTTCACGAAGTATTTGAGTCGACGATTGCTCTTCTTGAAGGTCCATTCGAACTCAAATCAACACCTCGAGTCGATATGAAGTCAACTTTTTCTCGTTTTCACGAAGTATTTGAGTCGACGATTGCTCTTCTTGAAGGTCCATTCGAACTCAAATCAACACCTCGAGTCGATATGAAGTCAACTTTTTTTCGTTTTCACGATGTATTTGAGTCGACGATTGCTCGTCTTGAGGGTCCGTTCGAACTCAAATCAACACCTCGAGTCGATATGAAGCCACCTTTTTTTCGTTTTCACGAAGTATTTGAGTCGACGATTGCTCTTCTTGAAGGTCCATTCGAACTCAAATCAACACCTTGAGTCGATATGAAGTCAACTTTTTCTCGTTTTCACGATGTATTTGAGTCGACGATTGCTCTTCTTGAAGGTCCATTCGAACTCAAATCAACACCTCGAGTCGATATGAAGTCAACTTTTTTTCGTTTTCACGAAGTATTTGAGTCGTCAATTGCTCTTCTTGAAGGTCAATTCGAACTCAAATAAACACCTCGAGTCGATATGAAGTCAACTTTTTTTCGTTTTCACGAAGTATTTGAGTCGACGATTGCTCTTCTTGAAGGTCCATTCGAACTCAAATCAACACCTCGAGTCGATATGAAGTCAACTTTTTTTCGTTTTCACGAAGTATTTGAGTCGACGATTGCTCTTCTTGAAGGTCCATTCGAACTCAAATCAACACCTCGAGTCGATATGAAGTCAACTTTTTTTCGTTTTCACGAAGTATTTGAGTCGACAATTGCTCTTCTTGAAGGTCCATTCGGACTCAAATCAACACCTCGAGTCGATATGAAGTCAACTTATTTTCGTTTTCACGAAGTATTTGAGTCGACGATTGCTCTTCTTGAAGGTCCATTCGAACTCAAATCAACACCTCGAGTCGATATGAAGTCAACTTTTTCTCGTTTTCACGATGTATCTAGGAACGCGGTAGCGTTCCGCCCCGCCAAGCAAAGAAGTTGAGAAAACGAACGCTGTCGAGAGGCTGGAGCCTCTCCACGTTGACCGATTGACTTGAAATTTTGCACAGAGCTTCATTTAACCTTGAGACAGAGCCTTATATAAAATTTAACCCATTATCTCAACCCAAAAAAGTTTTAGAAACAAAAAACCAGAAACTTTAGGAAAATTCTGTCCATTTTGACGAGTCTACAGCCTGGGTAAAAGGACCAATCGACTTGAATTTTTTTACATACCTTCTTTATAGCATGTCTCAGTGCCATTTGAACGAAATAACCTATTATCTCAACCAAAAAAAAAATTAGGGACAAAAAACTAAAATTTAGGGTAATTTAGGCTAATTTTGGCCATATCTCGGCTCCTAGTTGACCGATCAACTTGAAATTTGGTTTGGATCTTTTTGGTGTGGATAAGAGAAAGCCCTGAAAGTTTCAAGTCGCTAGGTCTGAAGGGAGCCGGGTTATATAACTTCAAAAACCAATTACCATGTTTTTCTACTTTTTTCAGTCGGTCAAGGCTACAGCCTCTCCACCTTCGCAATTGGTCGTTTTCAGTTCTGGTACCAGTCAATTTTCTAATTGTGTTTTCTAAGTTATTAACACTCTTGAATAAAGAGAAGATTAAGAGTTTTATTAAATAAAACAGTTACAAAAATAAATTTTATGACCTAGCACCATACTCCCATAGAAATGCATACCACCACATCTGTTATAGGTAGGATTATTATGGATGTTTTTACGGTAGAATTTAGTGGAATTTTTCTACGGGTTGATTCGTTTGCCTCCTCTAGGTTAAAAAATTGGCAAAATATGTTAAAAATTCGCAAAAAGTACATTCTGTACATACTTCATAAAAGATCATAAATCAGAAAATCCCATTAGTCAAAAGCCTGAAAGTAGGGAGTTCTTAGTGAGGTTTAGTTCATCAGGATTCAATTATAAATCAAGTTGTTATAATTCAAACATGAGGAGAAAAAAAAGTGACAATGAGAGAAATGTAGAAGATGGTTTCACGAAGTGGTTGGACGTTTCTACAAGCTGAAGTGCTGCATATTTGGAATGTGTCCTTTGAGGTTAAAATGGGTCTTGTAATGTAAAGAGAAATAGGTAGTGAGTTTTTCGAGTTTAAAGTTTATGAGTTTTCGAGCGTTTGAATGATGATGAACATCCAGTTCATTCACACAGGTTCCAGTAACCCAAATCACATTATATCTGATAGGTCAGACCATCATTGACCATCATAGTCCTGTAGGTTATTGCGAGCGGACATCTGGTACATCTACACATACTCGTCTGTACCTGTATGAATCCGCCTTTCTGGTAGTACAAACTAAATATAACCGGCAGTAACTGTCGAGTTGTTAGGTAGACCATCATTATTCGTGAGCCAACATCTCAGTCACGCCGTCGTCGGCTTATTGTTCGCTCATCGCTAAAATTGCCCGAGACGACAATCGTGATGATGCGCACATGATGATTTTTCCCTTCACTTTGAGACCGTTGAAGATAACAAGTGTGTCCGAAAAAAAGTTTAGAGGGCGGGACAAGTAATCGAAGGAATTTTCAAATTATATAACTGAGTAATTGTGAGTGAAGTCACTTTCCCAGTGAATGCACAAGGTCCCTGGTATCATACAAGTTCAATCAAGTGAGCTCATCGTTACAGCTGCCTTCTGGCGGTAATGGAGGGTACCATTAATGCGATAAAAGTACATAAAATATCAGTGGTTTTAAAAAATCGAATTAATAATTTTGGATCAAAACGTACCATTTTAGTTTATTATCTGCAATAATGAACCTTTGGAATCACCCAAGAAAAATAAATCCCTCCCATCAAAATTTGAGAATTTACGTGTCAAGATACGTAGATCCCGAAAATCGAATTCCGTCCAAAAAAAATTACAAAATTTGGTTTCCGGGTTCGGACAACACCCACGACGATCCTTGAAAATTTTCATAACGCTAGGTCAATGTGAAGGGGTTCAAAACGAATTTTGAAATTTCAGTTCAAGCGTGAACAAAGTTTATTTTCAACATAAGGGTAAATTGTGCAAATTTTTTTTCCAACATGGCAGTGAATTATGCGGCAGCCTGTCGGATCACGTATATACTGGCCCGGCTGATTCAAATAGCACATTGGCTTTGAGACATCGAGACAACAATAATTTAGAATAATTGATAACAATTTTTATAATTATTAAAATTGGTATTAATTGTTATCAACTAATAATAATTCACAATACTTTTGAGTCATTAATAATTTATTATTTAATTATTGCCGAAGTAGGTAGGTAGAAATGGAAACCCCAGAATCATATTGGTACAAATTATTTGTAATTAATCATCATCTCTATAAACGTTTTATCTATCATTTTTTGATTTAGACAGAAGGTTGATCTGCACAAAGAAGATAATAAACCGTTTTATCAAGAATTAGCAGAGTTTTTAGGTGCATTTTCAACCATTCCACTCTTCTACAGATGTTTTAAGACTAATCTCGGATGAATTGCGCTTCGTGATTTGCCTAATTTTCAGAGCTCCGTAGGTATGAGTTTGGTACGTTGAGGAGGGTTGACGAATTTTGAGAATTAGGTTGAATTGAATCCAACGGGGCCTTTTTAGAGACTTATGCGGGTTTTTTGGACGACTCGAATAGATGACCTGCTACGTAGGTTGCGTAGCGTCTAGGTAGTTGCATTGAATAATAGGTAGGTTCATCATGTAGATACTGGTTATGTACTGCCTAACGACAATGATTCATCCAATGAACAATTTGTTGTGCAACTTATTGCAATGAAGATTTGGGAAGATCGAAACCTCTAGTTGAAACAAGGAGTTTGTAGTAGAATAGCAATGGAAATTATTTGATCACCAACTCCACTCGGATGGTTAAACGAATTACCTATTCTTGAATGGAACATTGATTTACCGTATTCCCCCGCAATTGATTGGGTGCTTACATGAAAAGGGTGGCTACAGTCAATTGACGCGGGTGGTCGACAATCTTGACACACTTAAGTCGCCTGTATAGCGAGAATTTCATTCAAGCGGCCGAAAAACGTGCGAATCGAGTACTTGCGAGGACAATAAATTCAATGGAAATGGGCTAATGTGGCCTTCACCTTTTTATTGGCATGCAGAAAAGGACTAACGTTCGTGTGGATAGATCCATTATGCGAGGGAATTCATGTTATTGAAAAGCTGGTCACCAATCTGGCTCGACCTCAAGTCCAATCGTGAAAACATATACTCGAGTACCAGTAGATTCACTACTATCAATCAGCTTGAAGATTAAGACGTTGATAATGAACTTTTAAATGTAGGGGGAGCCGTTGTACCTTGAATCGATAATAACACCAAATTGGTATTTAGGACTTCAACTTGAAGCTGCCCAGGCCCCGGATCAGCTGAGTGACTCCTAAAGCTAATTTCTGTGCTACTCACTCTATGAAGCTGTAATTTGGTATGTAGCCTCCTTAGGACTTTTAGGTGCAGGATGAGGTGTCCCAAGGGATAACGAACCCTGTTCCAAAGTACAACAATGCCGACACAGAGTAATCGAGATGGAGACATTTTGCATCTCATGCGCTCAACTTCAAAGATATCGAAAGATGGTTATCAGATATTGTACCCAGCTGCGTATTTTTCTCAAAAGAAGTGACCATTTCGACACTGTTTACCTTTTTGGAGAATTAGATCTGTTTTTGAAGAGCTGTATCTCGGGAACTAATGGGCAAAATGCACTACAGCTCCAGTCTCAAATTGTAGAAACTTTAGTCTAGTTCATGATTTTACACCCGTCAGACCCTTCCTTTAATGAAATATTGAGCAAAACCCGCCAAATATGCGAAAATGTAGTGGTTCACCGGCTATAACTTCGGTCGCACATGTCTTTGGTCGCTGGTTTTCACTATTCATTTAAGTCCCAACAACATATAAAAAATGCATAATGATGCAAGCACGGATGTACATCTGGAGGTAAATTCCGATGGTGAAAATATGTAGTAGGTATTTTCAAAAAATGTCATTCAACTTGAGGCAACTTAATCTTCGATTGGAAATCAAGTCGATCGACCGATCGAAAACCAACAGGTCGATAAATAGTGATGAGGTTGCGGCTGAATGTCTTGAGAACCGCTGCGGCGTCTGAGAGGCCCTGACCTCCCTTAACCCTCGTTGGCACACGGGAGCGAACTCGAGTCATTAGATTAATGATGTTGCTGTTTTGTAAAATTGGGCAACGGGGTCGTATTATTTTTTTTCCCACCCGCCCTCGGATTGTTTTGAGACAAGTCAGTAAGAAAGACCTTGCTCTATGCTCTAGTGGCCTGCGTCACACCAAATGTGAGAGGACTTTCGAAGAGAGTTGGCAGTAGTTCAGGCGTTATACAATTTAGTACTTGTTCAACACCCTAAAGTCTCAACTCCCGACTTACCTGATATCTTTCCCATCCAGTTCCCTGAGCTTCATACAACTACCTGCTTCACAATATGAAGCGTTACCACTACGCCAAAAGCGCCAATTTGCTTTTTTGGTCATTTCCGCTTTAGTGCATCTACATATACGCCAAATGAAATTCTGATTTTTCAACAAATCCACTGGAAATAACGTATAACGGCTCTGCTCAGGGTACCCAACAATGCACTTAACCCTTTCGTGAACAAAATTCTCTAGCACATTTATTTGCTCAAATCTATCTTAAACTGGCTTAGGCTATGAGTAAACCATGAAAGGCTTACGTTTTTTGTCTTAAGTTTCCGCTGGTGAAATTTTTTCATACTCAATCAAGTACCTGATTATTCTGTGAAACCTGCAGGTTTCATGTATCTGTAACATTCTTTAGTGGCCACTGTTCTGGGAGCTCAATTGACTAAACCTTAATTACTGGATATCGTTAATAAACTAGGAAATTTTCATCTGTATTGTGATATTGATGTTCATACCTCGATTGAACCTATCTAACTTGTTGCGCCTATCTAACCCAGCATCCCACAGGAGAGGCAGCAAGCGGGACAATTCAAACCATTGCCAATGAGGTGAAATCCTGGGCAAAAAATAGAGAATCAAAGTTAATCCGTCAAAATCTAATCTAACCTTATTCACCTACAAACGCAATTCCTCCCGTGGAGATGGATGGATCTACTCTTGAGCTCACAGCCCACGTTAAGTACTTGGACATAACCATGGACAAGCGGCTTACATGGAAAAATCATGTTGATGACATAGCTGCAAGAATGCGCCACAGGATTGGTCAGCTTAAACCGTTCCTCGCGAACAACCGGCTCAGTATAAAAAACAAACTTCTAACATATAGCACACTGATTAAACGAATTTGGTACTATGGCAGCGGCGTATGGTCTTCTAGATCTAACACCAAAATACGTAGGATTCAAGTACAACAAAACCGTGTTCTACGGCTTATCACAGGCGCAGACTGGTACATCAGAAACGAGTAGCTTCATAAAGACCTTGAAGTTCCTACAGTTCATGATAGTTTGATTTCCGCATACTACATGTCCTACCAGAAGGCTTCAGCTCATCAAAACCGTCTAATTAGCTGCATACCTCAGGACCGACCCCCACCCCGACATCTGCGACGACTCAAGCGAAAACATCACTCTGACTTTGCCGAGGGCTTCAACTGAAAAACTGTAACAACAGCAGTACAAACATCAGCATCAATAACTGCACAAAACTGTCGTCCCCCTCCCCCCTTGCACACCCTCGCCTTGATAATGGTGTTAAAAAGAGATTCACTTCCATTTCTTGATGGCATATAGTCAGTCAGTATCCAGAACAGTGCGTTTGTACTGTTCCCTACTAGGAGTTTGTACTGTTCCCTAAAGAGATTCACTTCCATTTCTTGTTGGCATATAGTCAGTCAGTATCCAGAACAGTGCGTTTGTACTGTTCCCTACTAGGAGTTTGTACTGTTCCCTAAAGAGATTCCCTTCCATTTCTTCTTGGCATATAGTCAGTCAGTATCCAGAACAGTGCGTTTGTACTGTTTGTACTGTTCCCTACTAGGAGTTTGTACTGTTCCCTAAAGAGATTCCCTTCCATTTCTTCTTGGCATATAGTCAGTCAGTATCCAGAACAGTGCGTTTGTACTGTTTGTACTGTTCCCTACTAGGAGTTTGTACTGTTCCCTAAAGAGATTCCCTTCCATTTCTTCTTGGCATATAGTCAGTCAGTATCCAGAACAGTGCGTTTGTACTGTTTGTACTGTTCCCTACTAGGAGTTTGTACTGTCCCCTAAAGAGATTCCCTTCCATTTCTTCTTGGCATATAGTCAGTCAGTATCCAGAACAGTGCGTTTGTACTGTTTGTACTGTTCCCTACTAGGAGTTTGTACTGTTCCCTAAAGAGATTCACTCCCATTTCTTGTTGGCATATAGTCAGTCAGTATCCAGAACAGTGCGTTTGTACTGTTTGTACTGTTCCCTACTAGGAGTTTGTACTGTTCCCTAAAGAGATTCCCTTCCATTTCTTCTTGGCATATAGTCAGTCAGTATCCAGAACAGTGCGTTTGTACTGTTTGTACTGTTCCCTACTAGGAGTTTGTACTGTTCCCTAAAGAGATTCACTCCCATTTCTTGTTGGCATATAGTCAGTCAGTATCCAGAACAGTGCGTTTGTACTGTTTGTACTGTTCCCTACTAGGAGTTTGTACTGTTCCCTAAAGAGATTCCCTTCCATTTCTTCTTGGCATATAGTCAGTCAGTATCCAGAACAGTGCGTTTGTACTGTTTGTACTGTTCCCTACTAGGAGTTTGTACTGTTCCCTAAAGATATTCACTTCCATTTCTTGTTGCATATAGTCAGTCAGTATCCAGAACAGTGCGTTTGTACTGTTCCCTACTAGGAGGGTATTGGACTTGACCTAGTACATTCATTATTCATGTTATTGTTATATAATATGTAGACATGTTATGTCTACATTGTCCCACTATACAGTGCTTTGCACAAAAATGTTTCTTAATAATAAAAATCTCGATTGAACGAACGTCCTGAATTGGAAAGGACAATTCTGATATCCAACGTCTCCGTCATCTTAGATTTCCGGCATTTCGGTTGACGGTTGTGTGAGTTATTCTACGCCCATCCTACCTTATATTTCCCTCAGTATCAAGACAAATGAAGTATTCGTCAACCAGAAATCAATTATCGTCGGTAAATTTTATGCACGGCGTTCTTCAAAATACAATAAATAAATAAATTTTCAAAATGTAGTACGGTCCACACGAACACAAATATCATGAGTGAATCTTGAGCCAACGAAATGTACGCGTATCCCTTTCGTGCTTGACGCCAGAGGTACACTCACAATCCGAAATGCTGCCGCTACAAATTACGTAGTCACAGCTTGATACGATAATGTTCTCGTCTTTTGGGACGGCGATAGGCGGTTATAATCGTCGGTGCGCCCACGCCAAGGTCGGCCTTTTTATACGAATGTGCCACCGACCAATTAATTACAGCGGATTGAGTTGATAGTGCCAGAACCGTCTCAATCAACTGTGTTAATCATTATGAAACTGCCCGCGTATAGTGAGGAACGTCATTCAACGTTTGTCTTGAGTTGAGAGTGAGACCGGTACATTTACTATTCACTAACCATTTATTAACCTGTTTTAATGACCAGATAGGTATAACCATCTTGTAAACTGTAAATGATGACACTAAACTAACCAACAAGCCTTTCAAGTCATATACTGAAGAGCCTACTACTCCCTACTTTCTTGAAGAGTCTACACCAAAGATTCGGAGTCTTATATCTTTTCTATGTGTCATGAATAACTACATAATGAAAGGGTTTTCTTCTCCCCGATTATGTGCAATACTCTCATTACACAAAATTGATCGATTTCGTGAACGATTTGGACAGACTTCCACTCTTGAATGCTATTCCTGGTCTGATTTGTTAGTGTTACGTGTCAATACCTTCTGTATGTGAATATCTTCTCTGTGTCATAAATAACTACGTAATGAACGAACAGCGTTTGTTAACAGTTTTTCTTCTCCCCGATAACCTGCAATTTGCAATACCCTTATTACTCAAAATTAATCGATTTCGTGAACGATTTAAAAGGATTTTCACTCTTGAAATTCAATGCTATTCCTCATTCATGCTATTCCTGGTCTGATTTGTTAGTGATACGTGTCAATACCTTCTGTATGTGAATATCTTCTCTGTACCGTGAATAACTGCGCTATAAGCAAGCACAACGTTTGTTAACCGTTTTTCTTCTCTCCGATAACCTGCAGTAATAATTTCTTATTACACAAAATTAATAGATTTCGTGAACGATTTGAACAGATTTCCCCACTTGAATGCGATTCCTGATTTATTAGTGTTTGTGTAGTGTAGTTTATTAGAGTTACTTCTGTATGTGAATATCCTGTCTTTGCCATGAATAACTACGTAATGAACGAACAGCGTTTGCTAACAGTTTTTCTTCTCTTCGATAACCTGCAGTTTGCATTAACCAAAACTAATCGATTTCGTGAACAATTTGAACCAATTTCCACTATTCCTGATCTGGTTTGTTAGTGTTACGTGTCAATTACTTCTGTATGTGAATATCTTCTGTGTGCCATCAATACCTTCTGTATGTGGATGTGAATAACCCAACTGCCATGAATAACTACTTTATGAACGAACAGCGTATGTTAACAGTCTTTCTTCTCCCCGATAACCTGCTATTTGCAATACTCATACCATACAAAATTAATAGAATTCAAGAACGACTTGAACAGATTTCCACACTTGAATCCAGATTTACGTGTCAATACCTTCTGTATGTTCTCTATACCATGAATAACTAAGCTATGAGCAAACAGCGTTTGTTAATAGTTGTTCTTCTCTCCGATAACCTGCAGTTATTAATCGATTTCGTGAACGATTTGAACCGATTTCCACTCTTGAATGCTATTCCTGATCTGATTGTAAGTGTTTCGTGTCCATAACTTCTGTATGTGAATATCTCCTCTGTGCCATCAATAACTCCTGTAGGATATCTCCGATATAACTTCTGTACGTGAATATCTCCTCTGTGCCATCAATAACTCCTGTAGGATATCTCCGATATAACTTCTGTACGTGAATATCTCCTCTGTGCCATCAATAACTCCTGTAGGATATCTCCGATATAACTTCTATTTGTGAATATCTCCTGTGTCATCAATAACTCCTGTAGAATATCTCCTATGTGGATATGAATAGCCCATCTGTCTTGAATAACTACTTTATGAACCAACAGTGTTTGGTAACCGTTTTTCTTCTCCCCTGTAACCTGCTATTTGCAGTATTCACATCACACAAATTTAATCGATTTCGTGAACGATTTGAACCCATTTTTCCCACTTGCATCTTATTCCTGGCGGTGAATTTATTTGGTTTTAAAGTACCTACAACACTCAACGAAGTTCTACCATCTCTTAACGTCCCCTCTCATCTTCACGACTGTCCACAGTCATAATACGGTTATGTCATCGTGTTTTGGTTCGATGTTACTTATACCAGACGTCATATATAATTGAAACGGTGAGTCCCTCATCGGCCGAATGAACCCCTTCGGTTTTCCTCAACCGTGTTGAAACCGTCGGACAACGATTGGGACTAATTCCATACAAGAGGATTCAATTTCCTAGTCGTTTCAATCTTCCATTAAGACCACCTCTGAATCAAAACTCCTTCGAAATGCGTAAAACGGCGCGTAACTTTATTAGAATGCAAATTGTACGTCGGAAAACGTACAATTAACGGGATATAACAGCCAACATATCAACCAAGAAGTCGCTTGGAATTGCGGATTCTACCACGAATTTTGCAACCCGAAGATTGCTTTGTTTCAAATTTATTGACCTGGTTTTTTAAATTGAAATTAAAAACTCTGCAAATCATTACGTAAAGGTACAATTAGGCGCGACATCAAGACACTTTTCATTTCACCGCCAAACCTGATAGAAATTTAATGAAGGCACTTTACATACGCTGTAGAGTAGCCTTAAGAATGATTTTTCTCTAGGCAAAATTTTCTAATCGACTCAAGTATTAATCGTATCATTTTTTGCAAGTTGTAACTTTTACCACTTTCTCGTCTAGTTAATTGTCAACTTCCGCGTATCTACTTGATAAATTCACAAGCGTGGCTGAATAATTTATTAACATGATCATTAACATTCAAATTTGTTGAATTCCTGCTGCTCTTCTTTACAGAACCTGTTTGAACTTGGTCCAGGAACAAGACTCTAGTATGACTTTCAGCAACGACAAGCCTGACGAACACGCGGTTGACCGTTAATTTTACTTTCTTTCAACTGAAAAAAATAGGAAAACCTGAAACGTGAGTTGGATTGGATCAATTCTCGATTTCGTAAATTTATCGTTATTATAGTCGTGTTCGTGGTTTTTCAAACTACGAGTATTGAAACGAAAACGTCGTAATCTGTGGGAATTGTGTTGAACCCTGCTATACCAAAATTCATAAGAAGCATTTTAAATTTAAAAATGACCCATAAATTCCAAAAAATGAAACAGTCTGACAGGAGACACGTCATTTTAAAGATTTTTCAATGCAAAACACGATGGTGAAGTCAGAATTGCGATATCTCATTCCGTTCTCAAGCTGGAGTATTTTGAACGTGAATAAACGTGGTTGTTACTCGAGATGTTCTAATCTGCTCTAATATGATAACGGAGTGAGGTATCGCAATTCTGACTTCACCACCGTGTTCAGGGTTGAAATCTATAAAATGTGGTGTTTTAGCTCATTTTCGAAAGGAAGCTCCAAAAATTTTTAAATATCGAATTTCCGAAAGCTTTTCACACCGAAATCCGTTTCAGACTATTCTGAATTCATTGCCAGAAGACACAAAAAATCAGATGTATATAATATATATTTTTATATCATATATATAAAATATGTGTATTATATATATTTATAAACATATTTATATCTGTATGTGTCATTCCAAACGATAACCCTCAATAGAGTAACTCTAGTAACGATAACCCTCAATAGAGTAACTGCAAATTCGAACTTACTATCTCAACTGTTGAGATAGGTAGTAAGTTCGAATTTGCAATCGAAAGTCTATGTTCGTAGATGAGTAGAATCGGGCCACGGGGAATTAGCTATAAATTCCAATAATGAAACAGTCGTACAAGTGAAACCTCATTGTAGGGTGTTTTAAGCTCAACACGATTCCTATTTGTTCTAAATTTTAAATTTGGATGATGAACTAGAGTTTCATCTATCATTTCGTGAATTAGATTAGGGCGATCTGCTCAAAGAAGATAATAAACCATTGTGTCAAGAATTTGCAGAGTTTTAACGCTGAACACGATGGTGAAATCAGAATTGCGATATCTCATACCGTTCTCAAACTGGAGCACTTTGAAGTTGAAGAAAAGTGGTAGTTACTTGATATGTTATAGCCATGCTGCATGACTGTTATAAATTCACATAATCAAATGGATATGCTGAATGGATTTTTGAACTTGTAAATTACCTGTAAATATTACCCACCGTTTTCGATCTGTATCATCGATTTGTGCATTTCAACGCAAAACACGTTTGGTATTTGATCGTACCGTCTCACCAATTTGTAGATCTCTGAGAACATTTGACTAATCTAAATCATTTTCCCTGATTTTATAGGAGACAATATTCTGCTCCCTCCCCGCCCATTCTTCTTTCGTTTTGAGCCTTACGGCTAAATTTCTATAAGCATGGAACATGTTTTAGCCACGTTTGGCATAGAAATTATCTTTAGGAGCCACTCAGCTGATCCTGGGTCATTTTTTCCATGATATCGTTTATTGATGCATAAGTTTGAATTTTTTCTTGCTGTAGGCTAAGTACTGCTTACTCTTGTCAATTTTTTTGCATAAATAAACGATATCATAGAAATTCTGACATCACTTGGGCGCATGCCCGAGTGTGAAGTCGAAGTTAAGTTGGTCGTTTCACAAGCAAAAAAACGAACAAAAAAAAAGAAATGTCACTTCATCATGAGGAAGAGAAAAACAGTAGAAAGTAGATTGTTAGGATGTCAGGATTGTCATCAGTTTACAAATGTCAGTTTGCAAATCTCAAATCAATCAAATCAAATCAGTTTACAAATCTTACATCAAAGTTGATTTCAAAATGCGCTCAAGAATCGGACCTCTGTTGCTTAGCACCTTTTTCAGAATTAGCCCACACTTAAATTACCGCTTCATAGTGTGAATAGCGTAGGAATTAGGTTTTAGGAGCCTTACGGGTGTAATCACAGGCACTTTGCTGTGATGATTGCTGTAACGACTAACTAAACGTTAGGTACACGTTTCATTTAGGACCAAAACACTTCTAATGTTGTTCCATTTAGCCCCTCGATATGACACCTTCAACTTGCTGTTGTGAATTGACACGCTCGTCGGGAGTCATCTGTCATTGTTTTGGTTGCGACTTGATCTCACGATATTTGCAACTCCACCGCATATCATCGAATTCCAAATAGATGCAGCTGTGCCCTTTAATTGGCAGTCATGTTCCTTGTCAGGAGGGGCCGTCCAGACAAGGCGTGACCCGACCGGGTTTTATTGCTCGGATCGGAATGCCCTCCCGCCGGATCGTTGACTGGGTCATAACTAAAAGTTGCGCCAGGTCCGAAATGGGTTGGAGGAAAAAAGTCCTCACCAACACCCAACAATGTCAAGGTTAGTCCACTCGGTTGATCCCTGTCGCAACCCGATCTTGAACCCCATGGAAACCCTTACGCAACTGCTCTCAATCTTCGACTCCCAGTGCTTTAAAAACGATGATTAGCTTTTTAAAAACAAAAACCTGTAATATCCCTTTGCATGATCACCTAAACTATCGATTACTACGCTACGCTCCTGGGGAAAATCGTCTATTACTTACGTAGTGCGCCGGACTTGACCAACATCATGAATTCAGATAGGTTGAGGCTCATTCCAGATTTTCGTCTCAGAATAGAACTAACGTCGATGATTACCTACCAAACGAAAATCCATCATGATGAAGGGCCACAAAGTTGATAGTAACATCAGAAAGTTAATTGGGCGACTGCTCTGAAGGTGTACTTCATAACGTCTTCATAACCTTAGTCAGGTCGAGAGATTTATTACCCGTGAAGTAACAAATTACAAAAATCCACAGTCAGGCAGCGTGGCTATAAGAGCAAATTTTCGAAGAAATAACTGGTTTAAGTAAAATGTCTCCATTTTACACCTCAGTCTAATAGATTTTTCAACGCTGAACACGAGGGTGAAGTCAGAATTGCGATACCTCATTCCGTTATCAGATTAGAGCAGATGAATCGTGGCGAACATCTCAAGTAACAACCACGTTTCTTCCACAACCATCGTGTTCAGCTTTAAAAACGTTTAAAATGAGATGTCAGTGACATCATGTCACTTGTCAGACTGTTTCATTTTGGGAATTTAATAAATTCCCAAAATGAAACAGTCAATTCAATTTATGGATATTTATGGATACTAATTGATGAGTTGTGGGGGGGGGGGGATTAGTTCCTTGTTTATGTCGCGCCGGCTACCCTGGATTTAATGTTATAGCATCCATGCTTGGATGGATATAGTCCTAATGATAAGAGGTCCTATTGAACCATTGTACAATTCGGGTTCACGTGGTGTTTTTCATAGTGCTGTTTTTCTTTGTTCTGTACCTAGTTCAAAACGTTTTTGTGTAAAATAGATCAAGTCATCGAAAAACGTCGTAGTTCTCTTCGTTCCCGAAACCTAGGTAGATCTTTTTCAGGGCCCTTAGAGTGGCCCGATTCTGCCCCTCTATGAACTTAACCTTAGATTGCCAAGAAAGATTTTTGGTGCTAATTTGAACTTTATCTCAGCTCTATCAAGATTGATCGTCTGGTAGTGGATTCAGGATGGTTTAAATGAATTTTGGTAGGTAAGTATAAAATATTTTCAGAAATTTGAGTTTTAAAAATTTTGGACTGGCATTCGCTTAAAGTGCCAGGGATGGTGTCATAATATGATTCATTTTGCCAATCAGAAGCACCTATGATATACGTAGACCTACGTAGCAATACTTAATGTGCTATATTATATCATGTTGCATATCGACGGTGAAGTATTGAGACCTCGTATCTCCATTTTGCCTACTGTACAGGAGAGCGAAAAAACGTTCCTATTTATCTATAATTCCGTCTATTTCAAGTTCCTTTCACCACTATTTGTTATTTTGGCCTAGTTATTGTTTTATGTGCTCAATTTGATCCTAGCCAACCATTTAATTGTTTTACCGGAGATACGTGATCTCAATAATATTGAGATCACGTATCTCCGGTAAAACAATTAAATGGTTGGCTAGGATCAAATTGAGCACATAAAACAATAACTAGGCCATTATAGTGTACTATCATTCTCAGTAGTCCACCAAGTGCATAAGTAGTCCACCAAGTGCATCCTGTAGACCCATGTTCCACTATAATTATTGCTACAAGTCTAATAGCGAGGGTGAAGTGTCAACATGACATAACTCATTTTTTGGTCATATCGAGTTAGAGGTTCGGCTACATAGCATAGTTCTCGCTGAATCGATTGGTGACGGTAGCTTTAGAGTTTTTCCACCAGAAAAATCGAAGAAACGAGTTGTAGCAACCGGCTGCAGCGTTACAACAAAAATCTCTTAATAACCACTGACTAACTTTGCTCTTCATTGGTGCAGTGATATGAGATTCTGTAGGACAAGTAAAGACCTCTGAAACAATTCATGCCCATAGACTGCCACACGTTTTTTTCCAATTAGGTCCCTCATGAAGGAGAAATCAATATTGAGAAAAAAAGAGTTTTGGGAAATTCTGGGAATTTTTTTGCATATAGGTATGAAATATATTTCATTTTAAAACTGAACACGTTGGTGATTTTTTAGTTAATTTTAATTTTAGTATTGCACTCTTGTTGTAATCTTTCAATTGAATGAAGCACTATTCTAATACCTACCTAAGTACTGCTTAAGTTCTTTACATCTTAGAAAAAAAAAGAAATCCACATAAGCATATCTCAACTGAGCTTTCAAAAGAATTGGCCTACCTCAGCCAAAAATTGAATGTTGGGAATTTTCGGCAGGATTTTGGTCTTAGATAAATCTTGCAACGTTTAGTCATTACAGCAATCAAAGTGCCTTTTACTATAGTAAAAGGCACTTTGATTGCTGTAATGACTAAACCCCTGGGCTATACATGGGCGAGAAGTAAGTTTTTGTTCACCCTCGATATACTTGGAGCTAAACCACAGGAATAACCACAACGGTTTGTTATCTTCTTAGTGCAAATCACTCTTCTGTCTAGATCACTGCTCTGCTGATACCCTTGCACGTCCCATAACTTTACGAAACAATGGGGACAATGAGCAAAAACACTGTGTATACGTTCCAGACGGTGGCCAGAATGACACCTCGGAGTGAAGGTTACATGGCGAATTATTCATCATTTTATGTACCTATTTATGATACATAATTCACAAATTTTATAATTCTAGGGTGTTTACGTGTATGACATTAATTTATAACAAGTACCTGGCACCAAAAAATGACCTTCTTTCCGCAGTAAAATAGGGATAGGGCCCCAAAGTGACCTGGGAAAAGCTGGAAATCGTTGCTAAACTTTAAGACAGTCTTGAAAACGAGTAATCTGAGTTTGAACTCCTCCAGGGGTTGAGCATAACTTTTGGTGTCCCAAAAACGTCGGAATTTTCAGAGTTACTTCAGGTTTTGGACTAATCATCCGAGCTAAAACCTTACCAAGAGTAAACAAATTATTAAATATTTAAATGTGGGCGTGTAAACCTTCTTAAATTTCTAATGGAAGGATTGGTATTTGATCGCTGTTTTGGTTCACTTAGAGTTTCACAAGACCACGAAGATAGTTAGGTTCAAGTGTGAGTATTTAATGAAATTGTGTATTATGTAAGTGTAGAGTCCAACGCGTCTGAAAAGCTCAAAGTGGTTCTTGAAATAAATTTGTGAAACACTTAAGATTTCAGTATTTCAATTTGCTGTTATGTTCGTCGTTTTTAGTTTATGTTTATGTTCACCCTTGAAGTGCACCCTAAAACCGTGTTGGAAACAAATCTATTTCGCTCATAGGCTAAACGGTATATCCATTACCAACCGACTGTTGTACATGAAATACGACAAGCATTAAAACATTATGAAACGCAAGGCGCGGGGCTCACTAACTCTATTTTGAACCTTCGGCTTATCTCGACAATCGGGGCACTTCGTTCACCCGGGTGGTATTTCAAAACTTATCTCCTCAGGATAAATGCATCTGGTCGCGCATTAAATCGATTTTTATCGACCCATAACATCGCGCTTCCTCTCAATATCGAGTAATTCATTTTAATTCCGTGACATTATGGTTTGGCCCAGAAAGATATAGTATCTTGATTACAATATGTGCGTATGTCTATATGTACAATGGAATGGGTGGTTGATGGCCTATTCGAACTGAACTAAAACACCAAGTTGGTTTCAATAGGAATTACTCAATCTGAGCTAATAGTCACCAAATACTTTTGAACAGCAAGAATTCCCAAGATGAAATAGCCAAAGCTGTAAAGTGTTATTAATAGTCATGTGTCCTTAATAGTGAACTTACCAGGCATATCCGAGGTGTCGCAATGTTCAGATACTTGTTTCACAAACATGTTGAACAAGTGGCTCATCTGTGAACAAAGGAGTGCACTCATTAATATTAAACAAAAGAACAAGTGAAATTTGAGATAATATCTAATTATTATTATATTATTTCACAAGACCTCCAAAGTTTCGTATAAATTGGAAACTGAACTGTTAATTTATCTCGAATTAATTTGACATAAAATTTATCTATGACTATCGAGCATCAATTATCTGATCCTGCTAATAATACGAAGTTATCCACTGATGCTTGTTCTCACAGAATCCTTGATATACATTAACTATTCAACATAACCGTTCTATCTCCTTAGCGATTGGGAGATTATTCTGATCCTAAAGATACCGAAACTCAGCCCAAACTGTGGATCATGCCAAATCGTAGCTATTCCCCAAGGCTTCGATTGGTGGACAATAAAGACGATAAAGGAAATCCATTCTACTCACCCATTATTAATAATTAATTCATTTTACAATTTGCGCAAGTAGGTAATTAATTAATTTGACAATTTTTGCAATAAATCCCAATGAAATCTATTCACAAGAGTTACAAATATTATAACTCTTGTGAATAGGTCTCATAGGGATTTATTGCAAAAATTGTAAAATTTATGAAACAAGTAGGTACATGTTATAGACATGTTTACAGGCCTTATGGCCCCTTCTCGGTAATCGTCCCAGAGGCAAAACTGTTGGCGTTGTACATTCTTACCTCGATCTAATTCATAGAGAACAAGTGCCATGGAACAAATTTTTTTCACTTTTACATGAATAGGGAAGGTTGCTTAGGACCCCAAGGGGAAGTCCCCCGTGGGGAATTTCAATTGATTAAGTGACGTTGAAGGGGGGGATCACCCTTGTTTATTACACTCGTCCGTGTGAAGGAGTAGATTGTCAGATACAACTTCATTATTTAATTCGAAACTCGGTTTTTCGACAGGACCACGACTGAAAATCCATCGACTAGAGATATGAGATCCTTCTGCGCCAATGAGCTTGTATCCTTGTATACATACCTTCACAGCACCGCAACCTGCCATTTTCTAAGCAGTTGACTTCTTTTTTTTCCAGGGCAATTGTTTCGACATTCCACGAAAAGCAATTAGTACGACACAGGAACGGAGTTTGAAGAACACAGACTGCAAGGCCGTTTTTGAGAAAAACTTCCGCCGTGTTGCACCTTTCACTACGGGCATAACTTACCTGTGTGGGAGGTCAATCCCTAATGGTCATGTTGGCGACAGAGATAACTGAAATACGTAAGCTTTCTTGATACAAAGTCGGTACGTTCGTATAGATGATGATGATGACTTGATACGAAGAAACAAGACCGTATAATACCATTATGATATTATTATTATATTATGATGTATACATGCGTAGTGTAAGCACGAACACAACTAGCGCCTAAATAGCATCATCTTCCTACGAGTTGTATATAGGTATGTAATCAAGAAGGGAATTAGGTAGGTACTATATAAGAAATTACATTTAAAAAATGTTTTTTAACGTACCACATCTTTAAAACGGTCTAAAAAGTATAAAATAATTTTTCATGGCCATTCTACAATTTTGAGGGAAGATCGTTAGGGGCTACGGATATATTTGGGATACTTGGAGAGAAATAAGTAAATAATACAAGTAGAACGAGAACGATGCAAAGCGTACAGAGTTAAGAAAAAAGCTCAGAAACTCCAAGTACTTAATGAATCCACAGATTCTTCTTTATGCTCGTTGAACTACGAAATCTCTACGAACAAAAAAAGTTAATCTTCGTTAAATGATCTGATGGTAGAACCGTAGGTCTACCGTCCGTTTTTGATACTCGTTGTTTCATGCTTTCCTTTAGTATGGACTGTTTTATTTACAAACTACGAAATTGGGTAAAATGCAATTTTATTTAATTTTCCGCCACTAGAGTCTCCAGGGACTCCACAATTGCAGCTACTTCCTTCTCAATGGGGTAGGCGCATAAGAAATTAAAATTGGAAAAAGCCGATTCATTATGTTAATTGAGTTGCTATTGCACGTAAACACCAGTTTCCCCATTTCGCCTGTTACAGGTGCACCCCGACCAATCAGCTGCTTCAGCCCATCTGACGTCATCGCGCGGTTTTTATAAACATGATTATGTTTCTCTACCCATAAAAAATAAGAGTAAACTAATTTTGACGAATGGTTCCAATTTTTACGTTTTTAAAGTGATTCTCTATCAATAAAAATTCATGCGCAGACCCCATTGCAAGGTGTGCTCTTTCAGATGTGGCGTCCATGAGAAGAATGCCACAGAATGTCCACCCTGACTCAAACTTGCTGCCAAGGCCACATCTGAAGCGTCCGTCTCAATTACCATCCTCACATTGTAATTGATTGTCATTACTGCAGCATCAGCAATACTGAGGTTTAGGTTTTTAATGTCCATTTCGTGAATTGCTACAACATACTTATTCAAAGTAGATATGCAGATAAGATTTGCTGCTGTAAACTACGATCTTTCAGTATTCATTTGAGCGTCCCGATGTGTTCAGTATTTGTGACGCTGTAATTTCCAGATCTCTTCGACCCAGATGGAACCGCAACTATTTCGATGGCCCGAGGGATTATGAGCCTACACGATAATGTTCTCGTGGGCGAATACGAGTAAAAGTGAACTGGGATTCAGAAGGCCACGAAAGGGACCTATCGAGGCATCTCACGTTCGGTCGCACGTTACTTTTCCATTGGACGCCGCCGGAAAAAAAACGAGGATGGCAACGTGAGCGCGTTGCAAAGAGGTCAGGGTGCAACGTTATGCAGGTACTACAAGCCTATGGGCAGTCTTTCCAATTGCTCGGCGAGGAGTGGCGGACTCCCGACAGGTGAGTTATTTTAACTAGTTGAAAAGACGTTCTTCTTTCTTCCAGTTCCAGCACCACCGCAAAGACGAGCGTCCGACTAAATAGTGACCAAGTATTTCAAACATCCCGCACATCACGATGGAGCTTTACAGGGTCCTCCACAGGGGCGGATGGAGAAATAATTTGGAGAACTTATGGATCATACCCCTACAGAACATACTCGTAAGTACGTAACACGAAATAATTTTAGACCTGAAACAACACTACAAAACTAGTGTTAAGAGGGAGAAAATCCGTTTATCCCCTGATTTTCTCGAAATTTGAAGGTAGGTTCAATTAGACCTCGATTAGATTTTGGAAGATTCGAAGGATTCATTATTGAAAATTATAAACCAAATTATTGAAAAATCGATAAAGTGTACTTGCTAATAACTTTTGCGAAGTGTTGCTTCTGGGGTATCGCTTTCTATGTTTTTTAGGGTCAAAGAAACCGAATCTGAAGGCGATTTAGATTTGATTTGAAGGATTGAAGAGTTGATACGACGAGAACAAATTGGAAGACTACCCTGAAGTTGTGTACGAATTCATAATCGAAACTTTGCCCCGTTGCCACCACGCGTTTGGATCTAATAATTCTTGAAATCAGCAAACGGGAATCGATTACGGTGATTAAAAGTTCGATAGATGATCTCACAAATTCCGACAGTTCAAATTCTCACAAGTCAATTTTAATCAACAGAATTGGGGTACAAGCGAATTTGCATTATAAGATTGGTCCAGTAGAATATGTGTAATTTCAAGATCAGGGAGGTGGTTTTGTTTGAATCATGGGTTACAGTTGTGTTGTTTAGCCATAGTTTCTGACCCTGAGCCATTTCTCAAAGTATCTAGTAAAGCCCTGTAAGTCCTTTTGAAGGATTGAAGAGTTGATACTAGGGGAACATTGTATTGTCCATGCATACCAAGACAAATATGAAATGAAGATAATCCCTCTTGGGGGCCCTGAATAACGGGTAGGTATATGAGCTTGGGGCGGTTTTTAGGTTGTGCTTCAGGTTTGAGAGCCTGAAAACCGCTAAATTTTCGACTTTTTTCAAGTTTTTATCATATAGTACTCATCCTACTGAACATTGCACCTCATTGTTTTTAAAGACGATACATTTCCACGTCAAATGTCGTTGCAATATCGGTTCCGCTGCAGTCGCCCGTCGAAGACAGGCGATTTTTACCAACTTCGCTATAAAGTTGACAACCCTCAACTTCTAACGTCTGTAGGTTGAAAATGGCTGCTTCGATCGAAAAACGTCTCAAGACCAAAGTTGTAGGAAATGTAATTCTAAATTTGATTATGCTCACTCCAGTGCTGAGATATGAATTTTAAACAAAAAAAGGTCGCAGCTTAGCTTTGAAATGATGGTCCAAGTAGTACTAAGCCATAGTAACTATGGCTTAGTACTACTGGGACCATCATTTCAAAGCTAAGCTGGTTCAGGGTCGTCCCAGAAACTGTTTCTGGGACGACCCTGAACCATTTCTCAGAGTATCTAGTACGAAGAATTCAACACTTGTCCTCAAGACCAATACCACCTTTAATATTCATGCTAACTGATGGACCACGAGTAGTCAAGCAAATGAACTACAAGGTGCTAACTAGAGTCAGGGCCCAACACCAATGACATGAATCATCTGTGTAGTGATGATCGTCTATTTTTCCAAATCATATCTATCTGAAGTTGGCTCCGAGTCTGTCCACCTGTCTGAAACCGCAAATCCAAGCCACATTCACGTGTAACTCGAAATCTATTCAACGGGTTTGAATGAAGCGTTTTTCATAGGATTGGAACATACGTGAAACCCTTGTGAAGCGCCAATAACTTCGGTTCTATTCAACAAATTTCGATAGAACTACGCGGATTCACAGGATTTTCCATAAAATCTCAATCTTACTTTTATCACCCTCGCAAAGCCCAATACTGAGAATTTATTCAACGACACTTAGATGAATATGCAGCGTTTCTTAGGTCCATCTCATTTGAATTTAAACTTTCCCAAATGAGTTGTGACGCATTCCGATTAAATCTCCAGCAGCCTCGACGTTGCGTTCCATTATCAAACCCCAATTAATGCTTGTATTGGATAACGTATAGTAAGTTGGTAAAAGTACGCATTTCAATCCCGAAATCTCCCACATAGATCTCTGACGGCTACAATGAGACAATGCACTTCTTGTGGGAATCGAGATTTAGAAAGTTGTTGGTAGAAACTGAGGTTCGAGATGAGAAACTTTCTCGTGGCGGGGAGGAGGGTTATTGATTGCAGTAAATTAGTGAGACTGCCTGAGAGCCAAAGCAAAGCTACAAGCGTCGTACGTAGAATACTACATGTAATTCAAACTTTACCTTCGCAACATGGAATTGTGTTCTACACCACAATTCAATTTTATTCACGAAAACAGTCCACAATACATATACTTAACAAACATTTTTTATACCTAGCCTAAGTACATCATGACAGTTCTAAAATTAAGGAGGATTTCTGAGCCTAAGGTCCTGTGACCCGTCCAGGCTTATTTGTAAGTAGTACAAATTATGCATCTGAAACGCTTATTTTATTAGGTATTAGGTGTTCTGTGCAAAAAATATAGGTACGAAATCTACCTTGGATTACTCTAATAATCCTAGTTATCCAATAACTACCTACATTCTAAATTAACCTTTCGTTATTTTTGAGTTCAAAATATTCAAGAACCAATTTTTTAAATTTTCGTCATCTAGAACATACTTGAGGCTTCATGATTAGGGAAAATAAATTATATTTTATATCTATTTTTTAAATTTTCCTGTTAATGAGGTAACTGTTCAAATAGGGATGGAGCCAGCGACGGAATTTGTCGAGTGAAGAATTTCTGAGAATTTCTGAGATTGTGGTATATGGAGGACATAATTAGCATTAGCATTAAAATTTTGCTGGCGTCGGCTTAATCACCTATTACTTGCTTAATAAATTCAGATGTTTATGTGCATACAAAACTGTTCTATGGATGTAAACCATTCTGGGAGTGAGACATTCGAAGGTTTTGTACAGGGACCTAGTTGGAGAACGCTTATGGGCATTAGTTGCTATCCTTAAAACTGAATTACAACAGTACAACTAAACAATACTAATCTGTTGTGTTTCACCAGGTGGACGTCATTAATCACGTGAGAATTGTTTCGGACAATGAAATCTGGATGACCTGGCAATCATCAACAAAACTCAAACCACTACAGTCCTGTGGAACGCACGGATCTCCTAGTAAATGTATGAATATCTTGATGAGCTCACCATCGTTGTTATGAGATGGTACACGATGCTCAGCCCCACAGCAGATAAGTAGGTATACTTTAAGTATCCTTAAAAATGAGACGCACTAATAATGTTCTGATTAGATACCTACGTCATATGTGGTAGTTACTATTTTGAATTATAGAGCAGGAAGAGTACTCTAGGTAACTATATAATTTCTGCCGGTTGCTTCATTCTTTTCTAGACGACGAAATATTCAACTTTTCTCATAAAATCGGTGTAGGTACGAGAGCAATCAATTATGTCACACGTTACGTCACACATGGCCCTTCGTCTCGACACAAGCTGTACAGGAAATAAAATCATTCCAATGGGCGATTCCAATGGTTCATTATCGACGATAATAAACCAAAATCATGGGGATGAGTAGGAGCGAGAGCATCAAAAGTGAAAAAGTCTGAACTTGTGATACAGTCGATTTGATGAAACATCACAGTAACTGTGATGTTTCATCAAATCGACTGTATCACAAGTTCTCATCTCCTCTGCACCAAACATCACTTTTTTTGAACTGTTCAAAAAAAGTGATGTTTGGTGCAGAGGAGATGAGGATTGGTACTGGGAGTTTTCAGTGTGCAGAATCCCAACCTGAAACCCTTTTTCGCTATCAGGTCTAGTTTTGATTTATTACCATTATTATTATTATTATTTTCTATAATGATAATAATTCTAATTCTATAATTCTATAATTCGGTTTTGGATTCTGCACACCGAAAACCCCCAGTACCGACCCTCACCTCTGCACCAAACAACACCTCTTTGTACAGTCTTCACGGCTGAGGTAGGACGGAGGTCTCAGTAGTAGAAGTTGTTCCTAATTCCTTATTAATTAAGATTTGTGGCACTTCACTACCGAAACTCCTCTGTAAGAACCTGATCGTGCTCTAGTCCGATGGTTACTTCAACAACCAAATGAAGCTTTTTTTAATTCGTTTCCTCGCAGATGTTTTACAATAATCGTAGCTCCTTTGATAACCTTTAATTGCGGTCAAAGCGAATACATTAGACCAGCTGAACCTCGCCATTCCCTTCGGCGGCAGGGCGACCTCACAATGACACGACTTTAACACGTAAAAGACCGTGGCCTTCCCTAGTTCGGCTCGCGATGCTGCATTTAGATAAACATTCACTTCAAGGAAGTCGTAGCAAAGTTAACTAGTTACTTGAAAGGAGAGCGGGAGGTCTACGTTCAGCAGAAAGCTCTGAGTACAACTTCTACCTTTGTGTACAATCCGTTTTTTTGTCGACCTTCTTGAAATCGAACGGAGTAGTTCATATAAGTGGAAGTCACATGGAAGCTCACACTCATAACGCGGTGGTAAATGGTCTCGAACTGGTTACAGAATGAAGTAGTTGACAATGATTTGGTGGAACGAATTGTAGGAGATTGTACGGACACGGGCTTCTGGAATCGACGGATTCGCTCCTTCTCCCACCTATTCCTGCTAGTTAACAATAGTTGTCAAGGATTACTCATTCCAAGCTTAGGGTGTCTGTGAGTGTAATATGAAGGGCTTGAACCGCGTGGTAGTTCAGCCTCTTTGCTCAATTCTCGAGTGAACATTGTGTGAAATGGGAAAAATACGCTGAACACCCATTTGACGAAAAGTTTAAAAAGTAAAACTCCACTGACGTTAACTTGAAAAACTCCAAATGATTGAACGACTTTAGTCATCCAAAATCAAATTGTCCACAGAGTGTAGCTCAATCTTAAGTGGAAGGCCACTGGTGACCAGTTGGACGGAAGATCAGGTAACAAACTATGCAGTAATTGAAGGCGGTTTAAGCAGAGCCCGTCCCTTGAATTCTCGAATGATGATTATCCCATATATAAAGCACCAGGATCGTGGCAGGAAGCGCACAAGACGGTAGTGGCATCCAGGAAAAGACCATGAAAAGCTCAGGAGCGGCTGCTCGGTTCAATCTTGCTGAACGTGGCGTTGTGTGCGCTGTGACTTCTATCACACAGTTTGAAAAAAAAAAAAAAAAAAAGTTCCTGTCATTCAGCAGTCATATAAGAGCGAATTTTCGAAGAAAGTACTGGTCTTATGTAAAACGTGGTGTTTGGAAAAATCTCATTGAAATTACGCAATCTGAAACTTACTTATTGGTTAATTCTAGGTATTTAAGTATAAAGCCATTCGGTTAATTCGGTACGCATGTAGTGCTCCCACTAAAGATTGGTAGGTACATACAATAGTCTCCCTAATAGTTACTCCTCTTTTGAAAAAAGTTATAAAATCTTATTACCACTATAATCATGAAAAATATGCCAACTTCATCTAACTTACTGACTTACGGTGGCAGTGGATTCATTCCAGGAAATGGGGAAAGTGGGATCAATGCTACTGCGGATTTTTTCATATCTAGGATTTTGAACAGATTTAGCGTGGTGACAGTACCCTTTGAAAAAACAAGAAGGTAGGAAGGTGGAAACCACTTTCCATACCACGGTATGGTGGAGGATGGGACATAAATGATCAATAATTGATTTTGCAGAACAACACTTCAGTTTATAGATTTTTCATACCAAATAAAATAAACTGAATTTTATGTTGAGATAATTTGACTCGCATATTACCTAATTATAACAGTGTCGTAACATGTAAAATCAGTAACATGTTGTCGGTAACAGACCATTAACATTGATATTGAAAAAATATAAAGTTTTCTTCTTCAACAAGTTTCAAAATCCAAACATTTAGCACGACTAGAAGAGCGAATTTAAGAAATAACTGATTTATGTAAAATGTCTACATTTTACTGGTTTTATAATAAATTTTGTCTCCTTTTTCGTTGAGTAACACTGAGTAAAGATTTTGTTCGTCTTCAGAACCTCCAAATTAAATTTTTCTGGCGAAAAAACCTGGTTTCGGGCTTCAGATATCAAATATGAATGAAAAATGCGGAATAAAATTGGAAAAGTCAGCGAGATTCGTTGTTTCACAACAAAGAAGATGAGATGGTGATAGTGGTCATTAGGGGCTGTAGAGCCAAAATTAATAGGTAGACACTGCCTAAATTAGATTCTTATCCCGCACCTAAGTATCCCCTACCTAATAACAAATATAAATAAGGCAAACTCGTCAGTCAACTGTCACTTCGATCAGATCGATCGCGAGTCTGACTGTGTGATTTGGAATGAAGGAATGAGGAGAGAGTTGCGTAATAGGAAAGGGACTGACCGTGACATCCGAACCCACCGGGTCTGCCAACTGAACCGCGCCCAACCGGCGTATCAGGTGTGGTCCGAGTGCCGACCCGCGCAAGCTGGCGACCTAATCAGAGTTCAACGTTTTTTTGACACTGCCCTCCGCCCCTGTTATCATTTCTCTTTTTGCCCCCTTCGGCTCTCCAAGTCCTTTATAAAGTGTTATATGGGGGAGGAGACAGGGCATAATGTAGACGCAAGGTCAGGTTCGGACGAAAGAAAAGAAAAAAAAAACAATGGAGAAACGTTTGGATTAGTTATTTCCAAGGCTTCAAACCGACTCATGTGAGATGACGAAAAAAGATAATTTCAATATTCATAATTATGAGCCAGTGTGATAACGTAAGGTACCTAAACAAAGGCCTTCAAAATCAAAAGTGGACAACTCCATTTTTTCAAAACCCCAGTAATACCCAACCACCATTATTGAAGACAAAATATGACCAATATGCTTTTTTGGTCATTTTCGTTTTAGTGCACTTTTGGGTACCATTAATTGGGTACTACTGTGTTGGGCACACCATGCTAGAGGCGACATACTTCATTCCTGGCGTGGTGAAGGAGGAGGAGTACGGACATAATCATTCATGCTGCTGGTTCAAATCCCATCCAGCTAACTTAACTCGTCCGTCAGGTAGCGTCATTATACATTAACCCCTGTGAGAGATAAGAGATGAGGGACTTCGAAGCCGTGTTGGGGTCAAGATCTGTGCTTCTGTATTTGTTTTATGATTGGGATCTCCGCATCGTATGAAATTCAGATTTCCACGATTTCGCCCGGAGGCGGTGATCGTGAGCTGAATCGAAACTCTTCGAATTCCGGCCCAACCTCAACATCTACACCACGTCTAAAGAAGCTTTTACCGTACCGGTCAGAATCCGTTTATCCGCACACCTTGGAAGTCTGTCGGTTTTTGAGAAGGTCGCGACATCCGCCGTCGGACGTGTCGATCCAACCCGCCCTTGACATCCCATCTGACCCCACAGCTTCCTCGAGGAGTTAATATTATCCCTTGCAATTTTTTTTTCTTCTTCTTCGAGCTGAAACACCGAATATTACACTGCTGAGATTAGAAAACTGACAAATAGACTGGCAAAAGGAGCGGTTATAAGATCGTTAGCGTATCAGTGGCACAAATGCCCTGGAAAAGACCTTCCATTTCTGATTGGTGCGTATATTTATCCAACTTGAAGCCTTGAGGTTGGATGCGTGACACCGCACAAATCCAACAATTTCAGTCAGTTTAATACCACCAATTCTCTCTTGGAGCCCTGTGACGCCATTTTTCTTGTAATTTCATTCGTCCATAACAGCATAGTGGCAACCAACCAAACCTGTAACTGATTTAGTGGTTTTTGAGCACATCAACTTGATTAAGTACTTAACTAGATCTACGAAGATTCAGTTATTTCGAGTAAACAATTTCCAAGAACTGCTTAGTAAGAGTGTGAGTTACGAGAAAGTACCTCAGAAACTCCGGTTGTCCAAAACCTTCACGATTCGTTTACGCTTTTACAAAGTACACGTCAACCTTTTTCAATCAGTATGAGTGATAATTGCGGTAGTTAGGCAGTCCACTCCGTCATTAAGGTCATAGTACTTGGGTATGTGGAAGCTACACGAAGGTTTGAAGTATGAGTTAGGAGGGATTAATAAGAAACACAGTAAAACTGAGTGAAGAACTTATGTTTGGAAAATTTACAGCAAGTTAACAGAAGATCATGAAACTTACTTCGGAAGGTACTTTGGAAGAGCAGAATCGTAATTTTGGCAACATCGGATCGACAATAGGCATTGACAATTTTCAATATCACGCGTGTCGACAGGCCACAATTTTGCACCCAGATACCCATTAAAGTATTTTCTCCTTAATTGTTACCAAGACAAAACAAAACTGTGACATTAAATGCCAACTTAGAATGGAAGGAGAACATAAGTTTTTAGGAGATCCATCAAAAGCAAACGGAAAAGTACAGGAAGACTTTAGTTCTCAAGCTGATAGGGTAATCAAGGTGGCCGTCCACAATGAATAATGTGGCAGGTTATTGTAGAGGCTGTTAGGTCGGGAGTGTACTTCGTTAGTGGAGACCTCCAGGCATCCGTTCATATTTCTTCTCCGTGGAACTTTGAATGCAGAGAAGGTTTCCTCACGCTTCCGGACAAAAGGAAGTAAATGAAGCAACCGTATTTCCCCTCCATCGTCCACTTCATTAGGCTCGACGGGACCGTAGAAAAATCCAGACAACCCATTCCGTTTCACTGTAGGAAGGCACAGTACCAACTCTACATACTACAATCTTTATGCTTTGGTTGATATAAAAAAGTATGATTTACCACACAAATTTCATGAAATCAATCAAATTCAACATAAATATACCTACATGGTGCCTTAAGAGAGTATCTGCCACTGAATTGTTGTTCCGTAGGACCTAAGTATGATATGGACGTAGACGCAATGCACGAAATAGAGATACCTAACGGAGATTAGGAGGTGGCCGAATTTCTGCAAGCTACAGAAACGTTAGTTTTGGGAATAAAATAGTGCACACAGTAGCAGGTCGCAGTTGTTTGTGTATAATACGCACTGCTACAGCAGGTCAAAACTCCTGGAGTCGCCATTTGGTTTCCATTTTTCATTGGATCCCCATTTCCGGAGCAGCATTTCTGTTCTGGCGGTCAGCAACATCGCCGATTTTCTGAAGCCGCCGTTCAGTCAATTGTCAATTGGCCAGTCGCCATGTTCCAAAAGACGCCACCAGCATCCTTGGAGATCGACTCCAGCTAGTCTGGTGTGCTGGATCAGCACACTGCTTGGGACCCTTTGCAGTGGACGTAAGTCTTCAAATCCAAGGCAAATTCAATTGAAATCTTTTCTAAATACTGAATTTGACGAGACCATTGTATCTCTTTGTACTTGTTCAGACAAAACCCTTTTTCTTTCCTATTCACCTGATGGTGGCCATCAAACCGCTCCAAAACGGAATCTCACCATGAATTAATGAAATTCCCTTATCTTGCTCGGAATTTGTAACAGCATAAAAACAGCATTTCACCGTGTAAATTTGGTATAAAACTTGTTTTTAATTCGTTTAAATATTCCTACAATGGACGTAAAATTGGGTATCACCCTTATCCAAGGCGCCATGAGTCGGACTTCCGGCATCCGAAATCACTCTGAAACCTTCCTTCTTCTTGGTTGCTGCTGAAAACCTTTTCCTTCGGATCTCAGTGAAGCTGATGGTAGCTATTACTGTCAGAAGTCAAAACCTTATTTTCGGAAAACATTGTTCTTAAAATAACAATGTTTTCCGAAAATAAGGTTTTTAGTTTCACTACTAAATTTGGGCCTTGTGCACACGCTGGGACAGAATCGAGCTTCTGCGTGTCATTTCTCCTCAATGGCTGCTTGTAGTAATCTGTAAGTTGGTTGGTTACTGTTGGTAAATAGTTGTTATCGTTTCCTGAATATTCTTTGTTTTTGAACATGCAGGCTTTTGCAGCGGGGCTGTCGGCTTATTATTCAGATCAAAAGTCAAGAGTGCTGATGCTCCTACCCTACGCACTTTTGACCTCAGCAAAGCGAATATTTTAGTTTTCTCTCTCAAACCACAAATTCCACGGTCTATCGGTCTCATACTCGACGTAAACCCTTCAAACGTTCTCGCGTCTTTCGGTCGAAGGAATTTAAACGGCTGCACTTGCTGTCTGGTACGGGCCGTTAGGTAACAGCCGCTCGCTGAAGGCGTTAATTTGTAAAACGGCTCGCGAAGCCTTAACACCGAGCACAGCCCATGAATAATGTCGGTCTGCCGACTCAAAAAGGGAGCTCCCGAAGATTTATCTTTTTCACCGAGACACAATACGGCGAGGCGTTCGCCGTGTGGTCGTCTCCACTCGCGAATACTTCAAGCAATACGCAAATACTTGGCAGGCGACTCGAAAGAGATTTGTATACATCTTCCGAGTTACGCTCCTGATATCACGCGTTGCACAATTTAATTCGTCATTAACACGTAATAATGTTTGTGTAAGAAATGTTAGATAATCCCATTTTGTTGATGGGGCAATAACTGAGGGAGGGAGAGTGTGAATTACTCTCATCGTACCACACGGTTCTAGTAGGCATGGATTCATCAGTTTCCTGAATCTACTAGTTGTGTTTTTGAAAGCCTAAATGAAAACTGCACTGAAGATTTATGGAAAAAATAGGTATACAACACACATTTTTTAGCGCATTTTCGAAGAAATGGAAGCTATTGTTCTCGGTCCCAAATCCTAAGGCTAAGTTCGTAGATGGGCAGAATCTGGCCACTGTAAGGGAGGTTTTTGGGAGTTTTAGGGGGGAGGGAAATTACCCATAAATTCCAAAAATGAAACAGTCTGACAAGTGAAACCTCGTTCAAAGGTTTCACTCTGAACACGATGGTATTACTGGCACCACGGGTGATTAAATGCTACATAGGCAATTCAGAGGACATTAAATATTCAGTCCTCCTTCAACAAATTTTGTAGACTCTCATGTAAGAAATCTGACCTCGATATTTAAAGCTTTAAGAACAATACTCAGCACCTGTGAACAATATTAACCACTAGAATTGTGAAACGAGGATTCTTGGAGTGTGGTTGCCAAAAACCCGTAGCTGAGCCACTGAGCAGAGGATAAACATTGGCCAATCCTGAGCTAGATACCTCTGGGGCCCTGGATTCCTGGAAGGCCAGTGTGAGGACAGCCCCTTGAGGTTGTGGCCAGCTGCAGGCCGATGATACGAGAGATAAAAGGCAAGGAAGTCCATGTTTGGACCATCTTGGAGAGCCATGTTTGGAGGAGAATCCTGTATCAGTCCTGCATCAGCAGGCAAGCTCATTCAAAAACACTCCAAGGCATCCACAAGGTGTTTAAACGAATTGTACCTGGGATCGCATGAGGTATGTTCCAGCGCTTTGAGTCCCGGAACTGAGTTCTGGAACTGGTTCCGAGAAAGAACTGAAATGGTGGGAAAGAGTCCCGGAAATTTTCGGTTCTCGGACTGATCCGCTGGAACGACCAAATGTAGGTACCCGCCCTCAAATGTAACCTCCTTCTTCTTCAATCTGAGTTACTTTTACGTTACCTTGACTAATTGTATACCTAGTAATATTTCCTGGAGGGTCATAGAAAGGCGATTCACGCAGTATTCTGTATTTCATTGGAATCAAATAAATTGGCACCAACTTCAAATTATGATGGACAAGGCTAGAATGGGATCGTGAAATGTTGAATGCCTAAATCCTAAGTCATTCAGAATAATTCTCATTGATTAACTATACCTAATATAACAGTTAGGTATCTTATAGTTATCATAAATCGAGTTATTCAATATAAATCACTAGGTATATAGTACTTACGAGTAATTTGAATTGACCAGGAAAAAGCAATCAGAATATAAGTTATTTTTTATTTCATTTTTGCCTCACGCGCTTCAAAACAAGATGGAAAGAAATTAAAATGCGAAAGTACTTGAAGACGTGAATGCATTTAACATGATAGTAAATGTCCTAGTCCCAGTTGGTCAACTTACCTCCTACTCTGTACGTATTGCTTTCACCTTTATATTTTTTGACTTTCCTAGCTCCGCCTGTTTTTTGTTCCCAAGAGCATACTTACCTAGTTGCAAATTGCATTCTGAGTTGTATTGACTCATATTTATATTGTCCTTTTCCTCTTTAAAAGAGCACAAACGCCTGAATTTTGAAAGCGTAATCTTATAATTTACATTTGGTCAAATGACGACTTAATTATGCCTACCCGACACTGTTAGGCGCTAGAAAAATGTAAAAGTCGTTCACGTTTTCACTTGGAGTGAGCGATGAGGAATGAGTATTTAGGTAGGTTATCACGTCGATGACCGGTTACCTTTAAAGTTCTTTTCCCGGGCCCTGCCTTCGATTCTTTCCGAACAGTCCCGGAACTGGCCGGAAACATTCTCGGAACTCGCCGCGCTGGAACGTGGTCCCAAATGATCGAGTTCTGGGACTCAACGCGCTGGAACGCAGTTCTTCCTGCGCGCGGCTACTGCGCCGGAAATTTCCGGAAAAGTTCCGGAACTGTGAAGCGCTGGAACATACCTATGATGGCAACCTAGACTGAATGGAGAGGAACCTCTGACTGTGTCAGACTGACACAGCACAGACAGTCGTTCAGGAGGCATACTTATGACCCCAGAACAGCCATCCTATGGAGTACTGATTGAGAGTACGCCTGTCCCCGCACGCACCCAATTGAGACTTAGATGCCCAAAGCGACGTTAAAAGTGTTTGTATCAGTTTGTGGCAGATTCTTAAACACATAAAAAACGGAAAAAATACCGTGACATTACGAGAGTCTCATGCGCATTTGGACGGCAGTACGATTTTATCACCTTCTCTCACCTACCGCAGACCTCGTTAGGAGGTTTTTATAACTGTTTTCAAGTTATAAACGCCTTGGTTAGATGTTTTTTTCACTCCCTCAAAGGAAAACAAGGCGGAAATTTCTCATTTTCTTCGACCGTGACCGTCGGCTTCGTCGAAACAAAGGTGACAGCGAAAGTGGACGAGGAGAGAAAAAAGTACCGCATGAATCCGAGTAGGAGACACACTCAATGGGAAGAAGTATCTGATACTAAACTAGGTGTGCACTTAACTTCCTCTTTTACTGATAGCGTCACCTGTTGTACCTGCGGAGTGTCGAAAACGAAAGCTGGTCATTAGGGGAGGCTTTTTCGCTGTAAGCCGATGTCTTTCGTTCATCAGTTTTTACTATTGATTGGTAGGTTCAACATTCATTTCCGTGACATCGATCGGTGTCTGTAAATAAGGAGAAATTCTTGCGTCACGCGATCTAAACATCGTAGGAAACGGCCGGTTACATGTTCCACCGCCCATGTCATCGTCCACGTTTAATCGAACTTTCAAAGTCATTTTGCCTTCTAGGGGAATTACTGAGGCAGCCCGATTCTGTTTGAGGATCGAGTATTTTCAATTTCATTCAAGATCAGGTCGTTGTACGTTTCCTAAATCCAGCGGTTCTAGCAGCCATGGACCCTCATTCATAAGTTTCCTAAATCCACTTATGGTTCTAGTCACTTTGGGCACCCGCGTTTCAGTTCCTACTAGAAGTAGAAGTATAGAGTATGGTTGTAGTACGTTGTAACGGTATATAATATATCATATTATGAAGAGAGTATGATGGAAATTTACGTTACTTATGCAACGCATGGGTCAACCAACTAGTTTGTGTTTAAAATGATTAAAATTGAGTTCATTAAGTAATTAAAGTTCAAATTATAATCTATCGAAGAGGCGTCTAAAACGATGTCTTCCCTATTAGAAAATTTAGTAAAGGGCGGATCATCAGGAGGGTAATCAACGTCTGAAACTGTTACAAGTCTCGCCTGCGACAGCATTCTGGACCTCCTGCCAGATATCGGAGGCATCTTTACGTATAATAGACTAGTAAAAGTGGGTGGGCCCAAAGAAACCATTATAGGTAGTAAAATATGTGGCCTGTAATTACGACGAAAAATGCCGCATCTTCCCTCTTAAATAAAACCGAAAACTGGGGGGATCCTCCAGGTCTGGGCCTATCGTGCAAGAGTTGCACAAGCGGTTTCCCAAACAGGCCATAAAAGAAATAGATATGGTAATGGTCTAACGATATCTTCTCATCTGTGCTACCAACGATTCGAAGTAGCCACCGGTTCGTCCGAACCGACTTTTCTGATTTGGTTCTCAAGTTACGACTGGAGTGGGCTGGGTTGATGTCCTTATCCAATGGGCATCGATGACGTACTGCTATTAGGACTGAAACTAATTGGAAGCATTCAGTTAGACGCTTGAGTTGAGTACAATGTATGCACGATTTGAATTCTTCTGATGACCAAACAAGAAGAACCAGGATAAAACCCACTTTGGTCTTAGAACTTGAAATGTCAAGGGTCTCTGTGAAAGAAGACAGTAGTTGGGCACATCCCACTAGTTCTCACTTTACTTGAAAAATTGAGGAAGTAAGTTACCAGTCTCGCCCAGCACAAATTTTGGTTCACGTGGTTTCTGAACACATAACATAGTTTTGTACATCTTCTTAAGCCTGGAATTCCACACGGTCCATCACATTAAAATCGACCCAAAACCCACGGTTTTCCCTCCACTGCTATTCTGCATCACTTAGCGGAAGCTACTTTTTTCAATGAATCGTTCCTTAATCCACGTACGTTGCTTTTCATTGTTGCTTTAAATAGAGCTTTTCAAGGCGATTTCAACGGTGTGAAAATGTACATTTCAAAAATGGCCAACTACTAACTTCCTGTATAGTAGCCACTAGCGACAAAGAGTGGTAAACAGGGTCTTCATATAGGGTCTAAGAACTTGAATGTACTCGTATGTAACAAATAGGAACGAAATATAGCAAAACGTATGGGCTTGGTTCTTATGATACAAGGAACATTCATTTATTACTGTTACCTAAACAGGAACTTTTGAAGTTTTCGCAACACGTGATTTTGGGTTTTTCGATTAGTTAAGGAATGATATTTGAAATTATTAATACAACACCCAAATTTAACGTCTGGTCATGGGCTCACCCAGTCGTTCGTCAAGGTGAAGAATTTGCAATGTTTCAATCCGTCGTCTGTTTCAGAACTTTTCGGGACCCGCTGGAGGAAGTTCAAGCCGAACAGTTCAAGTTTAGCGAAGTCAACGCACTTGTATCGGGTCCAAGGCCAACAGCGATATATTCGCATGCCTCGAAGACCGGGAGACTTTTACTTTCCACAAGGCGAGGAGAAGCCGCCGAATCTGATAAATTGCTCTACTCGCTCGTTGCAACACGTTCTCGACGGTATTTTTGAGCAGGTACTGAGAGTATCACGGGGGAGTAATAGACACCTACCGAATTTGGTAGCGACAAATTATGAGTAATCACACATCTTATAGACAATTCCGAAACGAACCAGTAACGTAGCAATCAAAGCAGTTCGAAAGGGGAAACAGGACTAGAATTCAACTTCAAAGCGAATCGAATGGTACAAAATGTTCAATTTGTGATTTTAAAGTACCTGAGTGACCTTCGGCGTGTCCTGTAACACGTTGAATTCGTTTTCATGACCGACTACGTCACGGAGTACGTTCTTAGGAAGAACCCCTGACGTCATTATTGAAATTAGCTGGCTCTTTTAGTGGACTTCAAATTTTTATTAATTTTATAAACCGTAAACCTCTAAACCGTAAATGGTTGCAAAACATGTAGAAAACCTAACACCAGTACAAAATTTACACACATAATTTGTGATTTTAATTCGAACAAACTTCAGAGACAACAATCAAAGCCAAGAGCGGAGTGACTTTTAATACGAGTTTAATAAGTTTGACCAAGAGCAGCTTTCCCATGGGATGTGTGATCCTAATCGGTTTGAAACTACAATACCTATCACTTGGTACGAAACACGTAGTAGGAACCATGCCAAATTTGTTTATTTTTCAATTTCTGAAGTGCAACAAGGATGAACAAGAATCGAACCAAAACGCGTTTCAAAACTGAACGCGTGCCGCTATAACTTGTCGAATTATCATTTAATTGATCGGCTCGCGGGGCCGCTGAGAAACGTTTGTGCTCATCACGACATGTGGGTGGAAAAAAGGAGGAATTACGCAAACCGCAGGTCGAAAACCTCAAAGCCCCACTGACCCTGCGGAAATGTTTACTGGTTCGACGTGAATTTCTGATAATTTTCGCTTACAACCGATTCGTTGCTACGGAACTTTATCTTCGCCAGTTATCATCGTGCAAAAATCGTTCACCACTCGTTGGATAGCTCTCGATTTAGCTAACCATATTACATTAACCACTGCGGAGTGCGTGGCCGACAAGCTGCGGTATGAGCGTGATTGTTTAAATAACTGTTTACACACAGGTGATCACCACTTGACTAAGACATAAAATGTCCCACAGGGTTGCAGACTCGTATGCAAGATGTTACAGCAAGACTGTGAAGCCTAGATGAATTTCTGGAATTTTTCTCTTCGTCAGTGTCCAGTTGGCAACTTGTTCAAGAAAGTTTGCAACTTTTGCTCGTCATTCATTGTGTTGTTTACTTCTTGCTCCTCTCTCAACAATACTTTCACTCATCTATCAGAGGAACTCCGAATTATTATATTTATTTGCAAACAGCTCATCAGTCTCAAATTGCAATAAGTACTTAAGTAAAAAGGTATGAAAACTATAGTCGAAAACTCATTGTCAGAAAATTGACATTACAGTTGGGCTTAGGTACCTATTTACATAGTTTTTGACATTTTCATGTCTTTGCTTTGGCACATAAACTGAAACGGGAAAAATTTGTTCCCTTGATTCACCCTTTCCCTCAGATCACGTCAGAACACAAGCGACCGGCGGGCCACTACGTCAGAACCTATGACGCACGAGCGTATGACGTCAGACGGCTGGCAGAAGGCCAACTAGTACGTCAGAGCCTATGACGCACGAGCCTATATGACGTCAGACGGCTGGCAGGAGGCTAACTAGTACGTCAAAGCCTATGACGTCAGAGGGCTGGCTGGCTGGGTGATCGGGTGGTAGCGAAGGAGGTGGTGATGACGTCAGAGGGGCCAGAGGGAGGCAGATATCTGAAACCCCCATTTCTTCCTCACTACTTTCGTGATCACCGTGAAATTTCCTAAAGGATCTCCGAGTTTCAGATTTTTTATGCTCACTGTGCAATTTGATTGTAAACGAGGACACAGTACACTTCCTAGCGACCTGCTCTATATTTTCATATTACAGGAGAATATATCTAGGGGCTGACACCCTTAGCAGGACGGACCTGGTCGAAGTGCTGTGCAATTTGATTGTAAACGAGGACACAGTACACTTCCTAGCGACCTGCTCTATATTTTCATATTACAGGAGAATATATCTAGGGGCTGACACCCTTAGCAGGACGGACCTGGTCGAAGTGCTGTGCAATTTGATTGTAAACGAGGACACAGTACACTTCCTAGCGACCTGCTCTATATTTTCATATTACAGGAGAATATATCTAGGGGCTGACACCCTTAGCAGGACGGACCTGGTCGAAGTGCTCAACGGAAGGGATTGGGACGAGCTGTGAGGGCAGCCTGGCCCTACCGCCGCAGCCTAATTGATGAATCCAATTACAATTGAGATACGTAAATGAGCAAATAAGGGCAATAAAAGTAAACAAGCATATGAGGGCAACAATGAATAATGCAAATATAAAATTAGCCAAAATGTAATAAATCAAGATATTGTAATAAATATAATACAGAAATGTAATAGAATTAGTTGATAAGCAACCTATAGTAAGCAAAACCTAACAATACGTATTAAAACGCTAACCAGTACAATGGTGAACTCCGGCTGACGGTAATATTACCATAGCCTATCATGTTGCAAAATATTATTGTAAAGAACTTTTTTTGTAAATAAACATTCATCATTCATTTATTCAGTCTGACGAGTGACACATCATTTTAAAGATTTTTTTAATGATAAACACGATGGTGAAGTCAGAATTGCGATATCTCATTCCGTTCTCAAACTGGACTGGAGCACTTTGCTTATCTTTTTGATCGCAAGCGATCCTGTTGTGTATTACGTCAACTAATCATATTATCTGCTTTGCACATATCGCCAAATATAATATATATATTTGGATTTCGACCAAAAATCATCTTGTTCTAATTGACCTACAACATCCTAATCACGTTCACAGCGGAAATTTGAATTACGAAAAAATGGTATAAATTTCTGAATTATCTTTGAATCATCTGACTTGTGTGATTTTAGGGAAATAATAATAATTATTACAAATAATATTCCTACTAATAATGTCGAGCTCACTACCTTAAAAGTACTTTTGATTAGAGGGCCCTCGGTTCTAGTCCTAAGATCTATGTCCTTTGGTACGAATAGATCCCAGGAATCCAAAGGATGTCCTTTGGTAGGGTTCTAGATCTTTTGTTAGCTCTACCGATGCAAGTGGCTCATCTTCCATCAATGTTGTTTCTTTTTCAAAGATATGTTAATAAAACGCTGCACATTTTTACTCAACGGTTCGTCATCTTCTGACACCTTCTATCACACCTTCTATCTACAACTGTCGAAATCGAAGTTTCATACCACAGCTACGTAAAATTCGCATGTACAAAACGATCGATGCTCTGGGGGTTTATTTGGGAGCAGGAGCTCGTTCGTTGTACGCGGTATAAGGCGGGTTGTTTGTCACCCTTTTATGGTTAACTGGTCTCGACAATAAAACCCGAGCCACTTTATATTAGTACCTCTCAGTAACAGTGATATCTGCTCCCGTGATACCTAAAAAAAATACCTATTAGAAGTTGAAGGCCTCCAGTTATTGCGCCAACTTCATTATACACCAAATTCGATACAATAACCAACTAAAGTCTGCTGAATCTGTTGACGTCATCTGCCAACTTATTCGTATTCTCGAGTGAAGCTGACCTTAGAAATGCCAAAATGAATCCATAAGACGGCCCTTAATTTTTCTGACCCACATACGTTAATATACCGCCCAACCCCACTCCATAGTTCTGTTAACGTCATTTATTCGAGTGATATAAGATTGGAGAAGGCCAAAGTTGGAATTACGGTGTTGCGAAGTGGTATAGCACCTCGCCTCTCTCGCTAAAGGCATCTCAAGTCCATTCTCTCGGAGTGACTGAGTGATTTACGGGAGTGACAGGTGGCCGGTTAATATTGAATTCCCTTACACAAAAAAGGCCCTTGGTGATTTATAACGTGGAAACAACGAGGGGAAAATCATTGGGAGTCTCCAACAATAAATTTACCTGCGCAACTCACTGCGTCAATCAACGCGGCCTCTCGGCACGGTGTAAGTCAAGTAGAGTGGCAAAGAATAGGCAGGTACGCAAATGAAGCTTAGAATATAAGTATGAGTGCTTTTTATGCCATAAATAGCTGTGACAATTATCACATCATTCTAAGACAAACAACCTTCAGCAATCTCTCCATTATCATAATACCGGATTCCAGCATATTAAATATCGACCTGTGACTCCAAATTGATCTTTATCCTCGTTTTAATACCATATTATTTTTTTATTTTTAAAGTTGCAGAAATGACTCAAATCGAGGGTGAAATGAGCCAAAAACTATTGTGCACGGACATCTGACACGTAAGAGTCGACTCTACGATGAAAAGTGAATACTTCAGCACCAATTGTGGTCGTGATAATGCGTTTTATGTGTGTGCTGTGAAATCGTCCATCAGTGAGTTACGCCATGTTGGCACTTTACCACCGAAATAAGAGTCTTTATCTTTATTGATTGGTGGGGTTCAGAAAGTACCCTAATGATCTAGTGGACACTCCACTCGGGATTCTCCCCTCTGACAATATGTATCTCTAAAGCAACGGTTGTTAACACATTCAATGCTGATGTCTCAACTGTTGAGGCAAGCGGGTTCTTCGATCCTCACGAGTGTCTCAACACTTGAGACGGACCTTCCTACTAGGACGGCCCTTCCAGCGGCCTGCCCCACTGAATTTTACCCTGTTGGTAAAATTGTCACTCCCACGTGTTTTTTCTTGACATCAAAATAAATTTCGGTAAGAAAATGGGTTTTTATTACCTTTTGGGAGTGTCTCAACACTTGAGACGCACAGTGGGGAGCGAAAACTGGAGAAGTATTGCTGGCATTTGCATAACCCAGTTCCCCTGCTTCTCTACCGTCTCAACTCTTGAAACACCTCTATAAAACCGCTACAAACGTACATTTTTTGGTACAAAATATTTTTGACACTAGAAGTGAATAAAAAAGCATGTACAAATGATTTGTTGTTTTGAAAAAGGTGTCAGTCAGGACTTGATGCTTGATTTTTCTTCCCAATCCCTCAGCATTGAATGTGTTAAAGAAACATGTAATAATATTGCAACTTACTTAATATGTTAGGAGGTGAGGCCTATGAATTGAGATTCAGATTTTTCGACGAATCTTAGTTCCTTAGTCCCATTTTGAGGTCAGTGATGATTTGCCTGCTAATTGTACTAATACTAATTTGTCTGGCTATCAAAATCCGTACTATTCCGAAGATGTCAAGTGATATTGTGTATTTGGAGCACATGTGATAAGTTTTGTGCTTGTTGGACTGTTAAGAACACGATTGCGTCATTACGTAATAAAATGTTACATTCTGATTTCAAAAATCCCGACTTGACGTTGACGAGGGACAACAACTGAACCGTTCGCAAACTATACCAACTTCGTCACAAAAACTCGACTTGGATCGTATTTCATGTTCGGGTCTTATATAATAATTGTGTCTTTCTTTCGATGATCGAATAGTCGCCCATTTGAATAACACGAAAAAGCGCTAGTGCTCGTCATCTGATAAAATCCCAGGGATCCGCATAATATGTTAATTCTGCACCCCTGACCCAACTAGTTATCCACAGTTAGCTAATAGCGTCACACTTGGGAGATTCGGCTAAAAATAGAATTAATCGAGACCACGTTACCTACATATTATAGTAACGAGCAAAATGAACTTGTACTCAATTTATCACCCGTAAAAAACTCTTTGCTCCTCACTAAATTATACAGAAAACGAAAAATATGTTTATCAACGAACTAAAATACGTCCACTACAAAGTTTTCACTATCCATCGATTCTTCAGTCTCGAGGAATTTTCAAGTGTCGGCGTGACCTCGATCGAAAACGGGGACCCATTTACGTTTCTCGGGCCCTTCTATTGGAATCACAGTCATTTTGTTGATCGTTATGAACGCCTTGGGCCGAAATACAGTTCGCACTAAATTAGTTATCAGCTTGTAGGCACCTTCCAGTCGACGAGGATAATTGAGGAAAAAATGCATACAAGATCACCAATGATTACGTTGCTAGAACTCTACTACTTAACTGGGTACCTAACGGTTTACAGTTTTCGTCTTGACACAATTAATATATGGAATTAATAGATCGGTGATGACACCACACATGAAGTGAGGCCTATGACTTCAGTTTTTTCCTCGAATCTTTGGTTCAAAGAACCATTTTGAGGTATTTACTTAATCACGCGCAAACGAAGGAACTGGCGACGAGGATGTGATTTTCCTCCGAACGCTCACAAAACCTTTTCAAATAATTATTCATCTAATTCACTTGCGAAACAAGATTCTGACTGTTCAACTCCATTTAATAGGTTATTCCCATAGGGATTTCCAATGACATTGGAAATCATCGTACTGTCTAAGCGGACCCCAAGGTACCGAAAGTTTATGCTCTAGGGAATTGGGCCCAAAAGCCCAAGATCAAAGAGTAAAACACCATTTGTTAAAACTGTTGAAATGTGAGAACATTGTGATGTGGCGACGGAGGACGGCAAGAAACATTTTAAAACATTTTGCGCCGATTCGTCACCAAAAGTAAGTAAAGGTATAATTAGGATGTTCTCACATTTCAACAGTTTTAAAAAATGGTGTTTTACTCTTTGATCTTGGGCTTTTGGGCCCAATTCCCTAGAGCATAAACTTTCGGTACCTTGGGGTCCGCTTAGACAGTACGATGACTTGGACGATCCTCATCAAGTACTTGGTCACAAATATAAGGCAAAGGATCCGAAAACTAAAGCCAATTCTGGGAGCTCGAACCCCTCTGAGTCTGTTCACAAAACGGCTCATTTACCTCTCCCTCATCAGATCAATCTGGATGTACTCCGCTGGGCTTTGGGTATCTGCAGCTGCTACCAACATAAAGAAGGTACAAGACACCTAAAACCGAGTTATGCGAATCATAACAGGGGCGTCCTGGATCATCCGTAACGCAACCCAACACAACGACCTGGGTATATCTAAAACTCGTATAGTGCAACAAACCATAGAAATCTCATACAGAAGCCTGCTATATCCACAACTGTAATGTCAACACTGACAATAAAGTTTACTGATTGAAAAAAAAATCACACTAGAGAGATTCTTCAGAGTCTGGAAACAAGACTTTAATTTTATTCTGGAGACATTTCTGAACATTTCACAATAAATGTTCCTCCCCCGAAGTTTCCGTTAGGTCGTAGCGGCCATTTACTCATATGGAGACATCTTGCTCATTCTGGAAAATTTTGCTCGCTGGAAAACTTACTCATAATAGAGATATTTCTAAACATTTCACAATACTTAAATGATCCTTTTCACAAGTTTCCGTTTGGTTGTAGCGGAGTTCGTGAAATAAAGGGTCTTAGTTCGAAAATTTACTCATATGGTCATGCTGCATAATTGGAACTACCTGCAGGTTAGCAGGAATAGCATGCTACCCTTCACACCTGCACCTACTGTATTCATGTCATTCCTGAGTAATTAACAGCCCCTATAACATGCCGGACTTTTCGAAGTATCGTTAAACTTTTCGTGTTCCCGACGAGGCTCACATTCGCTGTTATATATACGAGCAAAATGTGAGGTAAACAGTCTGGGCGATGTCACTGTTTGCAGGAAGTGAGATACAAAATTTACGGCTTCAATATATTAACCCGTGTGCAGTTGCTGCAACAAACGCCTAGTTGTTCAACGGAAAAAAAATCGTCTACGACCTAATTATGTAATCGACACCACTTTAAAGTGAAAATGGGTTCGAAAAATCTGAACTCAAAAGTCTGTGTAAATAGCGGGCGTTGGGAAAAACGTCGTTAGGATGAGGCGGCCCCCATAAAATATGAATCCGGGAGAAGGACAAAATCCGGTTTGAGGTGCGAAGGACTGAAGAAAACGCATATTTGACGTCGGTTATTCAACAGCTTGGAGATTGAGAGATATAAACTGGCTTGCTTGTATCCACCGATCTTATAGAGGTCTCAAATAAATTGTTTCCTACTTCCTAGTTGAGCGGTTTTGCAATGAACCTCGGGTCAAACTTGGTCGCCAAATGAAATGCCACCGGTCGATTCTGTCGAGGACTTGAGGTTTCTGAACCGATACATTCGTACAGGTTTACACGACTGTCGCGAGGAGTGTCTTGTAACTAGAGACACTGATTAGCACCACATAGTTGACTAGTGCCTTCACCTGTGTCACTCCAGGGATCTATAAATGAAACATCGACCTGCAAATCTGAATAAAATGTAGGTATCGGGCAATCCAATTAAAAACTAGTGAGCAGCGTCGTCCAGTCCAAATGAAAGAACCGACTTGATATCTTGTTATTCCTCAAGCCAAATACCGCATTCAAATCGGTTCAGACATTTGAACAAGACGCCCAGCCGGACAGACACAGGATTCAGCATTCACTGCAGAGTAGTTAACGTATTAAGATGGAGATGAATCAGCTCAGCAGGCGACGTACCATCAATTTATTACAAAGCCCGGTTCCAGCCAAAGCCAATAAACTCTTGGTTTCTGAAATATTATGCTTGTTGCATGAATGCACAACTAGAAGGATAAAGCTTGTTTGGATATGGTCGAAGGGTCACCGTGGAATTAGAGGCAATGTAGAAGCAGATGAGACCAAATCAAGTTCGAATTCTGTAGATGTAAAATACACGGTGTTCCGACTAATTCGTTATAATCGCAAGGGTCTCATAATCACAAGACTTCAGCAGCTACCGAATTCTTCGCGTGTCGTCGGGTTAGTCATAATACAAAACTGATTCGATCGAGCTAGTTCAGGGTCGCATTGCTCATAATATTGGGAAACCTCCCATTTCCCCAGAACCTACAGTTTTGACTCCAAAGTATTTTAGAAGGGCGGCCGGATTCCGTCGAAGTATCGCTCCGAGGCCCGTTTCCGTCGGTAATTGGACGATCCGGGATCGGGCGAGGCCTTGGATTGTAAAAAATTTTTTCCCTCCTTTCGCGGTGTATTATTTAGCGCAAAAACCCTCATTACTCGTACCGTGTGCGGCATTACAGCTCGTTACTGAATGATCGGTACACCTGGGATTGGGTGCCGACTGTTGGAGTAGGTTTGGAGCTGAAATGCAGCGATGCGTATCCGTTTTCGTGACCATCGCAGTGTAACGCCTTCATCGTTGAAATGTAAACCTGGATTATCTTTAAGGGCAGCTAGTTGGTGCACGATTCTTCACCTACAACTAACTAAAGCTCAATTCGTAACCTGTGATTTCCATAAATTGCTACATGTTACGTTACGGTCAATTATAAATATTGAAAATTAATTATTTCTACAGTCGAAGGGAGAAGGCGCTATTCGTTTCTAATTACAGCCTGATTGTTTTGTCCCAGAGTGTTTGAAAGCTTTGACTTAATGGTTGCATGTAAATTGTACAGGTACATACAAAAATGACTAAAACTTCAGGTGAACTCGAACCTACCTTTAGATTTTCCCATGACTATTTCAGACAAAATATTTCGGCAAGGGATTTTTGATGAGCTAAAAGTTACCTATTGAACTGTTGAAAGATTCCACGCTTAATTCCAATGTCAATCTACTAGTTCGTGAAATGCAAGGACCTACAAAAAGCTCGTAAGGCGTAGCTCAGCTCTTGCTGTAGCAGTATATTAATGATGAATGTACAATCTGTCCCATTCCTGTTCGGTCAAACTTCCCACTTTTATCTTCCGGATTCAACTAGAGTTTATGACTGGGAGAAAACCTGCTTTTGCTACGTATAGTGAATGCAAAAATAGACCATTCCCATCGAATGGCAGGAACTGACTCGTAATGAGATTCGGACAATATTATCGAGGCCTGAACACCATTGAGGTTTTACGACTTGAAAACTTATCACCTTCCTGTGTCTTTGTTAACACTCTGAGTTTGTTACAGAGGTAATGGCTATTAAAAGAGAGAGGGAAAGTGACAAAATCCAGTTTTTGATATAGGAGCACCAAAAAGTTCTTCCTCATAAGGATTTTGTCTCTATGAAAAATTAAAGGACAAAAAAGTTTCTTATGTATGAGGAACACTTCTCCTATCGGAGGTTGGACATCATCGTGGCCAGTTTGTCTTTGTCCCTTGCAGCTCTGAACAGCTCCAGTTCCACTCTTTGAGATTGTTCATCTAACTTGTCCTTCCTCTTCCTCTCTTTCCTGTAATTTTCCCTTCTAACATAAACTGTAAGATCTTGTACTTCTTTCCTCTACTAAGATCACTAAGTTCACTAAGAAGAAAATGCTCAGTGATGACAGGTACAATGATTTCATAACTGAAATGCAAGGAAACTTTCTTCGGTAGGCGAATCAGTTTTTCCGCCTGTGGAGCATCCGCTCACCCGAGGGCCTTATGGATTATTTCCTCCCCGGCCTCATTAATTACTTTCACTTTTCTCTTCGCTCGCGAGCTTCGGGGTCGTAAAAGCATTAAGCGATGTGCTTGGGGTGCCCTCATCCGGGGTCGACGTACCCGCTCGAGTTGGATGAGTCTTTTAGTGCGACTCGCAAACTCAAAAATATAATTCTGGCCAAAAAACGCCTCAGTTCATCAAGCTTGGCAGATTTGTGGTACTTGTTTGTGGGATGGAGGCAAAATCCTGAAACTAACGAAACCGTAAGTCTAACTAAAAGTCTAAAAAAAAACTAAAGGTATACACCTATACATCAGACGGTCAATTTTGAAGAAAATCGACATATTCCCTCCAGGGTTCAGCTCTTTTATTGCCGGCAGGTATTTCAAAATCGACAAAATGACAAAATCGATTATAAAACCACTCTCATAGTAGTATAATTTCAATCCGACCAATTATTAGATTTCAATTCAGGGGTTTTATTCGCAAAATTGGTTTTTAAAACGCTCGTCGTTTTTACATAGGAGGTGACGACAAACACTAAATTACATGTCTGGCGGAGTCGATGATAAGAGGTTCAGATTCCAGAAACTGGTTATAAACTGACCAAAAAGAACCAAACTTGAAAAGGTGTTGGAATGATTGAGAGGGTTCCTGGTCGGCTGGCACTTGAATTCGACCATTCGAACAAGGTTGAACAGAAGGATACGATAAGGATATAAGGCGGCGGAATTACTCACTATCCATTACAACAACGGTTTCACAGCAGCTCTGTATCGGATGACATACCTGAAATAGATATAAAAAAGTACGTTAGTATGGCGTACAAGGTGGAGAGTAATCAATAATAGGGAGTTCTAGTTATCCTGCTAAGGACAAGACATTTTCAGCCCAACCGACATGGGACTGTACTGAGGCTAGTTCCTGTAAATCTTGTACATTTAAAATACAATTTGTTGATTTAACGTTTAATTTTGTGAGGATGAAGACAGATGTTAAAACTACCCCATTTACAATGACTGGGGTTAACATCCAGCAAGTTCGTTGATTCGAGAGCATTGGTTTTGATGGTGTCCAGAATGAGATCTTCAACATTTCTCACTATTACCCTCAAGTCTTTTTGAGAATAGGTACAGGTACAGATAGACAGGGATCCCAGAAACTTATTCTTTTCCAGGAATTCTTCCACCTGTAAGGACGAGTTTGATCGGTCGAACAGCTTCCTCGGCATCATCATGACTATGTTTGCACATGATGCACTGTGGAATGTTTTTGTCTGAATCCAAACTGGTGATTCGGTATTAGTTCTTTCTTCATTAGCTTTTCGAACGGTTAGGAAAGCACTGGCAACCGTTTCCAAAGTTTCACTACGTATGTGGGACGGTACGAGGCATTTGTTATTCTTGTTATTTGGATCTTGGTTTCACGTGGTAATTGCCTTAGTACTTGTCCTGTGATTAAATCAGATTCTGATGGAATTGTTGAGTCGATTTGTGTACCTATCTTTCAACGGAGAGTTTGAATAGATAGTGAGTGAGATCTTGGTTAAGTAATCAGCAAACACGCTCGCTTGGCTTTGATTGTCTTTGACCCATTTATGGGTCAACATTTCGCTGTGGTGAACTTTTCCGTTAAATTGAAAGGTTATCGCGATTGAATAAATTGTCTCAATTTACGTATAATTATACGAGTATTGCAGCTTGATGTAGGTCAACATTGAGTGGTATAAATAACTTCACCATTCATGTGTGACGAAATCCTTCTAATAGTCAAATAACAACTTTCTTTAAACGAATTTAGTTGAATTGATTTCACAGGGTCATCCAATAAGGCAGCCAATAAGCCAATAAATATTGACATTAACACCACTGATGATAACATAGAATGAACTTGATCACAGGAGGCGTGTGCGTTTAAGATTGATTGCACGGTTATAGTCGTAGGGAAGGTTTCTGAATGGGACTTCCGACTTTAATAGTCCAGTGGAAATGAAGACCGACAAAACATTCCTCCTCCACGAAGGACCGACCTTCAATTAACCACTCCGCGTCTTCTCTTCCAGCATCAGTGCCACAGGATGTGTTACGAGCACCACATCCCACCTTGCCTGTATGAATGTAACCTTTTCATCTCTTTAAATGCACGATGTACGAGTAGGTTTATGGTCTATTACATTGCCACACACAAGGATTTGTAATCCAAGGATTTATGTAAGTTATGTTGGAATCTCGAGCAGGAGACTATACCTGAACAGTACATCCAAGACGGGGGCTTATAATTGAGCTGGATTCCAAACAGTTATTGTTACACAGGTTGGTTCCACAGACCGGTAGCTTTACATTCTTTTCTTTACACCTCTCGTTCCTGCTTTTCCATCAGCAATAAAACGCGCCAGGAATTAAAAAGTGTTATGAGGAGAATTCTTCAAGAACAGTTGCAACGATTCCATACCGCACATCACAATGGTGACCATTCATGACTACCTGCGTGCTTTTCATCGAGTCTGATCGTATTCAAACATGTTTGTGTGACGTACCAGATCATGTGCTAAGAGGGCACAGGTCCCTCAGTCGTTGCTTGCAGTTCGTACGTGTGAGTCCAAATGGAACATGGTGCCTATTTCGATGATGCCTTTTTTCAGAAATGACTAATTTCGAGATGAAACGCCAGGAAACATCCAGCCTCATTCAATTTACGTGAACCTCCTATACCCAATGCTGAATCTGGTGAAGAATCAGATGAAGATGAACCGGGAAATATAAGGCAGGAGATCAGGGGGATCGAGGAGGGAGTTACTGGTTCCAGCATTCTTGTTCCGTTCTGCTTCAGCGCTTGACGAGGTTGATATCACACACCTACTGATGAACCATCTGTTGCTGCTGCTCCAGGTTATGTGCATCATTCATCTGCCAAAGGATCAAGAGGAGGATCATATTGGAGAAGAATGATGGTACCATATTGGGACACTGTTGGATCAACAGACTTTGGTGTTTGAGCTTTATCCACTGTGAAATTGTAAAGCTCAGTACAAAAAAACGGTGTGGGGAACAGATTTGATGGATTCAAACATAAATTGCTATCGGATTGCCCTGAGAAGCAAGAATCTTAACATCTGATGTTAAGACGTTCTGGAGGCCAGTGTTACCTGAGCTGCTTGTGCGTCCCCATAAAAATAGATAGTCACTACTGATATTGGATAGCAATAGACGGGTACGTATTAATTGAGTTTCCCTTAACTGTGGATCATCCAGTTTCCCATCTCATCACTAAAGTTGTTGTTTCAATTGCCACAAACCCACCAACGACAATATACGCGACGCCTTTACAACGGGTTAAATATTTTCCGTCTTCTTTCGCCCTTCCCAGAACCAATTTTCGCCTACTCCGTTTTTAGACGGATCTAATAGCTCCGTTAGTGTTCGGCGTTTGTCACAGATTAGCTAATGCCAGTCATTGCAAGTCCTCATAAGGCGTTACTTAGAAACAAATTGCGGTGCATGGTATTTGAAACACTATTAGAATATGCATCAGAGGTGAGATACATGTGTCATTACGCAAAACGCCCCAATTGAGCCTTTGTGTAATTACAGTCGTCTATGGGTGAGTGAAACTAAATCTAGGAACGCGGTTGCCAGCCAAGCAAAGTGGATGTTTACCGGACGTCACGAATCGCGTTTTTCAGGTATCCATATCTCGGCTCTTATTTGACCGATCAAGTTGAAATTTGATGTGGGGCTTCTTGTTGTAGATAAAAGAAAGCCCTGAAAGTTTCAAGTTGCTAGGTATAAAGGAAGCCGAGTTATATAACTTCAAACACCTGGTTTTTCGCCCTTACCCTCCACCTTCACCGATTGACTTGAAATTTTACACAGAGGATTTTGAACATGGAATAAAAAACATATCGATATAATACTGAGCTTTCCTCAATTAGTACAGAATTTATTACTCCGCAACTTTCGATTAATTATCAAATTTTCCTTTACAGCCTCGATTCATTTAACGACCTATCTGGCAAAATTTCATGTTTTCAAGCGCCTCAGAATTCAATCTCTACCATTTGAATGATGGAAAATTTGGAACCAATGACCGCCGTATTGGGTAATTATGTTTATCGCTTCCCCTCGACTTGTTTTCATCTCGGTAATAACCTACTGCTAACCTTTTAACTAAGTTGTTGTTTTCTTGCGGTTATTTTCCCAATTATTCCTTCAATCTTGTCGCACGATAAACCCACCCAAACTCACCTCCATTCCGTACATTACAGCAATGTTCAAATTACAGTCAACTTGCATCTTCAAAATGCTAAAGTGAGCCATCAGATCCTGCATTACGAACGCATCAAAACTTTGATTCTTATCTGTATGAAGCAAAATCCCTGAAGAAACAGGTGTGTATTGTGCGTCTAATTGACCTGGAGTTATGAAAACTTCTAATTGCTCAAAATGGAATTTATAAAATTTTGAAATCCATCACGATAATGTTTGGTAGTGAAATTGGTGTCAGCGAAGTCCACACAAGGTGATGCAATTTAAATTCATACGCATTAGAACGTCATAAGTCCGCCGTATTGCGTAGAAAAATACACCTTGATCCATAATTGTTGATCTGCGGGCCATTTATTAGGTAACGGGTCAGTTTATGGTCGCGCTATCAAAATTTAACCCGCTGAGTGCAACATGAAGTGAAAACACCGGAGAATAATTCACTTCGCTTTCTTCATCGAGCTGACTTTATTAGTAGCAATTATTAATGCGGGGTATGAAAAGGTGATGACAGAAAGCGACTATTAGCTCGTTCTATTGGATTTTTTTGAGGCCGATAAAAAAGAATGAATGGAGTCTGAACTGGTTCGTAACTCATTCCTCCTCAATGGATCTGGGTTGAAGGTTTGTTTTCGTTTGACGTAACACCTCGCCCCAGTTGTCCGAATCGGAAATGTGTCATTCCCAGAATTAACGAGCACCCTACGAATCTACTTATGGCGGGAAAGATCTGATGCGATTATTTAAAAAAACGCATCTCGGTCAATTTTCCCCTCTTCGAATGGGAACAACAACAGAAAAACGTGGAATTGTTAGGTAACGGCCGGTTATTTTTGCCAGAGTCCCGATAACCGATGAGGTTTGAGTTATGGACATTTGATTGCGAACCAAACGATATTATACAGCAACGACACCGGAGAAATTGAATGATTTAAGAAATTCTTTCAACTTTAGGTCGTTTCGATAGTTACACCGGTAATAAATTTTAATTCTCATTACCTGAATGCATCTCTTTGTTTTATTCTATTCAAATAAGACTATCGGTGTATCGTAAATAATAAAGCTATCTCAACTATTACAATGTTTCTAGCGATCAACCCATTTTAGCGAACGGAAGATCAACCCTGAGCGCTATGAACACCGTGCATGATAGTGACCCTGGGACGTGAAGAACGCCTCCGATTCTGCGAGATGGGTAGATTTCATCAATACCCTCCAGGGACGTTTTGGGCTTCCATCTGACCTATTTACTCTCATATGTGACTACCTAAAGAACTGAAGCTTAGAGTCCGAGTATGAATCCGAGGGAAAAGTGCGCAAGAGGACGATCACCGATCTTTCTGCTGGACATGCCGTTGGATAATATCATGTTATGTTCCTGGTGGGCTATGCCGATGATGTGGCGGTGGTGATAAAGGACCAGACTTAAGAGGGGCTCCAAGAGGGGTTGATACCTTGGATGGAGGAGCGTGGGTAGTAGCTTGCAGTGCACATAACCGAGATGTTGCTGCTGACTTATAAGCATATTGACCGCGTCACCCAACCATCGAATCTTGTCATTCGGTAAGGTATCTGGGAGTGACCCTCAACTGCAGGCTGACCTTCTGGGATCACATCAAGCAAGCAGGAGAATGGGCGATAAGCTAGTCTTCTGAGTCTCCATGAGTTGAAGACAATCGTGGCAACGTAGGCCCATCGATCTTGAGGAATCCTAGCTTTCTAAATGCAGGCGTGTCATGGTCGTCCATTCTCACGAGCAATGTAAATCGGACGGAGGCGTTTTGGGCTCGTTGGGGTTTATCCAAGTCCTGGCTCTTCAAGTCTGTGAGGATGACAGCAGCATATTCGAAGGTGCATATCCGAGAGCAGCATACTCAACAAGCTGTTGTACGTGGACTGAAAAATCAATGGCCATACAGCGCAACTAGTAGATTTTCCCATACACAGCACTGCACATGGTACCCTATGTCGAGTGGTGTTCCTCTATAAGTCAACCAATAAAGGAGGTATTCAAGCAGGAGATAAACCCTTTACACATTGATATGAAATAAGAGATGTAAAAAAGGCCAGTTTCGTAAAAAAAAAAGCTGCTGTAGGTTACGCCACCTACCAAATTCAACTTTCAAAATCTGCAAGCGGGTATTGAGAGAAGATACTGAAATTACAAGAAGACAAAAAAAAAGTTGGAGATGAATTTCAATGACACGCGATCTTACGCTTATAAGTCGGCAGATGCCGTGAGAATATTGTTCTTGGCCGAAGTGGTTGCGAAACTTCGCACGTAACGAAGGGACTCGATTAATGTGTTGTGAGTTGTATGCAAGGCTGCGTACGTCAACTCCTTGTCCCGTTCGACTTTACTATAAATAAGAAAGGTTTGACTCCATTCGGAGAGTTTGTCAAAGATTGTGGGCGGCTCATGCCCGACCAGGTACAAGGCATGGTACAAGGGTGGTTTTTCACCTGGTCACATAGACAGGATCCGCTTCACATCAAAAGTGGATGACTCCATTTTTTCATAAACGATATTATTGCGTTTTTCAACAGTTCAGACGAGCAATTAATTGTCCTGAAAAGAAAATACGTTCTGCTGTCTCGTATATGTTTCGCAAGCATTTGATTAAGTATGGCATCAGTTAAATTAAATGTAGGTTTTCCACGAGGCAGTGTCCATGCCCTTATACTGTTGTACATTCTGTGCACAAGAGACCTACCACAACCAGTGGATATTACAGCAACTATTGCTAATGACAGCTATTCTCGCAGTTGGAAACTCCGCTGCAGAAGCCACCAGTAAACTACAACCTGCTGTCAACAGTTTTCTAAGCTGGACGAAGCAATGGAGGATGAAGTTGAACGAAACGAAATCTATAAATTAAACTTCTCTAATCTGAAGACGGACGTAGTTACAGTAGCTCATGCGGGTAAGGGGAATAGCTCAAGTAGAGAAAAACAAGGACGAGCCTAATTTATGATTCAGGAAAATGTGCTGGTTGATAGAGTAACGCTCTGCTATCAACCCACAATAAGTTGCTGAAGAGGACAGAACCAGTGTTAAGCTGCGTACGCACTTGTAACATCCGTCCGCTCCGCTCCGCTCCGCTCCCCTGGCAGGTTCGGGCGGCCAAACTTCGAAGGAAATATGTTCGGAGGAGCGGAGTGGAGTCCGATCGGTCCATTAGCAAACATTGCTACACAATGTTGAATTAAAAAATTATTAAAAACTACTGTGAGCTCAATGAGAGCTTCCAGCGCGTTTTAGTCTCTCCCGTAAAAGTTGACAATCTGGAGTTATCCACATTTGATAGTGAAGGCCTCAAATCCAGATTTCCAAACGAGGCTGCGGAACTTCACCTCAACCAAGCAAACCCTTACAACTGTCAAAGGTGGATTTCGAAGACGATGAGCTGTACGTAATAATTCAATCGAGTCCTTGCCTGCACAGCTCAGGAATGCACACTTCATCACGACGCGAGACAAAAGAGTCGGTCAAATGAAATAATGGCGCTCGCCGTCACGTTTAGCCGATATGCATTGGTTTTATTCATGAAGGAGAAAGCGGCACTTTATTATAACGAAGGTGGTTTTTCTCGTTGGGATGAAATATCTCTGTGATCTCAGTTTGAATAGGAAATGTGAAGCAGGAGTCCTTGAACTGATGATGTTGGGCGGAGGGACTTCAAAGAGCCGGCCCTTATTTTGAGGAACCCCCAAGGGCCCAACTAATAGAATAGTGGAGACCTCTAGAGGGCGAATGGGCAAGGAACCAATTTCCTGGCCGGTAATCATTTGACTCGTCAGGTCATTAGTGGGATGGAAGCAATTAACGTCCCATTAGAGTCCTTAAAAATTCTGAAATTAACGAATTTTTCTTGATGACTCTCTCACAGGGAAATTCTTAGTTCATGCCCCAGAGCTATAACTCCTGGATGAAGGACGGTATCGAAGTAGGCGTGAGAAAAAAAAAGTAATTAACATCGACTGGTCAAGTGGATACTGATGTTATCCGTGTATGAGACTCAGATTCAATTAGATTCCACAATATTCAGGTACGGAAAAAATTGTATTATCCAAAAACTCCTGTGCAACTTAGGAATTGAAAAGTACGTATTAAGATGTTTGTGGCAAAAAAACAGGATTCTGACATTCTGAATCAACTGTATCAACGTTGAATTTCGGAACGTGAGACCATTTTGGACGTTAACTTCAGTTCCTGCTTCCCTCCCAAAATTACTGATTTTGGACTAGTGTTACCTAGAGTTACGCAGCAACTACACCCTCCGCGTTAGAAAGGTCAACTTCTCCGCTGTCTACTTCATAACAAACCCGTTTCCCATCAAAATCCGCACAGCGGGGGATAATTCGGCTGACCCTTTTCACCTGTTATGACCTGATTATCAGTCCATTAGCGTCAAGACTAGTTACGAACGTTATGATTAATCGATCTGCTTCGTATTCTTCGCCGAGAACACCCAATAGTCATATCCTGCTCGTAATTCGCAATACTCGCGAGAGATAGACTTCTCCTCTTTCTCTCCCTCTGTAGGAATATCGCTTGAAACAAGTTGCATAATATTGGCAGCAGACTTGTGAATCAGATCAGTAAACATAGTAAGCCACATAGATGTGGTTTATGCACCACCATGTTTACTGAGAGATCTCTACCTGAGCCCAATACTCGAAATTGTATTTATTTATGTAACAAATAGTGAGGAACTGGGGATTTTTTCCCAAATTCACTTGACGCTCCTGCCAAACGCAAGAATAAGATATTAGGTATACGTACCTGCACATGAAGGAATCTCTGGACATACACCTAAATTCCTGTAAGGATGACATTCAACAAAAAATATGGCAGTAGCAATATTATGCAGCAACTATAGCTTTGGGAACTATCAACTCCAATGATGTCCATCAAGAGGACTTCTTAACAGGAAGTACCTACCCATATATATCCATAATCGTAAAGAAAACTATACCGTTGCATTAGAAATTATCGAGATATGACGTTTTCAACACTTCAGAACTTATATGAGCCTACGGAATTCATTATGAGCCTGAGGAAACGTTTCAAGGATCGTCCTAGTGCTGAATCACCAACTCATCATATTTCATAATGTACTTACTTAGGATTACTCGTATACCACTCCAGAGGGTGGGACTTTGGTTGTACAATCCACGGTTTATTTTCATGATCTGAATTCAAACTTCGGTTATATTGGGATAATCTAATCTTTCCCTTTGTCGGTTCTGCTGGTTAGATCCATCGTCACGACTAAACGGTTTTCTGAGTCGCACCACCTCATGGCGAACACGAAGACTAGAAGATACGAACTCAATTGTGGATTTTCGCTTGGATGTAAGATCAAAGCGTTGTTTAGTCTGTTACAAATAAAATATGCCCGTCATAAGGGTATCAAAATCACGTCCAACCTGAATCAGTATTCAGTATCAATTCTACGAGCACAAGTCCACTTGCTGTCCCTGCTCCAGTCGCGTTGGTAGTAAAGCTACCGTCGTCACATCTGACGGTGTAACAAGCGGATCACGTATGAATCATTCAGCCCTTCCGCATAGCTTCATCTGCATTGAATGGACTTTCCTGCTCCTCAGGCCCACTATGTAAATATAGTTCTTAGCCCATGACGACATTTCTCACTTCTCCGAAGCGCTCATCATTAAGAGAACACTAAGCAGATTCCGGTTAAACACGAGGTCAAGTGAAATGTGAACCGGAATTTCCCAAAGTAACAATTATATTTTACTGTTCGATGTAGTCTTAAATAGAAACACATTTTCCCATCGTCATAATGAGTTACAGATTGTTTAAGCAGCTAGTTCAGCACGAACTGTTCAACTTCTTCACCACTCTCAGAGTTTTGGGAGGGCCCAGAGGTTTTGTTCTTTGATCTGTAAGGAGGATGTTCAAGCTGCTCCCTGTAAATCGCCTGAGTTTATGGCTGCAATGACCTGTCGTTGTCGTGGAGAGGAACGTTGTTTCTGATGGGAAACGGCGCTCTTTGGTGCGATACACAGCTTTTGTCTGATCCAAAAGTTGGCAGTTGTAGAAAGAAAATCAACGAAGTGGCCACGGGATAATTTAAATCAGAAGTCTTGGCTTGTTCATATGAAACGAACTGGTTTGATCGAGACATGAAGACGGAAGGGCGATGACCCACAGTGATTCCGTCAAATCTTTCGAAATCTGAACCGATCTGGAGGATCCCCAGCTGTGCACGGGTAACACAACACTGATGTTTTGTACCTGAGCATAAATGTGAAGGTCCGACCCTCATCTCCCGTGAAGATCAGTTCGGTGAAGATTTCTTTAATGTCAATCGAAATATCGCATAGGCGGTCGAAAATTGGTTCGTCGACGATGTGGCAGCAACGAGGGGTTTCTCTATTCATCTAGTCGATATCAGTTTTACGTCGAGTCGTATAACCTTTCGCCGCGTCACGGTCGGTCCCTTGAGAATAATCGAAAGCTCAAATTTCCTCAGCGTTCATCACTGAACGGCGGATGAGCTTCCGACCTTCCCTTGTACGTTTCATACGTGACTTACTCATCTACATCTGTAATGCAACAGCCTTGCACTTCTGGCGGATTGTCGAATAAACGCTCGATGAAAAAATCCAAATACCCCTTAAATGTCAACAGAAAAGGCTGTCAGGGTGCGTCACATTGCTTCCAAAAACAACGCTTTACGAATGTGCAGCCGAAAGTTAGTCCGATTTTGAGAAAATTCCCGTGGGGCCATTCAAGACCCAAGCTGCACCTGTCTTCGAAATTCCAATTCATGACGACCATTTTTCGAATTAAGGATGGACGTTACAACGATTTGCGGCCACACAGCCGTATTAGTTCAGAAAAGTCTTAAGTGCAAAATTCGAGAAGAAATTCCCACATTGTGAGGAAAGCGCATTGTCCGGCCAAGGTGTGGAAGAACAAGAGATCCAGTCCTGTCTCCAGATATGCGACAGTTTAGCAGTCCGAATATAACCTTGGCCCCACTTCGATCATCCTGTACTGCATCCCTGAATCTGCCATACAACCGCTTAAAACCCTCCCATTTTGCGCCTAAACGTACATGCCACTTATTGCAATTTCGGGCCCAAACATTTTTTGTAAAATAAAGAAATAATACCATTTCATTGTATTTAACGAAGTTAATAGACTCAATGCCTCTAGCTACTCAAGTTCTGTCTGTTGTGGTCTAAATGAGCTGACAGTATTCAGCAGTGGTCAGTAGGTACATCATTAGCCCCTCATAATACATTTCCCATTGACAAAATATCGATTGAGTGATTTGAGAAGGATCCTTGCTGTAGGAACGGTTTCAAGTTTCTACATGTATTACCTACCTAACATAAATCCTGTCGATGTAGCTACTTGTTATCATCAAGTAAACCAAGGAATTGAGGTACGAATTCCTATCGACTGTAACAAGCATCTAAAAATAACTCTTGTTGTAGTCGATAAACGTTTCTCAGTTCTAGCTAAGTTAATACTGAAGCCACAGGCAAGAACAGCAAATTATCAGGTTTTAGGCCCAAAGTTGTTGATAAAAGAAAAAAAGTTTTCACGACGAAAGCTTCTGAATATGTAGGTTTATAACTGATACTCAATGCATTGAATATTGTATGACTTGCCTATATTTTGTATCTCGTGTCATTCCACAGTTCGAAAAGTTCCCTACTTGTCAATATGTACATCCGTGCTTGCAAAAGCTTTATGCATTTTTCACGTGTTGTTGGGACCCAAATGAATAAGAAACCAGAAAAAAAGCGACCAAAGGCCTGTGTGACTGGAGTTACAGCCAAAAACCACTACATTTTCCACACCTAAAAACCACCACATTCTTCGGTTTTTGCTCAATATCTCACTGAAAGAAGGGTCTGACGGGTGTGGTCCTTATATTCACTCATGAACTAGACTGAAGTTTCTACAATTTGAAACGAGAGCAAGCTCTGTATGAACGTTAGTTCCCAAGATACAGCTCTTTAAAAACAGTCCTTATTTTCCAATGGCCACTTATTTTGTGAAATATCTTCAAAACTACGCATCCAACGTCAAATCTTATATGGAAAAAGTTTTAGTAAATGTAATTAGCGTTAACTTGAGACCACACGGGTATCTGTAGGTCCAGGTTCCCTCGTAAACGGCAGATACCAAAACTGTCGTATGTGGGTTTCGGTGGACGATTTTCTTTTAATTTTGGAAGGTCCAGGCTTGGGGTCGTACGCAGTGACTGTGGGTGTTATGGACAGAGGAAGAGGCGCTCAAGAGGTCGTTCGACCTAATAGGTATCTCGGTACATTGTGTAATCTGTATTGTATATTATAAAATATTTAATATTCGTATTCATAGAAACACAACATCTAAGAAACCAACGATGAAAGCGAACGTTGAGAGTCCGGGCGGGCAGGGAACCGGTAGAAGATGCAAATCAGAAGATGAAAGTGGACTGACAAGTCGGGAGGTGCGAGGGCCTTGCCGGCAACTGGGTTACCGGAACTCGATGAAAGTGAAGCTCACTCACAACGCAGAGTTCACTCGGCCAATGATATCCGGTATTTTGCTCGGCCACCTGCGTATGAAACTGGTGGCACCGGGAGAATTACAGGTTTTCCGAGTTTGACCCAGTCAAAGTTGATTACGGGCTACAGACTCGTTACATTCGATTTACGCGTGCTTTAATACGCTTTGTGGCGAACCAGGAACCCCTTAAACGTTGTTGATATTTGTATAATTTACCTTATAAATAGAACACAAATAGTCACACCTCGGTGGACCTTTCTTGTTTGGAAAACGCACCAGCGAGTCCTCAGCGCTGAGCAGTAGTAGCACCTCCCCTTCATCCGCTCGCGTGGGCGGCAAATTGGCCGCCTTTTCGAATTTTCTCGCGTTTGTATTCTCTAATATCTTTCCCGCTAGACTACGTTGACTTCCGATCGTGGTGGACACGTCAGCCCAGTCAGTACTGCTCCAAAGTTGGGGACATCAGGATCGAGCCAATTTGCCGCCTACGCGAGCGGTAACGTGGCAGTTTTCGCATCGCAAGGTTTTGAAAATGTAAGTAAAATATTTAATATTAATTTTCCTTTCGCATGTATTTTCAACTGTACTAGTTTCACAGTATTCTAGAATATGTGTAGGGCTTCTCATCGATATTTCTTGTCGTACTTTGCTGTATTTAGAACTGAAACATGAATGTTTTGCATCTCGATTTGGAAAATGTAAGTAGGTAAAGGTTTATTCTTTCTTCTGCGTGTATTTTTCGACAGTACTACTTTTGGAGGACTCTAGATTATGCGTTGGACTTTCAATACGTGTTTCTTATCTTATTTGGCAATATTTCGAACTGAAAGCTAATAATGAATTTTTTTTTTTTTTTAATGCATTTATTTGAAAAGACAGATATATATACAGGTAAAATATACACTATAAATGCTACTTCCCACTTTAAGTCTAGGACTTGTGCTGTGGGAAGGAGTTGCTATCTGTTGAAAATATAAATCAATTGCTTAAAAGAAGAAAAAAAAATATATATGCATAAATAAAACCGATAAATTGTTCATATTGTTCATATTTTTCAGGGATCGAGTGTATTCCACGGAGGAGGAAAGTGCCAATGTCCTGGCCCAGTTAGAGATGGGAAACCTCCTTTCAATAGAAAAAGTTGCAAACTGCAGAATATTATTTTAGTGCAGAAAACCTTCAAAGACTGAAAATGTGATTTTGATATATATATATATATCTCCGTTCTTATTGTGATTGCCATTATCTGAATAAAGAATTTTTGATAAAAATGTGCTTGTAATGTTGTGCTGGAGTTCCCTGGTCAAAACTAATTTGAAACACGCAAGTTAAACGAAGAAAAGTAGTGAAAATTATGAAAAATCAAGGGCGGCCAATTTGCCGCCCACGCGATCGGAAGTGTGACTTCAGGAGAGGCGAGCGGGTGAAGGTTAATCCTTCATTCTACCGCACATAACTACTCCTAAGTTAATTTTTCTCACCTCCCTCCACTAGGTTAGACATAGATACAGTGCGTTCTTGCTGTCTACAAAACCATTGAGTTTGTAACGAAAGTCTCTTCGTGGTTGAGTCTGAATCAAGTTCCGATGGAATGGCAACTAGTGATTCTTTAGATTTATGGTCACATCATAAAATTATAGCCCATAGCCGAAAAAGAAAGGGTGTTCAGATGAGGTGACACAATACTTGGAAGCACCACTGAGTTCATTTTCTCAAGATCCCATATCTCCAAATTTATGTAAATCACACGAATTTAATATTGAAACATCTGATTACCTTCTTGAATGCACGCAATTAACGCATGAACGCACAATAAAACAGTGATAATACTCAGGACAGTTGTGGAAAAATTTGCAGCGTTTTGTACCATGGTCGGGCATGCAGGACCTAGGTCGGGAAGTTGTTGAAGGATATCTCGGGCTGTGATTGAGTTAGAGTTTTGAAATAAATTTCTAAATTCACTGTATTAGTAAGAAATTGCCCCTACGTTGTCCGATTTTTAAAATTCATAAAATACATTTTTTTAAATTGTGGCTAAAATTTTTTTTTATTGAAAAAACGAGACGAGGGGGCATTTTTGGAAGGTTGATAGACCGCAAAATGCAAACATCGCAGTTAAAACATGTGAAATAAGCGAGCAGGATCTCAAATAAATTTCGATTTTTTGATCAATGTCTCGTAACCTTCTCCTTATTGGATGTCTTGGCACTTCTACAGGGGCGGAAAACTCCCCCGAATTCAAAACTGCAAGTCAATCACATCCTAAGATATCCTTCAAAAATCTTCAAACCTAGGTCCTGCAGGCTTAGAATTTCTGGAAATGGAATTCCCGCTGACGGTCGCAGATACCAAAGCTCTTCGCATTGCGTATTTGATACAATTAGTCCAAAACGTGCCATGATTGATTATGAACGGAATGTGGTAAATACGATGGTGATATTGGCGCAATGGCTGTTCTTAGTAGGTTGAACACGATTGTTGGGTAAACCTTGGCGGCATTTCCAACCTGCGCACGTACCCTATTATTCTGCATTATTCTATTTAACGCTCGATATACTCGTTTCTGGAGGCACTCAACAAAATAATAAGTGTGTTCGTATTACTGCCTATCGTGTTGTTATAATATGTATATCAAATCGTCTGTTCAGTTATGAGATGTAGAGGTCATTAAGGATTAGTATTCCAGATAAGATTCGGGGATTCTGACTCGCGGCGTTGTAAGACGAGATGAATGGGGTGGATGAAGCGTTACGAGATTTCATCTTGATGATTTCATATTGTGGAGGCTCCCCGTCGGGTTCGTGTCCTTTCAATAGACGCGCGATGAGCATCGTCATGCGGCCCGGAGCCGGCGAGTTGCTCAACTTTTCTGTTCTCTCGCGAGTTTTGAATGATCTTTCGGGGGCTCCGGTAGCTCCCGGAGGTGATTTGGAGCACGCGAACCTCCTTGCGAAGCTGCTTTGAGCCTGACTATGGCCTATTCGGTGGCTCTTCAATTCATTCCATTATTGAAGCGGTGGGCTTGAAAAGCCACAATCGCATAGTTATCCCAGAACCGCATTGAACGTACAATCAACTCTTTCGATTCCACACCTCGGACGAAATGTGGTAGGTTTGCGGCAGGATGCTGAAACATTTCCATAACGAAATGTGGATCGATTCAAATAGGCAAAGTTGGTCAGTGTAGGATTCTTTAATTAAAACGAATTTAATCTTGCGCACTCATTTAATAATCCCACCATGTGCCTTCCTAACATAACCTCCCTTCTCCTTCATCTCCTTCTTCCTTGCCATATCGATCCCCTACACCCATCCTGAATCCCTCATCTTGTTTACAATAAAAACAAAATTATTAAATTTTATTGGTTTACTATTCTTGGTTGATTTTGATGGTTCATTACACCAACAGTGAGCTGGATTGAATGATTTCAAAGTTCAAAACAACCAGCTGTCCATGTCCAACACACATGTTTGTGAAAATCAAGTTTTGTTTATGTTGAACTCCTGGTTGTTAGTCTTGTTACGATATTATTTTCCTGACGCCGGACACTGAAACGCTTTGAAACTGAACACTGCGTTCCCTAGGAAGTTCACTCTGAACTGTCAGGGCTGCTCTTCTCAAAGCACTGGCGAAACGCCAACTTGAAACGTCTTCATCCCATCGATTGGCTTCCGCAGTGACTTAAACATGAACCAGGTATTCACCAGGAATGGCACGAGGGATCCTTCGAGAGCTAACAATTCTTGCTCAACAGGAAAGTGCTTAGGAATTCGAGTGAACCTGTGCTGTTGTAATTTTCTCGTAGCTCATAGACTTTGTTGTCCTAGCTCTTCTTCTGTAATGAATGGTTTGCTGAGTTTCCCCTGGTCCAAGGGGGTTAGGCAATATGCCCACCCAGAGGAATGGGGGTTAGTAGCATAACTCCCATGCCGAGGTACATACCCAAGGAACATGTTCCATGGTAATGCCACCTCTCCCCCTTTACCGCATCTATTGACCACGTCCTAAGACCGGGGTTTGAGCTCATTGACTTGTTGGACAGAGGTTTCTGGATTGTTAACCAACTGGTTTCGTCGTGGAACATCAATCAGCAGATCCATTTGTCGGTACCTTCAAGGGCCGCAACTCTTAGTTCTAAAGGTGACTCTCCTAGGATTGAGGGAGTTAACCCCGCCAAGAAGCCATCCTCTCTGACAGGCCGATTTCGGGTCAACATGTGTGTAGCCACAATATCAATGTGACCCCAAAAGAAATTCACACATTTTGAACAGAATTTTGGAATCAATCCTACGCCTGACTAAAAATGTGGGCGTCATTTTCCAGTGTTTCAGGTTCGTGTTTCAAGTAGTTTCACTTCAAAAATCAGGTGACTGAAAATCTTTCGGAAATCGGCCACGGGCTCACGATTTTTCTTGTAATTTTGACCGACCTCATTTCAAAACCGCCTTGCATCCCCCAGTTCCGAAAAAATGGAGAGCCTAAACCACTATATTTTCCACCCCAATAATACACGTTTGTCTAAGCACCGGCTTTACCATGTTGCAACTTTTCTGATTCACATTCTGGACTCAAAAAAAAAAACCTTAATAAAAGCGTGTTAAGGTTAAAAAGGGGCCGATGCCAGATTATAATGCCCGTGCAGAAATAATAATATTGCGCGTTAACAGAAATGATATGCGGTCGATTTCACTTCAGCAGATCCGTCCCCTCAAGGCGTTCAAGTCGAATTTTCACAGTGTTATTTTTTTCCCTTTAACAAGGTGGTTTTTAGTCTGAGTCACAGGCGGTTCGTTAGTCGAAAAGTCTTTATTGGATCCCGGTATTGACCTTTGCCAAAATGCTAATCAGAATAATCCGAGGTTTGCCGTGGTTTGCAAAACACTAACGTCACTTCCACTGAAAATGTCTTAAGTCGCATTATGAGTAATAGGGGAATTTTCAAGGGTTTGGGGTCAGAAATACCAAGGTTTTTGGTCTGTTGTTTTCAACACATAGTATTCAACATTCCAAGTGAAAATCTCCTGCAGACTCCCGTCTGCATCAGCTGAATGACCCCAGAAGCTGTTGTTTTCATGATGCTGCAAAGCGAGCTCCATTGGAGAATATACCCTTGGACGATGAACCAAATTCATCATTGAATGATTTATTACAGCCTGAACTCGCATTATGACTGATTGGGGAATTTCCAAGGGTTTAGGTCACAAACAAGGTCGTTGGTCTGTTATTTTTCAATGCATACGAGTAGTATTCAACATTTTAAGTAAAAATCAACTTCAGACTTTCGTCTGATCTCTTTCCAAGGCGGAGTCACGATATTGTACGAGTAATCGATTTTTGTAGTTCTACGTATCTTGAAACGTAAACCCACAAATTATCGAAGACAATAAACCGAAATAGAGACCAACGGTGAATAAGCCGCTCAAGGTTTGTCCCAAGTAGAGAATGGACTCGCATACAGGAGGAATTGGGAGATGAATCAGCCTGGGAGAGACTAGAAACGGTTGTTGTCATTATGCTGCAGAGCGAGCCGAATTGGAGCATTGGAAGCTGCAGCTCGAACGAGTGTGACAAAACATAGAACCGGACAAACAGAACGAAGAAGAAAGAGATTTTGATAGGTCTCAGCCTGTAGTACTGTGTTAAACAGTTCCAGCGTGGGAAAAAGTAGATGAAGTTTGAGTGCGGTTTGAGTCACACATAACCTACAAGTGTGGTCCCCTCCAGATACCTTAGGAGATCCAAATTCCACCTATGGATCTTAAAGATATCCTACTGGTAACCAGTGATGAATATGTTTTTCCAGAATGAAAACTCATCTAAAACTACCCGTCAAAGAAGTGATGAGGTTTATCACTTTTTTAAGGCCCCACTGACTGCGCCACTTATATGTACAGTTGTAAAAAAACTATAAAATCTTAACGTAGTATTTTTAGAATATACCTCTTCGCCGGTGTTGCCAACATAATAATCTCGAAATTTACAACATAGATATAAAACACCAATGGTGAAACCATAGAGCTAAATGCTGTCACATAAAAACTAAAAAAAGATCAGAATGACGAATTGTTTCACACTCCTTCGGGGTGGTTGTGATAAATGAAACTAAAATAAACCAAAATACTTCTCCGATGTGACGTTCACGCGAAACTTTCTCTGTTTGTCACTGCTTACCTCGCTTCACCGTTCTCGATTCTCGTTGATTTCGCGCTAACTCATTAGTTATTTCATTTGGAACCTACACTCAGGTTACATGTTCTTACCAGAACCAATATACAAGTCCTTAGCTGCCCAGACATACACCTTGTTTGTATTACGTTCCATTAATTACAGCGTTGTGGGACACATTGAATTCGGTGTGGAAAAGTATTGAGTATTCTTAGTAGTACTTAGGTACCTAGATGGATGTGCCTCCTTAAAAAAGAACAGTGAATTCAATGGAGTTGAGTGACACACATAATATGGAGGTGTTGAACTTGAAAAAATTGAAAATGACTTCGATTAGCGCTCATAAAAGTCGATATTGGGAAAAACAGTGTTGTTGTAATCAAGTAACGGAGCAGCGTACGAATCTAATTGTTTGCCTGGTGGTTATTATAGCAGTATTGCAAAACCCACTCCGTGGACACGGATTGTGGAATCCGAGTTTCACAAACTCGGATTTACCCCAGAAGTCGTTTGTCGTGGGTTTGGAAATGATACGAAAGGGACATTAAGTAGTATTTGGGTAAGTAGGCCCATTATTGAGCCGAGTCGCCTGTATGGGGCTGACACAGTCAAAAGAGAACATGAGCTTCGAGACAGTTTAGGAGTCGTTAGGGTTGTTCTTTACAAAAGAGCGAAGGCGGCTTGACTAATGGATCAACAGGGTTTGATGAACGGAGCGAGCCGTATGAAAAAGGTGGACAAATCCATCAGTGCAGGTTGGGCCGATATGATTTCTACATAGGACCGCCGTGATCTATATAGCCTGCGACTTGAACTAGGCAGAAGGTGGCAAATGAAATATTCCCGTCAGCTAGTGGCAAGAGATTGGACTTGTTATTGCGTTCAGTTATAAGTAGGTAGATCCAAAAACTCTAAATGCAAAGCCACGACATGTTAGGGACAAACACAAACAAGAACCACTTTCGGCCATAAAAGGGCTATAAAATACCAATGTCCTAAAATTGGTGTAATTTTGTATCTATAAGTTTCGTTTACTTCATCATAAGCAGTCTCAAAAAGCACTCAAATTTGGATAATAAACAAAAATCACCAGCTATCTCACGTTTTGATCATTTTCGGGTTTCTACGTGGATTATTGGACTTGATTAAGTAATCATAATAATATTTAAAGCAAAACTAAATTCAACCTTATTATAAACACTAAAAAGAGCCAGGAGACCATATAAACCACCCAGGAGCCATCTAACTTACCTCATTGGAATCCTGTCGATTAATCTACTTTGCATACATTACCTACTCGAATTTCGGAAAACATTTCATACCAAAATCCGTTCAGGCCATCCTGAATTCACGGCCAAAAAACACCAAAAATCATACAAAATTTACATTACAAAAAAAAAAAAACCCAGTTATTTCTTCGAAAATTCGGTCTTATAGCCATGCTGGACTGTGGATTTTTTGTATTGAATTCACGTCGTTAGCTATGTATTTTTTGTTCCCTGATATTGGCTCAACACGAATTGAGATGTTTTTCCTCCACAAAAATTCACTAAAATCAGCCGGATATAATCGATAATGACCTCTAGTACGTTATTGATCGAAAAAATGGTAATTTGATGATTTATTGACAGCCAGTATACTGATCGAACAGAACATCATTCGAATTCCTGCGAAAAAGTGGCGCAGTCAACAGCAGTTCAGAACCAATAATGCAATGAATCGAGACCTCAACACGAAATGTCCTAAATATTGTGTCCTCAGAAGGTTTGGAAATTGGATATTTCAAGGTATATTTGTACGGGTCTGGATCTTGTATTCAGCAATCTGAACGTTGAATATCTAATGTAGAGGTTTGGGACTAAATGTATTGTACTGGCTACGTGTGGGCAGACGTAATGTTTACATTCGTCTATGAGATGACGATGATGATGTTAACGTTCGTCGCGACATCCTTCCTTCCAAGGTCGTCCGAGATTTCGAGAGAGAGAAAAAGAAAAAAAAATCCCCACTTAATATTCTGAGGACATCTTGTCCACTTCGTATTCGTACTCGTCCTTCGTGCCTCCCAATCGGTGGTTTACAAAGTTTCGTAATCTCACGAATTAACAACATGTGCTTGTTTGCTTTGAATCGAAAAAACCGAAATCAAACGTAATATTTGTAATAAGAGTGTTGAACGGGGACCGGAGACCATAATATGGATATTATCCTGCCAGCTGCCATAGGTACTAACTCATTGAATGGTAATACAGTGTATTAACGCGAATGTCATGTAATAACGCTAAAAACGCTGAGTATTTTTCCACAACGGTTCTATATCATATGTAGGTACAGATCACCCATCTGTGTAGATCACTGTTCTGCCAACAATATCCTTGTGTAACTGTAGGAAATAAATTGAATAATGTGGTAAAATATTAAATCATTGTTCCAACTTCCAGCTAAATCAGCTTCCTAACTAAATTCCGGGACGATAAAGTAATATATTAATAACAATCTACATAAATATGCACCCCCTACACCCTTCATCCGATGGCGCGATCGGATGAAGGGTTTTGGAAGGCTTAGGAGTCATACAATCATTCATTTTTGTTCTTATTTAGATATAGGAAGTTTATTTTTTAGATTTTTCTAAGACCATCCACAACTTTGTACGACCAGCCGTTCGTTCGCAATGAGGGCTCAAAATTGGAGCAGATCAAAAGTCGTCAACATGAGGGTCTATGTTCGTACTGACCCTGCTTATTCGAACAGCATGGTTTTCAGATATCAAGTTAATTAATAATCAATGATTATTATTGATAATTATTAATAATAATAAATAAAAATTATTAATAGCTAAGAGTCATTAATAATATTTTACACTACTTGATAATAATTATTAATAATTAATGATAATACATAATACTAATTAACCTATCATTTAGTGATCTGTACAAAGAAGATAATAATATTATATACGAAATAATAATAATATTATATAAGAAGATAATAATAATATTATACCGTTGTGTCAAGAATTTGCAGAGTTTTTTGTAGTAATGCGCCTGCGAATGTCTGGAAATTTTCAATCCTGTAAAATTTCAACTTCTGCACTTTTGCCAAAACGGCACAGAATTACTTCATCTCAGCGTTTGTACGAGTAGGTGGAACGGTAAGCAGCCGCCTATTTACCGCCCATAAGAAATATTATTGTCGGAAATGAAGATAATTATACTCGCCGTTATCTACCAAATAGATGGCCGCCTCTGCCGTTCCAAGAACGGTTTATCACTATAATCATAACAGATCTAATTGAATGTTCCATCCGCTCTAACGGTCGTCAAGTTGGTTTTCCTTCCGACATGAACGTTTAGCCGTATAGACAGGTTGAGTTCGTATACCTGTATTTGTGTATGCTCTATGATACTTATTCATGCTGTCAAGGATGAGTTGGTAGAAGTTATGACACAATCTCAAGCCATCACGCACTTTTCTTATAGTTCCTTGAGACATTTTACTTCAAGGTGAATCCTGTGTTGCATACTCGTCCTTTCAACTAATAAACTGGAGATCGTTTTAACCTCGAGGGTTAAGTAATAATATTAATCTTCAACTCTCTTGGCTTTTGAGTATTTGAATTGAAACGTTTGAGTGGAATATTTAATACGACAAATATTTTGTTTAACCCCAAACATTGGTGAGTTTGAGTAGAATCAGAATATTGAATTGATGAAAACCTACCTGTCTGTACGCGCCACTTTGGCCATTTAAAATTTTGAAATTGAAAAAAATCGATGCCTGGTTGGCTACGTAGAGCCTGGAAATATGTGAAGACATCACAAGTCACTTGTACTTTGTAAATAACACATTATAGCCGTATCAAGATTGTTAATGATAAATTTGTAAACATCATGAATTACCTCATATTTCCTAGAAGGTTTTGGTTTCTTGTAAAAGGACGACAATAAGTTGCAACTCATTAAGTAGAATAATTTATTACAAGGAGTCCTTAAATACACATTAAATTTAATGTTTAAGTACATACACGGTAATAATTTTTTTTCTTGCCATATACGCAACTGAACTAATAAGTAAATAAACAGAAGAGGTGGGAAAATGAAGACCAAATTGCCACATTTTCCTCAGGAAGACGCCAACTCAGAGGTAGAAGAGATCAGATCTTGAGTGCCACAAGGTCTATTACATGGAGTAGAGGTCCCAATACACAGCCTTGTGGCACTCAAATTTTGTCGATACTGACATTTCCCAATGTAAAAATTATTCCATATCCCCAATGAGGCAAATTACTTGAGAATGACCCTAGACGCCAAATTAGGATGGAAGGGATCTTCTTCATTTCAAGAAGAAGAGCGAAGAAATACGTCTCAAATCCAGGAAATTCCACTGGCTTGTGGGACGTCACTCGGTTTTGCCAGTTAAGAGCAAACTTATGCTCTATAAAGTAGTCCTTAAGCCTGTGTGGACTTGTGGCTGTGCAGCCAAAACTGACCTAAACATTAGACAAAAATTTGCTCAGGAATGTCGTTAATTCGCAAAGATAACATCCACCAAGATCTTGACGTGGAACTACGACGATTCGCAACAACAGAAGGCACGTCAACGAAGAGGCCGTTTGGCCCGTCGTTGATCACCTAGAGAGAAGACCAAAAAAAGGATCAAACCACATGACATTTTCATCATTACGGCTCTCAATGATTCGAGTATCTGAAGTTGGCCGTTTAAACAAATAGGGTTATTGAAGAAGAAAGATCGTTATGAAAGCACAAAATTACCTATTCAAATCATTAATGTTACAGCCATTTTCAAAGGTTTTTTCAACCTTTCGGAGAACGACCTCGTCGGCGGCCTACATGAAACATCGAGGGGAAAAACTCCACTTCCGGGGAGGATGGTGGATCGGAAGATTTCGATTGTTGGTTCCTACTTTTTAGGAGCGGCCGTGACTCCTTCGCCAAGGTCTGGTCAGCCCTAGTTGCCGATTCGCTCCGGACGGTCCGCTGTGACACCGAATTAGCTCGAATACAACCGACAGGAACGCGTTCCGTCCATCTAAAACGACATTGACGGCTACGTGTCTTGTCGTCAAGAAGGTATTGCGGGAAATGTTGACTATTAGTATTTGATTAGTTGGCTGTCATCGGTCATTACAGTTAGAGACTAATCGCTAAAGCCGGCCTTGCGTTGTATGATTATATTTAACTTCTTTACTCCGGAATCAGGCGGTTAGGTGTGTCAGTCATCAGACGTAGATTAATTATCGTAGCATTCATCGTAGACCGTCTCAGCCTGCGTCATAAAAAAAAGTTACATCTCGAGACCACGTTTCAGTTGTTTATCGAGAATGACAAGCAAGATCCGAATCGAACGTTACAATCTGGGACCCTCCTCCTTGGCCAAAAAAATTGAAGTCTACACGTTTACACGTTGAAAAAAATCCACAGTCATGCGGCATGGATATAAGAGCAAATTTTCGACGAAACAACTGATTTTATGTGAAATATCTCCATTTTACTGGTGTCATAACAAATTTTGTCTTCTTTTTTTGCCGAGTAACATCTCAGTTTATAGATTTTTCAACTCTGAACACGATGGTGAAGTCAGAATGACAATATCTCACTCGTAGGTCAGATTAAAGCAGATCAACCGTGAAGAACATTTCAAGTAACAACCACGTTTCTTCATCTTCAAAGAGCTCCAATTTGAGAACGGAATAAGATATCGCAATTCGGAATTCACCATCGTGTGCAGCGTTACAACGTCTTTAAAATGAGGTGTCACTTGTCAGACTGTCTCATTTTTTGAATTTATGGGTAATCCCCCCCACCCCTTAAAAACGCCCCAAACCCCCCTTTGGAGTGGCCCGATCCTGCCCGTCTACGAACTTACATTTCGATTACCAAGGCAGTTTTTTGTGCAAATTTGAACTTTTTACCTCAACACACCTTTTTGCGCGAGAATTTTAATTTTTTTGGGGGAAACCACTTTTTTTTAAAATCCTCGCAAACATTTTTAGCTGCTGGACGGCTAGCTATTAACATTTGCTAAGGACGACTCTGAATGTTACCCTGGGACTTGTGTCGAGATTATCACCACCCATTGTGGCACCATAGTCAAACAGTGACGAAAAATCCGGATAAGATTGAAAAAGTCCAAGAGAACATGCAAAACGCGTCTCAGCCACTACTCATCTGTACCCTACATACCTAATACATAACAATAAAGCATTGCTAAACAACACCTCCAATCCTGATGATTTCACCTACGCCACAGCCTTTGCCAAACACTCAGCCACTCTTAAACACAACCCACATATCAAAGATTGGAAAATTAAATGCATTGAGCCCAACTTTGAAAAAAGAAAAATCAAAGAAATGGCGTATATCTTAAAAACTCATAACTCCATGAACTACAAAAGAGACGTCAACAGATTAGCCACAACATACCATAGACTCTTAAAATGAACCATCCCATTCACAATCCAATTCATCCTCCGTAACACAAGTACCTATAAAAACCTCCACACCGTAACTTTATAATATCCATCCCAACAACATCCATCCAACTCATGCATTACTTGTCAATTACTTGTCAAACATTACTGTGTCGTGATAGAATGTAAAGCAATCGGACAATTATCATGTAAGTTTATAACTAGTTTGTAAGTCACCATTTCTACTTAACCCTTTATTCCATTCATACATAATAACTCTCCCATATTTTTGTTTTGTAGGATACATGATTAGGATCGTGTTCCACGCTCGACACGTCGTAATAAACCGAATGATAACAACGACTAGTTAAATGTTGGTCATCCTCACCCGCAAACTACTCTACTGTTTCCTAGTCAAAACAACCTCCACTATTTACCTAAATTACTATACATAGCCACTTACAGCAAGTTCTTATTATATCCACACTGTTTTCTGTTTTATTTATACTTTTTGCTTTATCCTTCATACACCCTCGGCGCCTCATTGTATTTCAGTGCATTGTTGAATTTGATGAGACGATATTGTTACCGTTGATTTGACGAGCCCATGTCTCCCTTACTTGAGAATAACCTCCGGGTTGGTAGAACAATGTTGCAATATTCAATAGGTGAAAGTTGGTCTTCCTAACAATATTTCTCAAAGCTTCCGTCTATTTTTTTCTTGTTTTTTCAAGGAGCGTGACTAACGCATACTTTCCCCCAACTCGTGTCCTTCTAATCGGTTTTGCGAATCACTTTTTCACTAGGATTTTTGTCCTGCTAACAAAATCCTGTATAAGTGCACCAAAAGTGGACAACGTGACTCGTCTGAATAAGTAATTATTTATTAAGTAGATATTCTTTATCATGAAGAGTATTCATCTTAACAACATTATTTCGAGCTCAACGGGGAAATTTCAAATGTCTCGATGTCCACAGTCAGATGTAGATAATAGATACATTTGAGTTATGAAGTCATGACTGAGTTTATCTCTGTCAGTTTATTGTAGTATTAGGACGTAGTACGCCATTTTTGGTTTAGTATCTTCAATAATGAAACATTGGAATTGACCAAGGAAAAACCATTTTACTTTTACCCCCCCCCCCCCCCCCCACAACTTTTAAGGTTTGTTTTAGTTTTCAAGATGAGAAGATTCAGAAAATCTAAATAACTATCTCCTATTCCATTCAAAAATCTTTCGAGTTTTACAGATGGTTTGGACGTTTTCGAAGTGGATTAAGGTCTGTTTAACTGGATTAAGTGGATTAAGGAAGTGCATAATAAAAATAATGACTTTTAAATCTAAAAGATATCCAACTGTGTAGCTCTATAAAGACGCATAAATGGTTCATCTGTTCCAGTTATTTGAGGCGTTTGCTAACAGAACCAGCTCATTCCATATTTTTCTGAAATATTTTGTGTGCATATTTTGAAAGTTTAGAGGGTTCTTTATGACCTGACGAAGGGAAGCTCAAATCCAGCTCATTTCAACCCAAAACTAGATGAAAAGGTTTGCCCTCTGGATCAAATCCAGCTCATTCCAAGCTTTTGCCATCTCCCACCAGGAGCTTTCTCTCCTTGCTTTCTGCCTTTTATTTACAATGTTATTGTTCTTTCATAAATAAACAAAAAACATTCTGTTCCATTTGGCTTTGCAATTTATGACCTTTTTCACATTGTACCAAAGTTTATGTCTCAAATGTGAAATATCAGATTTTTTGAAAAAGTTAAGTGGGTGTCATTTATTCACCCCGAGTGTGAGTCCCTGCTTAGAAGTGTATATATACGTCCCTGCTTAGAAGTGTATATATACGTCCCTGCTTAGAAGTGTATATAGTACCTACATAAAATCGCTCATTACTTAAATTGTACTTATTATTATTATTTTCTGTATTCGGACTAAATGTATTACATCTCTAGCGCCCTACAGCGAGCAATATTTATCCTGTGAAATCCATCATATTATTTTAGAAGAATAAAACTTATTTTCTTTCTCTCTCTCGTCTCGAAGGTCCATTTCATCCTAAATGACTATCTCAATTCGTTTAAAAATCAACTTATTTCGGGTTGTCGGAGGTTTTGAGGTTAAACATCCATTTCATCCTAAATAACCATCTCAACATTTTTCGAATTTTTCGACATTTTGAATTTGAGGAGAATCGAGGTATTCTAGAAGGTCTATTTCATTCTAAATTACTAAACCTACCTTCTCTGAGGTCCATTTCATAAGTGACTACCTCGATTTGAACTATTTTGACGGTTTCGTGGTGAATCGAGGTCTAATCGAGGCCGTTTCAGTGCCGGGCGTTGGTATTAATTGAGAATTGGAAACGGCGAGTGAAAACTTATCATAAAGAAATCATCGCAGTTTGTCAAGTCCTCAACGCCTCCGCCCTCCATCACATCCAGTTTGTCCCTTAAGGCGACTTACATCACACGCCCACGACCTGTAAAAAAAAGTGACTGGGGCCTTTCTTGAGATCTGGTTGACTTATTACCTCATTTCTGAGGTGCCGGTTCGGTGAAAAGAACTCGAAAATCCGATGCCAAATTTAGACGGTGCACGACTCTGATTGTTACGGTCACCGGTCCAGTTCCAGAGTTGGAAACCCAAACAGGGCGACCCATCGATTTTCATTAATGGGAGCAAATGTTAGAGCGGCGATTGCAATGCGCTCAAGGCTCACGTATTCCCTCCAATGATCTAAATTGATCTAAAATGAATCAAACGCCGAAATCTTAATGGTGAAGGCTAGAATTGCCAATGCTGTGCTGCACACCACATTTTCTCTGGTCGTAACGTGTTAAATGAGCGCAACATCGAAAAAACGATAAGATTTGTTGATGATAGCCGAGTCAGGGGACTAACGTCGAATCAAGACCATCTTGAAGTTTGTTGTCCATGCAAAATGGCGGAGAGCTACCAACTGAGCGGAGATTAACTCCGGCTTCATTCCTTACAAATTACGACGTTTTCGATCCAACACGTTTAAAATAGTTTGAAACCAAGAACGCGGCTATTTATTTTCACCGGTGGCTCAAAACTCGAAACAATTCAAGCGATACACAACCTTTTGGGTGCTTCCTCCCGATCCGTATGGTCTTCAGATCAACGAGTTTATCATTCTGTCGTGGATTCCGGCTTCTTTTACAGTCCAGAAAACTGGCTTTGGGATGTCGAAACTCTTTCTAAACTCAAGTTGTGAGAGGGAAGAATTTTTATAGGGTCCCCGCCACACATTTTAAGGACGCTGCCCTGCTAGTTTTCAGAAAAAGGTTTGTAATTCAACTCAAAGGATCCGCTCAACAGGTGAACACGAAAGCGGAAGAACTGGTTTTGAAACAAACGTCTCTTTCTGTATATTTGCCACAACTAAACCGTTTCTCAGTTCAGTATCCGATATTTTGTACGAACGAAAATCGTGGATAACCGAAACTCATGACGATATTTCATCACTAACGCTGGTTCCTAAAGATTGGGCGTACTAAACGCATCGAGGTAGCTATTCTCACTCACCTACTCAAATGCACTACGACTCAACCCCTTCAGATCGGGTGGTTTGGTGATATGGAAACCACATCCACTCGCTCCAGCCGTAAGTTGCTGTGAAAGGTGAAGAGATAAGTGATGGGCCATCACTGTTGGCTGAGCAACAAGTGACGTCAACAAGGTCGAGTTATGCAGGAAATCGATTTTTTTAAACTTGAGAATCGTCGGGATTTGGACAATAGAGAATCAAGTTGGCGTTAAGTTACATTAAATGTAACTAAATTCTGGTGGGCATATTTTTGTAGATTTGAAAGCGGGTGTTTATCGTCGCGTTACGTTTTTGTTTATCCTGTAGCCTCTCAGGCTTGATATTTTAGTTCTTTCTTTCAGTATTGCGTGTACTACTTCAGGCGCGTTAACACCAAAGTTGACAAAAGATTGTTTGTAGAAAACTGAAAATTGTCAACTAAAAATTAGACCAACAAGTGGAAAACTTGTTGCCAAAGAATTGGCGAGAAAGGTTTAGGGTAGTAGTGTCAAGGATGTCGGACGAAGGAGACGCAAATATTGCCGCGGCTGCCTGTGCCATCATAACATGCCACATAACATTTCCTGGGGCCCAGTTTACCACTTTCAGGTTGGGGCCAGTTTTCTAGTTACAAGAAGGTACAGGATGAAGACTTGGGTCCAGTTTACCATTACCCGAGCGGGACAAACCCCAGTTTCCCATCCCCCACGGGCGTTCCTACAGCTATAGCTACAGGTAAATTCTTCATTGTAGAATCGGCATCCCTGGAAGCGCGGAGTTGTCTCCAGAAAAAGTCGATATCTCGTCGTCCCTGCGAAACTCGGAAGCGTCGTTAACTTGAGAAATGTTTCGGGCGGGTCGAAACCGCACACTTTTCGAACCGGAGCGATCGTGTTCGAGGCACCGGATCGCTCTTCTCAAAAGTCGTGATCGCCGCGGCCTTTCGGACAGTAAAAAACAATGAAAGCGTTTGGGGCAGTTGACCAACCGACAGACACCGACCCGTTACTTCACGAGGCAGTTTGGTCCATTGTCTTGGGGTCGTGAGGCTTGGAAAACGGAAGAGTGGTATAAATACGAGTAGGTACCACCTACCTACTTACAGAACGCGGCGAAATGTATGGAACACCGGACACAATCAACTGTGTGATTTTATGGAATATTTCATAACCTAAGTCAATATTAAGGAGCTCAACGTTTGAAATTTTTAAAACGTCATAACGTCTTATGAATATCGTTTAAATGGAATGTAGTTATCTACAGATAGGTAGACCAACCGTTGCTTTGTACGACCAGCCGCTCGTCGCCAATGAGTGCTCATAGGTGTAGATACGTAGGTATCGACCACAAGATAACTGTTCTCCAGGGGGGGTTTTGGATCAATTTTGATCGCCCTTACAATCCTAATGTTCCAGTTTCAACGTCCTGTTATTCGGTCTCTGTGGACGGTTAGTTTTGTTGCACATAACCAATGTATCCACTTCTCAAAGTACCAACTACCTCACTCATCGTAGGTCGATGATTTTCAGAAGGTACTTGTCAAGGGCTTTGCCAGTGCCTCATTGGCCCAGAAGGTTAGCAATGATTCGCACGTCCGACGTTGGCCTTCCCTGATTAATCGGGAAGCCCCGAAAATGAGAAGAAAACGAACGAACAATCGAGAACGAGCGAATTGTTAACAGCCCCTGAAGACTCTCCCTTGTTCAAGTTGATCGTGGTGGTTATTTAACCCGCTATTAGAATCAATGACGCCCACTATGGAAATAATGGTTCAGTCCTAGCGACCTTTGGACGCCCTCACCTCATTACCTGTCGCCCTGGAATTGAGGTCAATAAGCTCTAAAGACTTGTAATGGGCCTTTCGAAAAAATCCCGTTTCCGTCGAGGTGGATTAGCATAGAAATAGAAGTGGGGATAATTGACGTAAATGTTTAGCAGGAAGAGAAAATGTGTAATTAATAATTAAATCAACGGCGGAAGGCAACTAAAATGCGCAGGTCGACGATTTTGGGGTGGGGATACGGTCATCAAGTTCCATGGTTACCAATAAATAACTCCTTTCAAGTTTATATGGCGGCAATCAACCTCAAAGTGATGGGATTGCCGAACCTGGTTATAGGCCATTCTTCATTTTCAATTACAGAATAATAAAATAAGCAAAGAAACTATCAGTCATGTAAATACATGGTTGAAGAGAATCGCATATTAATCGACAGGTGAAAGGCCCTAAGTCGTCCAGTCTCCTTTACAACTCATGCTTTGACAAGTGAAAGGCACTAAATCATCCTGTCTCCACTTACAACTCAATCTTTGACAGGTGAAAGGCACTAAATCGTTCAGGTTTCATTTACAACTCAAGCTTTGACAAGTGAAAGGCACTAAATCATCCAGTCTCCACTTACAACTCAATCTTTGACAGGTGAAAGGCACTAAATCATCCAGTCTCCACTTACATCTCAAGCTTTGACAAGTGAAAGGCATACTTTTACAGAAAATCAACAATATGCCTTCCTCCTATAAAGATTCAACTACATTGCCTCTTATAGTAGCTGCGTTTACTTGGCTTCATATTGAGGACACTAAAAACGATCACATCAACCGAAAGAGCTTAAACAATGGCTAAAAGAACTGCAATAACCCAAAAATACCAAAAAAGTCGAGTTACGGCTTTTCACTTGTCCAACGAAATACTTGGCCAATAGGTAATTGCGATAATAAGACCTGGATTGTAATTAGCTGGGAATCCTGACGTAATTGCGAATTGCTTAAAAAATTGTATACAGAGCTGTTTTAATAGCTGAATCAAAATATCAATATTATTTATCATCTTTCTTCAAAACTAGAATCTTGTACGTGTACTTAAATTCTGAATATGAATGAGTGTGATTGGTGCTTGTTGCATGTTTTGTTCTGAAATTCGTTCAGGAAACCTCATTGAATAATTTTTTCTATTTGAACAGCTGTCGTTGGTTCTGATCAGGCTCTTTAAAGGAGTTGACCACTAATTTTATGTAGTTATCGGGATGAATCACGCTTAGAAGCACAGTGAGGTCCGTATCTTGGCGCACAATAATTGCTCGGAGACGCAGGTCTGTCAGTGAGGTGTTTTATCAATGGCGTGCCATCTCCGCTTCTTTCGCAATCTCGAAAGGATATCCTGACCCCTGCAGTCGAGATGAGTTTCAAATTAAAATTCCTGCCTGTTGAAGCGCATGCGCGTTAGAAAAAAAACGTGACTGTGGGTGCCTCGCGGAGGCGCGCATTGTTATTTGCATAGCCTCCGCCGTATAGCGACGGACCTCGCCGAAGTCGAGGAGGCTGCCTACAGATTTCTGGCGTCAGTCCGGAACAATGCCGAAAGGAGGACGTTCCTCGCGGCTCAGGGTCGTCGGGCGATCACGAGCTATTGGGAAACTGGAAAAGGATGTCGCCGTCACATGTGACACAACTTGTGTACGCATTTGAATTCCCCATTAATGCGGAACTTGCCATGGCGATGCCAACACAATATCGTTACCACCCATATGCACCAATATGCACTTTTAGGTACTTAAAATTGACTATTATTGAGTTGGACACCCTATGCCAGAGACGACGTAATTCCCAGTGGATGCACGTAATTCGTTTCGCGCATCTGTAGATGCTCTAATAGTGCACTAAAATGAATATGATAAAAATTCCATTTTACTGGTTTTTATAGTACTCGATGTTTTCGCCGTGTAACGCCTCAGTTTATGGACATTTCAAATCCACAGTCATGCAGCATGGATATAAGAGCAAATTTTCGACGAAACAACTGATTTTATGTGAAATGTCTCCATTTTACTGGTGTCAACCAATTGTCTCTTTTTTTGCCAAGTAACACCTCAGTTTATGGACATCTCAACGCTGAACACGCTGGTGAAGTCAGAATTGCGATTCCTCATTCCGTTATCAGATTAGAGCAGATGAACCGTGAAGAACATCTCAAGTAACAACCACGTTTCTTCATCTTCAAAGACCTCCCGTTTGAGAAAGAAATAAGATACCACAATTCTGACTTCACCATCGTGTTCAGCGTTAATAAATCTTTAAAATGAGTTGCAACTTGTTAGACCGTTTCATTTTTGGCATTTATGGGTAGGTACCTAATCCCCCCCCCTTTAAATTCCCCTAAATTCCCTTAGAATGGCTCAATTCTGCCCTTCTACGAAATTTGCCTTTCGACTGCCAATTCAAATTGTTTGTTCAAATTTGAACTTTTTATCTCAATGAAAATTCGAGTTTTAAACAATTTGGACAGAGAACAATTGCTTCCTTTTCTTCGAAAATTCGCTAAAAGCAGATTAGGCTTTTTTGCTTCTCACAGATTTCGGTAATATCTGTTTGTTTTATTGCCATTGGTCTAGTTGGTACAATATACTAAAAATAGCATATAATATAAACCAAATACACCAATGGCAATAAAACAAACTATGTTACAAATTTGAAAATTGGTAACTCATGTCATGGAAATCAATGAAATTATGTTACCTATACAATGGCAAGGAAAATACTGATATTGATATTTTTCTTTCATGCAATGGAAGAATTTTGTGTTATGTCCATCGAAATTTGGGTTATAAAACAAACGAAATGCAACGTTTTTCATGTACCCAATAACGTTGATGTCGCCGTAATCATGGTAAGTAAACATTGATTTTCTTGTGATTATGCTCTCGTGCAATTTCGTTGAAGTTGATACTGATAAATTATTAAGATAGCTAATTTATCATATTAGGTATACCTACCTTATAAATAATGGTTGGGAAGAATAGTGTTATGACATCTACTGAACGATCCCGATTATGGCGAAAGCAAAAATTGGAATGTGAAGTGATGAGTAGGTATATTCAATCTTTGTCTGTTACTTCCAGTATGTCTGAGGAAGAGGAAATTCTCTGATGGAGACAAATTAAAGCAAAGGAGAGCGAGCAGAAGGAAAGACTGGATGTTGATGTGATGGGGGGAAAAAGGAGAAACAGGGTCATTTTTCAGAGAGAAAATAGAAGATATGTCCATGATTTAAAGGTCTTCCATTAGCAATGACGTGGAGCTTGATTTGACAATGATGGCATTCGGCTCAAATTCGATCCCATCTGTCAAAGGCTAAATTTCTAGGAGAACGTCCACCCAGTTGTTTTTTTTGGTTTGTTGCCCGAGATGATCACCCCCATTCATCCTTAACGCATATCCAAATCTAGTAGAAAACATCTCACCATTTCGTGGGGGTGCAAAGGAAAATGTCCATGGGCCTCACCTGCGAACAAAAATTAAATTAAAGTTGATGAAATAAGTACAGTATAACTACATAAGTACAATATAGCTTAACAATACACGTAAACAGTTATTTCTGAAACCAGCGCAACCCAGTCCCTTCTGTGAGGCCAGTTGATGGACTGCTACCCCTCGCCACGTTTCATGCCAATTTAGAGGACACCTCTCCTACAGGTAGTTCTTCCACCATCTCTACTATACTGTTAAAGCAGTACAATCAAGTTTTTACTTACCTACTAAAAAAAATGAGAAAAAAGTACAATATAAGTACAATATTGCATGGAAATCATTGTAACAATGAAATAACAACTAGTGGCTACAACATTTGAGAGGTCCAACTCCCGCAGGATGTACTTCTTGAAAATATCTTCACTTATGTTTTTAATATGCCCGGTTCAAGTACGACAGGAAGTATCGGGTTTCAACTTTACAGGTTCAATTATGAGCGGCTGTCTGCGGTCATCAATAGATTTCGGCATGATGACTGGATCAAGTACGTTTGTACACGTGTACTACAGTAAAATTCAGAGTACGAATCACCCAATTTCCTTGACCCACACAAATTTAGATTTTCTCTTTCAAATACATGGAGGGTAGGGACTGTATCATAACTCTCTAGTTATTCGACATCATTATGACAATCACTGATCACAAGTCCTTCCACCATTATTCACCAACTGTAATCTTGAAATTTCGACTTTAAGACGTCACGCATCCACAGGCGATGAAGTAACGTTAGCATTAGCAATGAATATTTTTTATTAGAATATTAGCACGTACAAGAGTAGCTAAATAGAGCACAGAAATAGTAGATTTTCGACTTTAGGCTTTGCCCGTATCGTCGAACCTCCCTTCAAGTTCTCCTGTTCTAATGACTATTCCTACTTTATGAAATTAGAAGGAACGTATGAAAGTACATTATGTTGTAGAGAAGGCCTGATGGCCCCAACCTACCTTGATGGTAAAATAAATCATTTCAACTAATTAATCAATCAATCTATAAGTTGGTTATCCACCAAAAAAAATTGTCTCGGAAATTCCTCTTCTATAATTCTCAATCCTATAGTTCTCAAACAGTTTTTTGGCGGTTTGAACTCTACATTAAAATTTTTGAGAATTATAATAGAACAGCACGTAAATTGGCCTGTGTCGTAAGAGCTACTCGGGGCCTGTGGGAACAATGTAACAATGTTCCCATCTGTCACAAAACGAGTTTGGTACTGCGGTAACCTTGTGCTCTTATGATGGGTGGGTGTTTATCGTAAAAGAGGAGTAAAACCTTCACATTTGTAGCTGGAGAATACTGAAGACCTTTGCAAGATCAAATTCCTTCGTCGTGTTCTTCGCATTGATATTCTGGCTCCAAAAATAGTTAATTGATTAGGACAGCTCCAGACCGAAATTCCATGAGAACATGTTGTGGTAAGCTAACAAATGTTGTAGTGGACAAGTTTCAGATTAGTTTTCGGCAGAATTTTCCTTAGATTGTAAAATATCATTGGTTGGTGTTTTGCACCAAACGGCCAAATTTCGAGATAATCGCGATTAATTTTTTTTTTAAAGCTACTGTAGCCACTACAGTTGCTCTGTTGCTGAGAAACGTTATATCTCGAGGTTTTTTGGTGCTTAGTAGTGGCTTCAAAACGGCGGTTAACTGGTTTTTGCGAACCTCTAATATAAAAAAATCGAGTAGTGGACATTCCGATTTCCAAAATAGCTCTAAATTCAAGCTAATAATAGACAAGAGACATTCGCACACACCGTCCAGGGGTTCCACGGGTTCCCCTCCACAAGACGACCTGTACCGTTAGCAAGTAGGTAAAATTCAGATGTTACGGAGTCACTTTAGGTCATCCCCCTGGTTTTTTGTAACCACTAAACATCGATTAACACGGCTGTGTAGATATGACGGCTCGTTATGTACCAACTGTCCAGACCAGACTGACGAAAGAATGTCATTTTTTATTCTCCCATTTTCAGGAAACCCTTCTTTGGAAGTTCCGTGAGAGAAAACCCCATTTGTGACGACCAATCGGGGCTGAATCATTGGGAAAACTTCCCAGGGTTCTAGTGAAGATCCAAAGGTGTTTTCCTTTCGTAGGTGTTTTTTCTTCTCAGAGTCCCCAACTTTTTCGTCGTTTTTTTCCTCGCTCTAGTTGACGGGGGACCGCTGCAGGTTTTTATAGCGTTGAGACTGTCGTGGCAAAGTAAACTTCATAACTGCTCGAGTTCTTAAATGAAACAACGGGATTTTACTGGTTAAACGACCGATACAATCAGGAAACCCCCAGTAATGGTGATAAAAATCAACTGCGATTTGATTTGATTTCCAAAATTGCATTATTTATAAAATTCAATTTGTATAACTCAGTTTAAAAAACACTGCAAAAAAATCTGGCAGAGTACGTAAGAGCTTCAGATCGAAATATCTGATAAAAGACGCGATGTAACATTTTAGTCGAAACTTGGGTTTTGATAGTTTCGAAGATTGTGGACATCGCTCATTCACGTGGTGATGGTCCCGAATCTCTGAACGTTTCGAAGATGTTTCGTAAAAGAAGGTGTTACACAACCAATATTTGACATTTCTGCATGGAAGAAGGCGTCATGTGTCCTTGTTAATCCAATTTATATTTTAGCTGCATTCGTCGTCTGTGGAAGGTGTTTGAGCCATTCGGTCACCTTCGTTGAATGACATTTTAGATGCGTCATTATTGAAATAAGGAGCCACTTGACGTACTTGGACTCTTTCATTAATCACTGCTGGTGCAAAATTTGGGTCGACCGAGGTGTCATGTTTGACGTAGACGTCTCCAGCTCCCGTATCTATTTTTTCGCTCGGCTGTTTGGTGCACAAATGTGGTTTCTCAAGAGAGTGGTGCAGGAAAGATGGAGACGATACCAATTTGAATAAGGACCATTGAGGTTAATACCACATAGAAGAACTGGTGAAACTGATACGATGAGCCAAAGCTACTGAACCATATCTCGAAATGGATCAGAAGGGGTTCTTCTGATTGGTTTTGATCCTATTTCATCATATCCAAACGATTCTGATCGGGGACCTATCAACATACCAATTATTAAATACCCAGAACATTTGGGAATAACGAAAACTGTTGTTTTTGTTACACGTCAGGTGACCAACCCAACCACTCTTAAACAGCAGACACGTGCCATCCAACGTGGGATTTGATGTAAACCAAATATCGTTACCACCGCGCCAAAAGCGCAAATTTGCTTTTTTGATCATTTTCGTTTTAGTGTATCTACAGAATCTGTAGATGCAGATTTAGATCTGTAATGTCTGGTACTAGAAACGAATTTCTTATTTTCCCAAAAATCCACTGCGATTATGCACGTCGGCTCTGGGATGGTGTCAACTCAGTGGTATCCAACTCAGGTTACCCAAAAGTGCAATAAAACGAAAATTACCAAAAAAGCTGATTGGTGCTTTTGGCGTGGTGGGAACGATATGTGTATTGTAAATATGGTCAAAAGTGTAAGATTTCGGTCCCTAAATTCGAAATTTAAGTACTTTTCTGCTCGGTCAACTCGATCCAATTCAGCTCTAACAGAAGTGTGTTTCAACGAACCTATGCGCCATTTTTCATTACGACAAGATCCGGACAGCATAGGTGGACGTACCGACCACAACATAAATAGGTGGATACATTGGAAAAACCAAAGTGACAATTTTGGTTACATGGCGTTTTCGTTTTTAGCTGCTGGTTTATACATAAGACAAGTGCCAGCCTACTGCACATATTTCTGAAGAGACCGGAAGAGCAGAAGTAATGTGATTCTAATTTTAGTATCAGACTCTTCATGATTGAAGGAGGCGGTTGTCCTTGGCCGGATGGTATTGGAGAAGATTCACTATGAGTCAAACCTCTTGCGTCTGGTCACAACAAGTGAGTTCTTCATGGAGGAAGAGGAGCTGTTGGTATTAGCCGGCAACATCCGTGCCAAGGACCTGACATTACCCTCTGGAGCTCAAGCCTTGGCCTTTGCGCCTCCCTGTGACAATATGCGCTCGATCACGATCTCAGACAGATATGGGATGTGGAAAAGTCTATATTTAACTAACTTCCCGATCGAAAGATCGTCACGCTGCGGAGCTTCATCCACAACGCCGGTTCTTCGTGTGCTCAAGTCTTTAGGAATTGCGAAACCAGTGGAAAATATGATGACATAACACCACTATAGTTCCATACTGTTAAGTGTAGAGGGTAAGGGATTTGAGAAACAATATTCCTTCGTAAGACCTAACTTAACGTCTGCTCTACTGCATCTAATCAATGCATAACACGACTCGGTTCGGAACATTGTGATATTTATGAGACAATTCGTAAATCAGTTACCAACAACCCAACAACTTTACGCCTGATCGGATAACAGGGATTCATCGTAAAGAAAAGCAAGTTTGCGTATGCGCCGACCGCGAACTGGTTCTGATACGCCCAAAAACTTCAGCTTGTTTGAAACATTTTCTGAAAAATAAAGTAACTTGGGTTTTTCATAAGATTTGAGGTATGGCGTTTTTCAAACGAACCGAATCGAATATATAAGAATTTGAAGTGCGTTTTTAAGTGTAAGAGATGGAGCTTGAAAAAACTCGTAAATCCAGTACACACTTGAGGGTTCAAAAAAAAAAAAAAAGAACTCCATGAAGTGTGGCAGCTCCGACACACTCAACTTGTGGCTTGACCAGGATTCAATTTTATGGACTGACAAATCGACATCTTATGAGTTACTAACGTTACATATACACTAGATATAGTACAAACATGGTACATCACAAACGA